>CM042979.1:21881444-22373951 GCA_023678885.1 Pogostemon cablin | reverse complement strand
AACCATACTCATACGCCAGACAATACTCTTTCATTGTCTCCAATGAGCAAGATACTATCTACGTATAGTACAAGAAATACGACCACGTTTCCGTCACTCTTATCAATACACAAGACACATTCACGCATTGAATAAATCTATATCACTGGATCACCTTATAAAAACAGATGTTTCATGATCTTGAAGCTTGCTTTAGTACATCGATGAACACTTTTAAGCTTACACAAAAAATGCTCTTAGCCCTTTGCAATTTGTTATACCTCATAATTAATATGAACAACAATTAATAAAAGAATCTGGATCGACTTGAACATAGCTATCGATGAACATGTTTCATCATAATTAAACCTTTTCTTTTTTAGTATACCTTTTCGCAACAAGCTTTGCTTCCAAGGTTTTCACCTTACTGTATGATCCTCTTTTATTTTGTAGAGCCACTTCCAAAGGCTTTCACACCATTCGCGGTTCTACATGCAGCCAAATCTAATTTAGAATCCATCGATTCTATTTCTAAAATCATTGTAACTTGCTAAGATATTGCATTTTTATCTTGTAGTGCATCATCGTATCCGTAGGTCAATTTCATGTCTACTAAGGACCAAGTCTTACGACTCTCAAATCATAAATCTTTTCGGTTGTTTGAACAACCCTCCCACTATGACAAGGCACTACATGCAATTGTGTATCAGATGTGACACGCGATGCAGTTTACTTGTGATATTTCATCTTATACAATTGGTACTATACTTTGTGTTTTCCTCTCACATCCTTTAGAATAATTTATACATGGGTTTGTGATTTATTACATAGTCCTTTTCCAAAAATCTAGTGTTCGTGTTAACAATCACCCATTGATCTTTTGGATTATCAACTAAAATACTCTTTATTTTTCTAGGATATCCCACAAACAGACAAACATTCTTATGATATGCTGTTTCTAGAGCATACCCATAAAGTGAATTTAGTAATTCCAAATAACTCATCATTTATCTAACCATTTCCATAAGAGTTATATTCCTTCTTTTCTCCACACCATACTGCTGGGGTTAGCCCAGTGTTGATAACTTGGGATTCAATCCCAACCTCTGATAAATAGCTCCTAAATATCCTAAAAGGTACTCGCCACTACGATTAAAGTCTAATGCTAAAACAAGTAAGGATTGTATCATTTCATGAAGCTTGAGATATGCACAATATCCTGTCTTGTGATCACCATGATCACAAGAATATATTTTGCTTCTCTTAAGTTCTTCATTTCGTACTCCTTTATCAACCATACCCATACGCCCGACAATACTCTTTCATTGTCTCCAATAAGCAAGATACTATCTACGTATAGTATAAGAAATACCACCATGTTTTCGTCACTCTTATCAATACACAAGACACACTCACGCATTGAATAAATCTATATCACTGGATCACCTTATCAAAATAGATGTTTCATGATCTTGAAGCTTCCTTTAGTCCATCGATGAACACTTTTAAGCTTACACAAAAAATGCTCTTAGCCCTTTGCAATTTGCTATACCTCATAATTAATATGAACAACAATAAATAAAAGAATCCGAATCGAATTAAACATAGCTATCGGTGAACATGTTTCCTTATAATCAAACCTTTTCTTTTTTAGTATACCTTTTCGCAACAAGCTTTGCTTCCAAGGTTTTCACCTTACCGTATGATCCTCTTTTATTTTGTAGAGCCACTTCCAATGGCTTTCACACCATTCGCGGTTCTACAAGCAGTCAAATCTAATTTAAAATCCATCGATTCTATTTCTAAAATCATTGCAATTTGATTAAGATATCGCATTTTTATCTTGTGGTGCATCATCGTATCCGTGGGTCAATTCCATGTTTACTAGGGACCAAGTCTCACGACTCTCCCAAATTATAAATCTTTCCGGTTGTTTGAACAACCCTTCCACTATGACAAGGCACTACATGCAATTGTGTATCATATGTGACACGCGATGCAGTTTACTTGTGATATTTCATCTTGTACAATTGGTACTATACTTTATGTTTTCCTCTCACATCCTTTAGAATAATTTATACATGGGTTTATGATTTATTATATAGTCCTTTTCCAAAAATCTAGTGTTCGTGTTAACAATCACCCTTTGATCTTTTGGAATATCAAATAAAATACCCTTTATTTTTCTAGGATATCCCACAAACAGACAAACATTCTTATGATATGCTGTTTCTAGAGCATACCCATAAAATGAATTTAGTAATTCCAAATAACTCATCATTTATCTAACCATTTCCATAAGAGTTATATTCCTTCTTTTCTCCACACCATACTGCTGGGGTTACCCCTGTGTTGACAACTTGGGATTCAATCCCAACCTCTGATAAATAGCTCCTAAATATCCTAAAAGGTACTCGCCACTACGATTAAAGTCTAATGCTAAAACAAGTAAGGATTGTATCATTTCATGAAGTTTGAGATATGCACAATATCCTGTCTTGTGATCACCATGATCGCCAGAATATATTTTGCTTCTCTTAAGTCCTTCATTTCGTACTCCTTTATCAACCATACCCATACGCCCGACAATACTCTTTCATTGTCTCCAATAAGCAAGATACTATCTACGTATAGTATAAGAAATACCACCACGTTTCCGTCACTCTTATCAATACACAAGACACACTCACACATTGAATAAAACTATATCACTGGATAACCTTATCAAAATAGATGTTTCATGATCTTGAAGCTTGTTTTAGTCCATCGATGAACACTTTTAAGCTTACACAAAAAATGCTCTTAGCCCTTTGCAATTTGCTATACCTCATAATTAATATGAACAACAATAAATAAAAGAATCCGAATCGAATTAAACATAGCTATCGGTGAACATGTTTCCTTATAATCAAACCTTTTCTTTTTTAGTATACCTTTTCGCAACAAGCTTTGCTTCCAAGGTTTTCACCTTACCGTATGATCCTCTTTTATTTTGTAGAGCCACTTCCAATGGCTTTCACACCATTCGCGGTTCTACAAGCAGCCAAATCTAATTTAAAATCCATCGATTCTATTTCTAAAATCATTGCAACTTGATTAAGATATCGCATTTTTATCTTGTAGTGCATCATCGTATCCGTGGGTCAATTCCATGTTTACTAGGGACCAAGTCTCACGACTCTCCCAAATCATAAATCTTTCCGGTTGTTTGAACAACCCTTCCACTATGACAAGGCACTACATGCAATTGTGTATCATATGTGACACGCAATGCAGTTTACTTGTGATATTTCATCTTGTACAATTGGTACTATACTTTATGTTTTCCTCTCACATCTTTTAGAATAATTTATACATGGGTTTATGATTTATTATATAGTCCTTTTCCAAAAATCTAGTGTTCGTGTTAACAATCACCCTTTGATCTTTTGGAATATCAAATAAAATACCCTTTATTTTTCTAGGATATCCCACAAACAGACAAACATTCTTATGATATGTTGTTTCTAGAGCATACCCATAAAATGAATTTAGTAATTCCAAATAACTCATCATTTATCTAACCATTTCCATAAGAGTTATATTCCTTCTTTTCTCCACACTATACTGCTGGGGTTAGCCCAGTGTTGACAACTTGGGATTCAATCCCAACCTCTGATAAATAGCTCCTAAATATCCTTAAAGGTACTCGCCACTACGATTAAAGTCTAATGCTAAAACAAGTAAGGATTGTATCATTTTATGAAGCTTGAGATATGCACAATATCCTGTCTTGTGATCACCATGATCGCAAGAATATATTTTGCTTCTCTTAAGTCCTTCATTTCGTACTCCTTTATTAACTATACCCATACGCCCGACAATACTCTTTCATTGTCTCTAATAAACAAGATACTATCTACGTATAGTATAAGAAATACCACCACGTTTCCGTCACTCTTATCAATACACAAGGCACACTCACGCATTGAATAAATCTATATCACTGGATCATCTTATCAAAATAGATGTTTCATGATCTTGAAGCTTGCTTTAGTCCATCGATGAACACTTTTAAGCTAACACAAAAAATGCTCTTAGCCCTTTGCAATTTGCTATACCTCATAATTAATATGAACAACAATAAATAAAAGAATCCGAATCGAATTAAACATAGCTATCGGTGAACATGTTTCCTTATAATCAAACCTTTTCTTTTTTAGTATACCTTTTCGCAACAAGCTTTGTATCCATGGTTTTCACCTTACCGTATGATCCTCTTTTATTTTGTAGAGCCACTTCCAATGGCTTTCACACCATTCATGGTTCTACAAGCAGCCAAATTTAATTTAGAATCCATCGATTATATTTCTAAAATCATTGCAACTTGCTAAGATATTGTATTTTTATCTTGTAGTGCATCATCGTATTCATGGGTCAATTCCATGTTTACTAGGGACCAAATCTCACGACTCTCCCAAATCATAAATCTTTCCGGTTGTTTGAACAACCCTTCCACTATGACAAGGCACAACATGCAATTGTGTATCAGATGTAACACGCGATGCAGTTTACTTGTGATATTTCATCTTGTACAATTGGTACTATACTTTATGTTTTCCTCTCACATTCTTTAGAATAATTTATACATGGGTTTGTGATTTATTACATAGTCCTTTTCCAAAAATCTAGTGTTCGTGTTAACAATCACCCTTTGATCTTTTGGATTATCAAATAAAATACCCTTCATTTTTCTAGGATATCCCACAAACAGACAAACATTCTTATGATATGCTGTTTCTAGAGCATACGCATAAAATGAATTTAGTAATTCCAAATAACTCATCATTTATCTAACCATTTCCATAAGAGTTATATTCCTTCTTTTCTCCACACCATACTGCTGGGGTTAGCCCGGTGTTGACAACTTGGGATTCAATTCCAACCTCTGATAAATAGCTCCTAAATATCCTAAAAGGTACTCGCCACTATGATTAAATCGTAATGACTTGATATATTTTCTATAACGCCTCACCGTATCAGCCTTGCAATTCTTGAATTAATCAAAGAACTTAGACATGTAATGCATCAAAAAAAAATATCGGTATCTAGTATAATCATCAATTAAATTGACGAATATTCATAACCACCTCTTGCAGGGATAATCTTAGGATCGCATACATCAGAATGAACCATTTCCAACATATTTTGGCTCTAAACCCCTTTGCCTTAAAAGGCCTTTAATCATTTTACTTCCAAGTAAGACTCGCATGTCAGATAGTTTCCACTTCAGATAAACCCAACGGTTCATCGGCTATCAACCTTTAAATCCTACTCAAGTAAAATTGATCTTTTCTTATATGCCAAGATTATATTTAGTTCATCTCCAAAGGTTCCTTCCCGTTACTTAGATTAGAAGATGCGTTGTTAATTACTATTTGTTGCATCCATGGGATAAACATGATTTAAGAGTGTACAAATTGTCCACCAAAGTACCACAATAGATTATAGCTCCATCCCTTATCACTATGACCACATCATTCAAATGAAAGGGAGTATGCATCCGTAAATGCATAGAAACTGAAATTAAATTATTTCTATGAAAACATACGTAAAGATAATTTCTTAAAATCAAACATTTATTCATATCATAAGATAAATAAACCACTCCCACTGCAATAGTCACTACTCTCGTAGCATACCCATGTACTCATTAATCTTATCATCACTCAGTTACAGGCTTTTAGTGATTCCGGTATCCACAGACAACGTGTCAGTAGATGCCATTACTAATCATGCTTCAACAACTAGTGAATAAGATGCTAACCTTGTTCATACCATGATGAAAATAGATTTCCTTCGCCACTTGTTTTGTTTGAAATTTTCCACCGAATACAGCCTCTTGTAATTCAGGTGGAACTTGCTCAAAACATCTAGGCAAACTATGGAAAATAAAATTGACCTAGGTTTCCCTTTCAAATTGTATCCATGTTTTTCGAATTCATTCATCAACTCAACCATGACCTCTTGCCTTTGTATCTTTCTCAAGTATCTGAAGAGTCTCATGAGATTGTCATATTTCTATGAACATCTTACCTCTCCAATAGAGACTTAAACAAGCACAAGAGGGAATCCTCAGTGGGAACACATTTTAATTTTCTAAGCAGTAAGGACAAAAACAAAGATTCTTTTCTAATCATCTAATTTTGGATGAGTAAATATAATTTCTTTTAGTAAACAATAAGTGAAATAAACCATTCGAAATTACAGAGGATCACGTAAATAAATATACTGATCAAATTCTTCGAATTTAACCATTTATATTGATTCCCTCAAAAAAATATAAAATAAAATTCACCAACATCTCAAGCACCGTGAATCTGCATGCCACGTTAGTGTGGACGTATACAATCCCAAACATTTACAAGAGAATGTTTTACCCATTAATTTCATTCGTGAACCTAACCTCGTGACAAAATAATTAATAGTCGGTTCCTCTTTAGCCATGCAAATAATAGTTGTGACTCTGTTGGGGAGGATACTTATTATTTACATCTGAGTGTACACCATTATTTGATCCCAAGTCCGCGGCCCAAGCTTGTGTACCTTACAGATGGAGAAGTACACACGCGCTCAAATGACTTCCTACAATCATCATAAAGAAGTTCGTTCTAGTGATCCGTGAATAAACTCATCCGTTGTGGAGGAAGGTCTATTGCCAACCTGCAAGTTTACTCACGTCACTTACAAACCAATAATGGAGGCCGCGGGAATTAATAACCAATCCTCTCTCCCATTTAGTTATTTATCACCGTCGGTTTTTACATGCATATAATATTCGTAATAAATTACGCAACCTAGCATGCTCCTATTACAACACATAAGGCAGTAAATCACAGAGAATCATGCAAATATATATAATAATAATCAGATAATTAAATCAATTATAAACAGTTATATATCGGCGAATTCGATTGTTCGCCACCAAATATGAAAGTAGGCACGCAGCCAGCGCCCCGAAACAAAAATTGAATCCAGCACCAGAACTGCAGCTCAACTCGAGCTAAGTCTCAAGCCAAACCTCGACTCAAGCTCTCCGCCGTGCCAGCCCGCTTGGATACAATCAGTCTTGTCAGAAACATGCAGACTCACTTGGGAACAAGCAGACTCACTTGGAAGCAATCCCAAACTCGTCCCGAGCTGCGTTACATGCAAGAGCTCGACTCGAATAGCCTTACTAACCAGCCAGCTGGCCCGAAGCCACGTGCACCATTTAGCCAAGCACTCTCAGCCCATCCTAACAGACACGACCCAGAACAACATAGACTGGCTCGGAAATAAGAAAGACCCACACGGAAATCCATAGGACTCGCCCGGAACGTAGTGAGACTCGCTCGAAATGCTGTGATGCTTCCTTGGAAAGATGGTACGATGGCAACTGCCTACACCCACGCCATCTGCAACTCACGCGCGTCTGCCTTCCTACTACTGTGCCGACTTCCGGGTGCCCTAGCTTGCGTCTCACGCCAACCTGCTCGTTAGCCTCATGCCCGCTCATCTTCAACCCATCACGACCATAACCGCCTGCCAGTAGCCGCACCACACATCCAAGCACGCGGTCGTGCCACCTGCGCGCTGCAGGACATCCATCGATGGTTGACGTTGTTCATCTGCCATGCATCGTAGCACTTCTCCTATGTCCAGCGATGTCAAACCTATGCGGCCGCTGCTTTCAGTAATTCAAAACGTGCAGCCCTGTGCATTGTTCATGCCACCTTGCACTGTCAACTAGCCACCATCGCTTCTATCCAGTGCTCGCCGCTGTGTCACCACCGCTTAATGCCACCGTTGAGTTATCGTGCGGGGATCGTGCCATTTCCAATTAGAGTATTCAACAAGAAACTTAATTCTAAACCCTAATCACATATGGCACATAAACCCTAGCCTAACGTATCATACTTCACCATGAAACTGAAGCACTGACACCAATTGTTGGTGTTCAATCATTTGGTAAACATGAACTGTTAGAGTTCCATACGATTCTATATCAGCGGAAACAAGAATATAAAATCATATTACCTTTCACCAAGGTATGTTGAAGATGAAGAAGAATTCTCGCCAGAAGTCTGCGCGGCCTCACCATTTTGGGCATAATTCTTTCATCCGGTCTTCGATTTGAGTGATCTATGCACAAAAACGATCCTCTTTTCCGTGGCTTTCCAGTGATGTATTATACAAATAGTTTGGAGTTCCACACGATTTTAGATAAAATGTGGAAGTTGACGAACAGCAGCAGCAGACAACCTCTTGATCTTCTTCTGTATTCCCAAGTCCAATCTTGATGCCGTGTGGGCGACGATCTTCAAGATCCTCTCAATTTTCTATTCTCTATACCCTACTCATGGTTAGGCGTGTCTTATTAGGGCTTCCAGACAGCTGAGATGACTTATATATGGGCCATAGCAGGGACCAGGAGGAGAAATTAGAGTCGGGCCTCCATTGGGCTTAAGTGTCCAAGTTTAACCCAAAACTTATACTTAAGTCCAATAATAATAATATAGTCAACTAAAATATTATTACTGTACTGCCGCTCCAATCCCATAATTACGTTATGGGATCCTTCTTTTATGAACCCATTAGTCTCCCCTCGTTTAAGATATATACAATGCCCATTAATTAATTAAGTTACTGACAACTCCATTAATTAATATCTCATCCGAGAGTAGTACCACTCAACCTCATTATAATGCCGGAATAAATCCACCTACAGGGTTTACATGATAATTCTTATGAGCTCCTCAAGGGGACATCATCAACCTATTTAATAGGACACAGATTCCTTCTACAATCAACAGTACACCATAGAGACAACACTATTTCCCAACTCATCGAGTTTATTGATTTAATATTTAAATCTCATCCATTGATGAATCAAAGAGATATATAGTGGCTTACATGTTGAGGTTATTGTACAGGGATTAAGAGCACGAACATTCATAATAACTGAGATCAAGTTCTCCTATATAGTTAGTATAAATCGAACGATCTCAAGCGGTCCTGCTCAATACACACGAAGTGCACTAGTATGATTTTATAGTAAGACAAACTAATACTAAATCACACTACAACCATCTCGATAGAGAGTTCCCGTCTATCTCGATTGTGAACATCTGTTTAAACTTTATAAGAAAATCAATAATATGATCTTCCGCGCATTGTCGCACAACATATTATCTACAATATAAAGTAAGTGGACTATTGCATCGAACATATAAATAAATTATAAGACGCAATCATTTGATCATATGATTCTCATTTCAAATTTATTGTTAAACATTGTTCACACCAAAAGCTAGAATTTTAGTATACAATCCAACAGGTTCACCATTGCTGAATTTCCTTGCTTCTTCTTATTCCTACCGCCTCTTGGCCTAGAATAAGCAGCATTTTCAGCAACATGAACCTGAGGAGCATGATGAAATAGCCCTTCCGCTGCCACAAGTTCTGTCAGAAGCTCCGCCAATGTGTACAAATGTTTGTTCATACCGTAGTTAAGACTAAACTGCTCAAAACTCCTAGGCAAGCTTCGGAGTATGATATCGACTGTTGGCATTTGGATCTTTTGGTTAACATGAATCGTTAAGGTTCCATGCAATTCTATTACAGTGGAAGCATAATAGTAGAATTGTATTACCTTTCACCAGGGTTTGATGTAGAGGTTGAACGGCAGCAGGAACAAATGACCTTCTGATCTTCTGTTGTATTCCTAAGCCACGTCTTGACGTTGTGTGGGCAATGATCTACAAGACGATCTCAATCTGCAGTCAATGTTGCTTGCTTACAGTATTAGGCGTGTAAGTCTAATTATCAGGACTGCTGAGATTGGCTATTTATAGGCTACAATAGGGACCAGGAGGAGAAGTTAGGGTTTGGGCCTCCCATTGGGCTTAAGCATCCAAGTTTAGCCCAAAATTTATACTTAAGTCCAATAATAATAAATCAGTCCACTAAAGAAGTATTATTGCACTGTCGTTATGGGCTTCTTGTTATTATGAGCCTGTTAGTCACTCCGTGTTTAAGATTCAATGCTCATTAATTAATTAAGTTACTGACAACTCCATTATTAATATATTTACCGAGAGTAGTACCACTCGACCTTATTATCATGCCGGAATAAATCCACCTGCAGGGTTTACATGATAAACATTATGAGCTCCTCAAGGGGACATCATCAACCAATTCCATTAGGACACATTTTCCTTCTACAATCAACAGCACACCATAGAGACAGCACCATCTCCCAACTCACCGAGCATTGTGATTTAACTATTAAATCTCACCCATTGATGAATCTAAAAGAAATATATATTGACTTACGTGTCGAGGTTATTATATAGAGATTAAGAGTACGAACATCTATAATAACAGAGATCAAGTTCTATTATATAGTCAGTATAAATCGAAAGATCTCAACGCGGCCCTTCTAAATACACAAAGTGCACTAGTGTAATTTTATAGTCAAGACAGACTAATGCCAAATTACACTACAACCATACCGATAGATAGTCCCCGTCTATCTCAATTGTGAACATCTGTTTATACTTAATAAGGAGCCGATAATATGATCTTCCGTGTGACGCCGCACACCACATTATCTACAATATAAATTAAATGGACTTTTGCAACAACATTATTGCAAACGTTTGTTCACATGATTCTTATTTCAAATATCGTCAAAACATTGTTCATACAAAATGCTAGACTTTTAGTATACAATCCAACAGTCTCCTGTTACACTAAAAGACTATGCTACCATATCTGCTGCTATACATCTAATTTTCACTCCCACTACATGACTATCAAAAGCTTTTGCCTTGAGGTCCTTGTAAAATGATTTACTAGGTTATCATTCGATGCAATCTAGGTGAAAAAAACCTTCCCCTCATCATATGATTTCTCGTATCAGATAGTATTGCGCTCAATGTGTTTAAGTGTCTTATGGGCTCGTGATTTCTTCAAGTTTGCAACAGCACCATTATTATCATAATAAATTGTGATAATCTTGGGCATACTCAGAATCACATCTAAGTCCATTACAAAGTTTCTAGAACCATACAAATACTTTGGCTGCCACAAGGCTCCAATATATCATCATTCCATGGTGGAGTTCGAAATATATTTCTATATAACACTCCTCTGTATTATGGATCTACTTCCCAATTTAAACACATAACCTTGAGGTGGATTTACTGCCATCCCCATGATTTGAAAATCCGAATCAATGTAACTGTCAAGAAGTAATGAATATGCCCGGTAAGCTTACATATAATTTCTAGTCCTTTTCACGCACTTCAAATATGTCTTACCACAATTCAATATTCTTGTTCCGGGTTACCTTGATACCCACTAACTATGCCATTAGCAAAACAGATATCCATCTCGTACATAGCATTACATAGATTAAGCTTCCTTATTGCCGAAGCATGAGGAACAACCTTTATCTATTTTATCTACTTTTGTGTCTTAAGACACAAATCCTTAGATAAAGTAACATGCTAAAACAAGTAAGAATACTGCTTTATTAACAAGATCGCAAGAATATATTATGCTTCTCTTAAGTCCTTCATTTCATAATGCTTTATTAACCATACCCATACGCCCAACAATACTGTTTCATTGTCTCCAATGAGCAAGATACCATCTATGTACATACAAGAAATACCACCACGTTTTTGTCATTCTTTTTAATATACAAGACCCATCCGTGCATTGATTAATTCCGTATTACTGGATGTCCTTATCAAAATGGATGTTCCATGATCTTGAAGCTTGCTTTAGTCCATCAATGGACACTTTAAAGCTTACACTCAAAATGCTCTTAGCTCTTTACAATGAATCACTCTGGTTGCTACGCATAGATGTTTTTCTCAAGACTTCCATTTAGGAAAACTGTCTTGACATCTATTTGCTATGCCTCATAATTCACATGAGTAGCAACAAACAAAAAAATTTTGATTGACTTGGACATAGCTTTCGGCAAAACAGATTTTCTCATAATCGAACCCTTCATTCAGAGTATACCTTTTCGTAACAAGCTTTGCATCAAGGCTTTCACCTTACTGTATGATCCTCTTTTATTTTGTATACCACGTCCAATGACTTTTACACCATTTAGTGGTCCTACGAGCTCCCAGATTTAATTTAGAATTCATAAATTTTATTTCAAAATTCATTGCAACTTACTAAGATTCCGCATTTCGATTTTGTAGTGCTTCGTCGTATTTCCATGGGATGATTTCATGTATACTAGGGATCAAGTCTCACGACTCTTCCAAAACATAAATCTTTTTGGTTGTAAAAAAACTCTCCCACTACGACAAAGCACTACATGTAATTGTGTATCAGATGTGATACGCGATGCAGTTTACTTGTGGTATATCATCTTGTACAATTTGTACTAAAATTTGTGTTTCCCTTCTCACACCTTTTTGAACATTTTTTACATGGTTTTGTGATTTATTACATAGTCCTTCTCCAAAATCTAGTGTTCGTGTTAACAATCACTTTCTAATCCTTTTGGACTATTAAATAAACCCTCCTTCATTTTTCTAGGATATCCCAAAAACATCAATTCGACATGTTGTTTCTAGGGTTTACCCATAAAATGAATTTAGTAATTTTAAATAATTCATCATCTATCTAACCATTACCATAAGAGTCTTATTCCTTCTTTCCGCCACACTATTGAGCTGGGGTTTTCCCGGTGCTGACAACTTGGATTCAATCCCAACCTCTGATTAAAAGTTATTACTTTTTATTCGTCTCACATAAGTCTTTGCCAATTACTAATTATACACTTGATAAGATAATTTTAATTTTGTCAAATAATAACTTTAATAATTTAAACTATTTAATTAAAATACAATAAAGTTAATTTAATTAATTTAAAATTCATTAAATATAATTAATTTAATTAAAAATTATTTTTATAACTCATTAAATCTTAAAAAAATTTATGAATTTTAAAAAAAAATTATGAATTTACTTGTAAAAGAGTAGAAATATGTTTTAATTTTCTTTTGCTCTTTAACACATCTCCATATATATGTTTTTTTATTCTGCCCAGCCTTCTTTTTTGGGTTTGTGCCCCTTCCATCCTCAATGATCTTGAAATTAGGTCTACAACGATTCACTCCTGCCATCCTTATTAAATTTACAGTTAATCACTGGCAATATTTCTTCAGAGCTCCTAGTTCGAACACAATTCGGTCAACCATTTTCCCCTGGTCCCTCCTGTGATCGCCGGCGAGCCGCCTGTACTATTTTAGAAGTATATTTACTTTCTCAAATAGCGGACCTCCAACGATAATCGTCTCCATCTTATGCGGGACCTGCCTCCGACGAAGGCCGTCAGCCTTGCTCCAATTGGAGTCCGTTCCATATCTAAAGCGATTCGCCTTGACAAGGCATTGACAGCCCACTTCTCATAAACTCCGACACCCATTTTCGATGGAGTTTGCTGATTTGATTTGGGGATTTTTGAGAGTGAAAATTAGCGTGTTTGAGTATCCATTTAACACCTTTTGATAGAAATTGTTGTTATATATTAGCACAAGTGTCTTATATTCGATATATGTGAAAAAAGGTGCACTTGAGGTGTTTTATTGTGTTTTAGGTGGAAAAAGGATCAAAAGTGCAAAGTTGGAGAAAAGGTGCAACTTGTGCTAGAATGCTGAAAAATGCACATCCAACTTGTGTAATTTTTCAATTAAGAGCTCCACAAAAACACAGAAAAATTACACAAGTTGAACGTGCGTTTTTCAGCATTCATACACAAGTTGTACCTTTTCTCCAACTTTGCACTTTTGATCCTTTTTCCACCTAAAACACAATAAAATACCTCAAGTGCACCTTTTTCTTGCATATATTGAATATAAGATACTTGTGCTAATATATA
This sequence comes from Pogostemon cablin, assembly GCA_023678885.1. Lineage (NCBI taxonomy): Eukaryota > Viridiplantae > Streptophyta > Magnoliopsida > Lamiales > Lamiaceae > Pogostemon > Pogostemon cablin. The sequence goes on along the minus strand of CM042979.1, from coordinate 22,360,036 downwards.
ACAACAATTCCCATTAAAAAGGTATTAGATTGGACACTAAAACATGCTTATTTTCACACTCATCATATAGACACGAAAGTTCAATTAACTCATAAAACCTTCATAAATCCTAGAACTACTGAAGCGGTTCTATCCCATGATTGATCGAAGAACAATTATGGTGGTTGGATAGATCTTACACATGTTGGATTGTATACTAAAAGTCTAGCTTTTTGAATGAACGATGTTTAGCTAATATTTAAAATGAGAATCATGTGATCAAACGTTTGCAATAATGTTGTTGCAAAAGTCCATTTACTTTATACTGTAGATAATGTAGTGTGCGGCGTCACACGGAAGATCATATAATCAGCTCCTTATAAAATATAAGCAGATGTTCACAATCGAGATAAACGGGAACTTTCTATCGGTATGGTTGTAGTGTGATTTGGCATTAGTCTGTCTTGACTATAAAATTACACTAGTGCACTTTAAGTGTATTGAGCAGGATCGCGTTGAGATCGTTCGGTTTATACTGACTATATAATAGAACTTGATCTCTGTTATTATAGATGTTCATACTCTTAATCCCTATACAATAACCTCGACATGTAAGCCAGTATTTATTTCTTTGATTCATCAATGGGTGAGATTTAAAAGATAAATCAATATGCACGGTGAGTTGGGAGATGGTGTTGTCTCTATCGTGTGATGTTGATCGTAGAAGGAATCCATGTCCTATTGGAATTGGTTGATGATGTCCCCTTGAGGAGCTCATAATGATTATCATGTAAACCCTACAGGTGGATTTATTCCGGCATGATAATAAGGTTGAGTGGTACTACTCTTGATAAATATATTAATTAATAGAGTTGTCAGTAACTTAATTAATTAATGGGCATTGAATCTTAAACACGGAGAATTAACGGTCTCATAATAAGAAGGAGCCCGTAAACGTAATTTGGGATTAGGGTGGCAGTGCAATAATATTTCTTTAGTGGAATGATTTATTATTATTAGACTTAAGTATAAGTTTTGGGCTAAACTTGGATGCTTAAGTCCAATGGGAGACCCAAACCCTAATTTCTCCTCCTGGTCCCTGTTGTAGCCTATATAATAGCCAATCTAAGCAGTCTGGATAATCTTAGTAACACACTCATAAAACTATGAGAGGTAGATTAGGGCTGTAGACTGAGTTCATCTTGTAGATCGTTGCCCACACCAATGTCAAGACATGGCTTAGGAATATAATAGAAGATCAGAAGGTCATTTGCTGTTTCTGTCCGTCAACTTCACCAATTTTTATAAAATTGTGTAGAAATTCAAACTGGACGTGTGATATACTGGTGTAAATCCACGGAAGAGAAGATCGTTTTGGTGTGTAGATCACTCCAATCGGAGATCAGATGAGGGAGTTATGGCCAAACTGGTGAGGCTGCGCAGGCTGCCGGCGGGAATCCTTCTCCTTCAACATACCCTGGTGAAAGGTAATCAATTCTATGTTTATGCTTCCGCTGTGATAGAATTGCATGGAACCCTAATGGTCACATTAACCAAAAGATTCAAACGCCAACAATTGGTATCACAGCGTAGGTTCTATGGCTAAACGTGACACTTTGGGCTAGGGTATATGTGATTATGTGTTTTTATCTAGAATAGAATCACATGTTATAGTTTAGGTTTATGTTATTGTGTGTAATCCATGAAACCCTATAATGTTATGAAACCCTACATCCATTCACAAACATCACACGATGCGTTTGGCATGGCATCGACGGCATGTGGTCAGGCCAAAAGTGATGCACAATTACATTCCTTGGTGAAAGGCTCTCGATCGCAGTCTCTTGGATAATGGTATGATGGAAGCAGTCACGATGGAATGCTGGGAAGAAGTGGCGATGTTGACTGCCTATAGTCGTCGGCAGTACAGCGCAGTATGGCGTACAAGAGGATCACATTGTAAGGATGATGATCCAGCGGTAAGCTGCTAGGTTATTGTTAGGTTGCGACTGGTTCTGGAAATGCTTCTAGTACGGCTGGAGAGAAAGTTAGCTGATTGTCGGTGATGCTCTCTGAGCAGGCTGCTGGTTGCGTGCTGGGCTATTGGCAGATTCTTCTGGAGCAAAAACTAGTAGAGTTAGCAATTGTATCAGCGGCTGCATGCGGTGGCCAGGGCTCACGTGATTCCGGCAGGGCTTGATCGTGGTGGCTGCTAAAGATGATGGCAGTACATGGAGATCAAAGAGAAGGCGTGCGGGCCGTGGCTTTCACGGATGGCGGGACTACACTGCTGGAACGTGATAAGTAAGCAGCTGCGGCCGAAAGTGTGGCCGGCAACTGGCACAATCACGAGCAGCAGACTCGCAACACATACCAGCACTCAAGGCCAGAGGCACGCTGAATGCTGGTGTACGGGCGGCGTCAGAACAGGAGCATTGGAATGCTGATCGGCGTGTCGCTGCGTGTAGTGTGAAGCATACGGCTGGTGATGGCTAGGAGGATTCACGACCGACCAGCATGGCATGAGGGGCTACCGGCGTTCGTCATTGCACAAGTCTGGAGGCTGATATTCGAGCGATTCTGATGAGATTTCCGGGGGGCTTCCGACTTTTTCGATCGAGTCCGACCGAGTCTCCAGGAATCTTCATCGAGTCTTGTTGGGTTCCCGATCGGGTCTGGACCTATTTCTGATCGGGTCTCCACGGCCAATGCTGGAGGAACAACAGGGCTGCTCGCAACATGTCTCTACTACCGTCGATTGCAGGAACCCGGCGAATCAATTGGACACCACGATTGGACATGGGACGATGGCGTGGTGGTCGTTGGCTGACGACGAAGGCGGCTATTGGCGGCACGAACAGTGATTGCTTCTTGGAGTTCACGGCACTGATCGACGTTGACAAGGCACAATGGTGACATGACCTGCCGGAGAGGCCGGCACGCCCTGGCAATGGCGCCTGCACGATCAGCCAGGAGACAGGAGTCATGCGCTGTGTGTGGAAGGTGTTGGCACGAATGCCTTCAAGTTTCAGTCGGCGGTGGTTGTTTCCAGCGGTGGCTGAGGCGTCGGAGCTTCCGATGTAGTTGCATTTTTCTAGTGGGCAGAGAGATGGTTAGAGAGGCGCGTTCCGATTGCTGACGGTTGCAGTTAGCGACTGTTGGATAAAGATTACTGGCAGTTGTAGCAATGGCATTCCGGCGTAGGGCCATTCTTTTCGACGGTGATGGCATGCGCGGATGGAGGCTCTCCGGTGAGCAGTCAGCCGGATGGAGTGCAATCGGTACACCTGGTGGTCACCGGTGGTGATGAATATGCGTGTGATGGATGGCTTAGGGCCCAAGCTATTCCTACTTTTGTGCAAGCCATTCCTTGATTGGTTGGAGTGTTGACTAAGTCAACTCCTTTTATTTTGCAATTTTTTTATTTCCTTATATATAATTGATATAATTATTTTATTTGCCAATTGTTGTTATATATTTAGAATTATGTGTTATTTGATTTACTGCCTTACTTGCCGTAATAATAACATGTTTATTTGCGTAATTATATCTGTTATATTGTATGCATGCAAAAACCCTCTTGATAAATAACTAAGTGGGAGAGGGATTGGTCATGATCCCGCGGCCTCCATTGTTGATGTCTTAAGTGATGCAAGTAAGCTTATGAGTCAGTTTTAGTGCCTTCCTCCCCAACGGATGAGTTTTATTAGCGGATCACTGGAATAAATTTCATGAAATAATTATTATTTGTAATGTGATGTAAGTAAGCTTATGAGTCGGTTATAGTGCCTTCCTCCCCAATGGATGAGTTTTATTTGCGGATCACTGGTACAAATTAATAATTGATGGTTAGAGAAAATTATTTGAGCGCGTGTGGACTTCTCCAACTATAAGGCACAGAAGCTTGGGTAACATACTTAGTATCAAATAATGGTATACACTTAGGTGCAATTAATATGTATCCTCCCCAACGGAGTCACTACTATTAAATTGCATGGCTAAAGGACAACCGACTATTAATCATTGAGTCATAAGATTAATTATGACGTATGGAATTAATGGGTAAAACCTTCTCTTGCGAATGTTCGGGTTTGTATACGTCCATACTAACGTGGCATGCAAATTCACAGTGCTTGAGATGTCGGTGAATTTATTTTATATTTTTTATTGAGGGAATCAATATAAAATTTAAATTTAAAGAATTTGATCGTCATATTTATTTATTTGATTCTCTGAATTTTCGAATAGTTGTTAACTAAAGAAAAACATATTTACTGGTCCATAATAAATGATTTGAAAAGAATCTTGGTTTTAATTCTTAACGCTTAGGAAAATAAATGTGTTCTCAATAAGAATGTCTTCTGATGCCTATTTATGTCTCAAGTAAAGAGATGAGAGGTTCATAGAAATATGATGGTCTCATGCGACTCTTCAGATACTTGAATAATTAGAAAGGCAAGAGGTCATGGTTAACTTGATGAATGAATTGGAATATTTGGAATAGAAATTGAAAGGGAAACCTAGCTCAATTTATTTTTCATGGTTTGTCTTAACGTTTTGAGCAAGTTTCACCTGAATTACAAGAGGTTGTATACGGTGGGAAACTTCTGACAAAACATGTGGTGAAAGGAAATCAATTTCATAAGAGGTGAACAAGGATAATATCTTATTCACTAGTTGTTGAAGCGTGATTAGTGATGGCATCTACTGACACGTTGTGTGTAGATACCGAAATCATTAAATGTTTATAACTAAGTGATAATGAGATAATTGAGTACATGGGTAAGCTACGAGAGTAGTGGCTATTGCAGTGGGATTTGTTCATTTATCTTATGATATGGATAAACGTTTGATTTTGAGAAATTGTCTTTACGTATATTTTCATAAAAAGAATTTCATTTCGGTTTCTATGTATTTACAGATGGATACTCTATTTCAATTGAATGAGATAGTCACTGAAATGAAAGGGTGGAGCTATAATCTGTTTATGATACGTTAGTGACAATTTATACACTCTTAAATCATGTTTATCCCACGGATGCAACAAATAGTAATTAATAAAGCATTTTCTAATCTTAGTAAGAGAAAGGAACCTTCGAAAATGAACCAAACATACTTTTGGCATCCTGGACTAGATTATTTTACTTAAGTACGATTCGAAAGTTGATAGCCGATGAATCGTGAGGTTTATTGGAAGTGGAAACTATCTGACTTTTGAGTTTTACTTGGAAGTGAATATGATTAATTGTCTTTTCAAAGCAAAGGGGTATAGAGCCATGTAAAGATATGGGGTTCATTCTGATTTATGCGATCCTAAGATTATCCCGACGAGAGGTGGTTATGAATATTTGACGATTATTCTAGAAACAAGATATATTTTTTTGATGCACCACATGTCTAGGTACTTTGATTAATTCAAGGAGTACATGGCTGATGTAGTGAAGAATCACGGAAAATATATCAAGTCATTATGATTTAATCGTGGTGGCGAGCACCTCTTAGGATAGTTTAGGAGCTAATAATCAGAGGTTGGGATTAAATCCCAAGTAAATTACACTGGGTAAACCCCAGCTGTATGGCGTGCTGGAAAGAAGGATTACGACTCTTATGGAAATAATTAGATAGATGATGAATTATTTGGAATTACTAAATTCATTTTTTGGGTATGCCCTGAAACAGCGTGGCATATGATGTTTGTTTGTTTGTGGAATATCCTAGAAAAATGAAGGTTGATTTATTTAATAGTCCAAAAGATCGAAAGGTGATTGTTAACACGAACACAAGATTTTTAGAAAGGACTATGTAATAAATTACTAAAGGTATGAGAAGGGAAACACAAATTTTAGTACCAAGACTTCAAGAGGATATACCACAAGTAAGCTGCGTCGCGTGTCACATCTGATACACAATTGCATGTAATGCTTTGTTGTAGTGGGAGGGTTGTTTTACAATTGAATAGATTTATGTTTTAGGAGAGTCGTGAGACTTGATCCTAGTAAACATGAAATCGTCCCATGGACACGACGAAGCACTACAAGATCAAAATACGGCATCTTAGCAAGTTGGAATGAGTTTTGAAAAAGAATCTATGGATTCAAAATCAACTCTGGGAGCTTGTAGAACCATCAAATTGTGTAAAGCTATTGGATGTAAGTGGCTCTACAATGAAGCAAACAGACTGGTTCATTGCATAGAGCTCAGAGCATTTTTGAGTTTAAGCTTAAAAGTGTCCATCATTGGACTAAAGCAAGCTTCAAGATCATGGAACATCCATTTTGATAAGGAAATCCAGTCATATGGATTTAATCAATGCTCGGATGAATCTTGTGTATTGAAAAGAGTGACGAAAATGTGGTGGTATTTCTTGTATATACGTAGATGGTATTTTACTCATTAGAAATAATGAAAGAGTATTGTCGGGCGTATGGGTATGGTTAATGAAACAGTATGAAATGAAGGACTTAAGATAAGCAAATTGCATCCTTGCGATCATGGTTATAAAGATCACAAGATATGATGTTGTGCTTATCACAAGCTTCATGAATGATAAAATCCTTACTCGTTTTAGCATGTGAACTTTATCTATGGATTTGTGTTTTAAGACACAAAAGAATATAAAATAGATAAAGGCGGTTCCCTATGCTTCGGCAATAAGGAAGCTTAATCTATGGAATGCTATGCACGAGATTGGATATCTGTATTGCCAAATGGCATAGTTAGTGAGTATCAAGGTAACCCGGAATAAGAATATTGAATTATGGTAAGACATATTTTAAGTGCCTGAAGAGGACTGGAAATTATATGTAAGCTTACCGGAATAATTCATTACTTCTTGACGGTTACTTAGATTCAGAAGTTCGAATCATTGGGACGGCAGTAAATCCACCTCAAGGTTATATGCTTAATAGAAGTAGATCCATAGAATGGAGGAGTGACATATGGAAATATATTTAGGACTCCACCATGGAAAGAGGATAATATTGGAGCCTTGTGGCAGACAAAGTATCTATATGGTTATAGAAACTTCATAATAGACTTAGATGTAGTTCTGAGTTTGCCCAAGGTTATCACAATTTATTGTGATAATAATGGTGCATTTCCAAACTTGAAGAAATCTCGAGTCCATAAGGAAATTAAACACATTGATAGTTAGTACTACCATATATGAAAAATCGTATGATGAGGGGAAGGTTGTTGTTGCCTAGATTACGTCAGATGATAACCTAGTAATCATTTTACAAGGACCATAAGGCGAAAGCTTTTAATGGTCTAGTAGTGGGAATGGTAATCAGGTGTATGGCAGCAAATATGACAGCATAATCTTTTAGTATAAGTGGGAGATTGTTGGATTGTATACTAAAAGTCTAGCTTTTTGTATGAACGATGTTTAGATTATATTTAAAATGAGAATCATGTGATCAAACATTTGCAATAATATTGTTGCAAAAGTCCATTTACTTTATACTGTAGATAATGTGGTGTGCGGCGTCATATGGAATATCATATTATCGGCTCCTTATAAAGTATAAACAGATGTTCACAGCTGAGATAAACTGGGACTTTCTATCAGTATGGTTGTAGTATGATTTGGCATTAGTCTGTCTTGACTATAAAATTACACTAGTTCACTTTGAGTGTATTGAGCAGGATCGCGTTGAGATCGTTCGGTTTATACTGACTATATAATAGAACTTGATCTCTGTTATTATGGATATTCGTACTCTTAATCCCTATTGATGAGCATTTTCTCAACACAATTAATCCCCAAGTATGAAGGATATCAATTGTAGTTTCGAAGGTGACCAAGTTAAATATCGAATCCACGGGACGGATGAATATCAATTTAATTATGTTCTAGTAGATTATGACTATTTTGGAAATAAATAGTTGGTTTATAAACTAACAATTAAAATGGCTAATAAATAACAAGAACAAGTAAATAATAGTTGTGATCAAATAAGATAATATGTAGTTCGTCAGGCCATCCAGTTTCCTTCATTAATTCGTACTTTCGTGTTTCGATGTCCGACTCTGCCTTGTGGTTTATGGACGCATCGCTAGACCATACAAATCCATTCTATAGACACAAATATATAAGCTTTTGACACGTGTAAATATCCTCAGAGCAAGACATATACTTTACCTCCCTTTCTAGGTACTATCATAATCAATTATTTCCCGTGCACTTAGGACTCTAACCCGATTTGATCTTCTTTTTTAGGTACTATAAATTTATACTCTTTATCCTACTTGATAACCCGAATTCAATTCAATTAACAAACATTCATATAAGAGAGTTCTAATAAGACTTCGGAATCCCTTCACTTAGAATTATAACAATAAACCCTGCTCATTAGTGGACGCACTCAACCAATAACCATGTTATGCATTCAGACTCTACACAACGATTATTGATGCACAAAACAACTATGAGTATGGATTAAAAACGTGCAATCTTATATAAACTAAACCACAAGTAGTGTTGTATGGAGTATACACACGAAATACAAATTTAACTCATGAAACCTTCATAACCCTAGAACTACCGAAGTGGCTCTAGCCCATGATTGATCTAGGAAAAATCATGGTTAGATGGACTGATCTTACTTGAGTCTCCAGCTACACCTCTGTCTCAGCCCTCCGGATGGATCACCAATCTCTTCTCTTCACTCCTCTTATGATTCACGATCTTAAGCTCTTCGTGCTTGGACGTCTTCCTTGACTGCATGAGCCTCCTTTTATACTTGTAATCACGTCTCTAGGGCTTGGAATGGGCTTTTCAAGTGATCTCATGCGTTTTGGCCTCGAAAATCCGGATAAGGTAAGTTTCTGCGTTTTGGTTCGACCTCGTAAAATAGGTCGAACCACTGGCCAACAGGTCGAACCCCAGGTCGAACCCTGCTACTGGACACATTCTGCACTTGGTTCAACCTCTTGTACAGGTCGAACCACTCCCTCATAGGTCGAACCTTAGGTCATACCATGCTACTGGATAATTTCCGCTCCTGGTTCGACCAACTGTCAGGTCGAACCCCAACGTCATGGTCGAACCCCTCTCCTCGCGAACTGGTTCGACCATGGTTCGACCTGATCAAACAGGACGAACCCCTTGAGTCGTGGTCAAACTCCTCTTCTGATGTTTCGCAATGCTGGTTCGACCTGTAGGAGAGGTCGAACCCTCCTCCAACCAGGTCGAACCCTACTCTTTCCTTAGCGGTTCGCGTGGTCTCGACTTCGTCTCTTTGATTCTTGGCACTTCCACTCCGTTTTTGCTATGAAAACCACTTAAATAGCTCCACTAACACCTGATTCATGCTAATTCACAATATATATAGGTTTTCCACCTATTTCCATCTCAAAACTCTCCAAAACTAGCACAAAACATGATGCCAAACTTTTGAATTTACACACTCATCAAACCCCCAAACTTACATGTTGCTCGTCCCGAGGCAACCAAATCAAACCACAGGAGTCGTGTATAATTCACCAAGATCAAGTACAACACATATCACACATGCAACTTCATTCAATCAAACAAGTATTAATTGCTTCATATATATCACTCATGCAAAACCAATCCAATCACATACCATTCGGAGTACTAAGTAATTTCGCTCACAAGATAAGTATTTATTCTCTTTCACTCAAGTGAGTGGGGCACTATATAGGTTAATATAAACACTCATATCAATCCATATTCACGCGTAACCATAAGCTTGGAAAAGGTCTCCAAAATCAACTTATAATCAACTCTTCACTAGGTTCACAAAGGACTTATTTTTGGGTTGTAATGTTGGCTCTTTGGAAAAAGGTAGGAAAATTTGGACCAAGTGACTTAAGACACTAGTAGAGAGTTACCTTGGAGGTTCTCGATTTCTTCTTCTTACAGCAAGTTCTCCTCCAATGTCGTCTCTTGAACTTGTAAAATTCCTGAATTTTCCTTCTTTTCATGGCATCAACATCATCTTTTTAAACAATTCGGGTACCGGTTTCAGGCATTACCCTTCTCATGTATATAGGCCATCAACTACTAAGCTTCACACACCAAGTATAAACAATCGGGGTACCAGTTTCGGGCACTACCCCTAAACAAGATTTAACCATATTCTTTCTATCCAACCATATTCTATCTTCCTTTTCTTCTTGCAACACTTACTCACCTCCACTCTCTCTACCAATGATTAGGTTAATCAAGCTCAAGTAAAGGCTTATAAGGTTATTCACTTCGGCTACCAAAAAAAAAAAAGCTTTAACAGCTCAACGGGGCATCCAAAGGTTAATAAAATCATTAGGAAGGATAAATTTGGCTAAGTAACTTAATCACGAAATAATGGCCTAAGATCATGTCCTAGCAATTTATCAACCATAAGTCTCGCACAAGACTCAAAGCCAAGTTCTAGAATACGTTCATATGAATGATCCTCTCAAGAATAAAATAATCATGATCAAGTATGATTAAAAAGCTCAAATCCTCACATAGGTAATCCTAGTACTCCTCATAGCACATAATTAAGATCAATTCCACAAGAACTCAATATACTTATCAACTAAACATACTTTTCATCAATAGAAATTAACACATGAACATATGAATGTACAATATCAATAAGCTTATACCCAATCAATCATACAAGATATCACTTATACATTCCACTCACGCATGAATCACACCCCAACCTAAAGATAAAAGGAAAAATAATGGAATCAAGATGAATTGGAGGAAACCAAAGAAAACCTGAAAAACTACTCCTCCGGAGCATCATCATCCTCATTATCATCATCCTCATCATCAAGCCTCCGCTCCACAATCCGGTGCAAATCACCGATATGTCTATCCAAGTAATCAACTCGATCACCCAACCTACCAACTTTCTCATTCAAAGTCGTATACCTCTCATTCAGCGTAGCATAGTTGGCGTTGGCGAGTGCGAGCTGTCAGTTTGTGTCCTGCTGGCTAGCAACGATCGCGACCAGCTACTCATGAATAAGGCGGAGCTGCTCCCGTGTATCATTTGGGACAGCCCACTGTTGACGCGGTGCTGGCTCATACTGAGGTGCGTCGTGTTGCTCTTCCGGAATCTCCATCTCTGGCTGCTCATCTACCCGATGCTCGACCTCGGGCTGCTGTGGCCACTGTAATGGCTGGTGTGGTGGCGGATGGTACTCTCCCTGTTCCACAATTTGCTGTAGCTCCTCCAACCTACCTTCGACACACAACCTAGCCACGGCTCTCCAATCCCCATTGGTCTTCACATTCATGGACAGAGCAGTGTGTCCTAGGGAGTTCATCAACAAGTTCCTCGCCTCCCGAATAGTGGTCATGTTGTTCATGTCAAAGGGAAACATAAAGTCGAATGGCTTTGGTCCTCTCGTGAAGAACCAATCACCATCTCTAAAGTGTGCAAATCCTCCCTTTACACATGTGAGCATCACCAAGTCGGGCTCTCCTCTAACAGGTGTAATGCCGGTGAAGTCCATGTTGTAGTGCTCAGCTACAATCGTCAGCAACCCTCCAATGTTCACCTTCTAAAATTCAATGGTCCTGAATCGATGCAGCTGCGCGATGAAATATGCTCCCACATTGAACTTCACCCCATTCATCATACACCATAGGGCATAAAGCTCTCCTCTAGACACACAGCCACCTCCGAACGAGCAAACAGTGTGTTTCCGAGCACTCGATCCATATATTTCAACACTGGATTCTTGATCAAGGTCGCACGAGCCTGCCTAATCTTATAGTCTCTGATCTCCCCGGTTATCTCCCTCCAAAACCTATTAGCGTTGAAGTGTCCATTCTCCACTCGAGAAATCTCTAGAGGCGTCTGAAAAAGCTGATTAAAATCCTCAGCCGTCCATCTCCTTCGGACTCCTCCTAACTGAAATGAGCACTGATACGGGTAGCCAAGTGGGTCCTTATCCATCTAAAATGAGCAAACTACCTCCGCTGTAACATGGAAGTAAGTCGGCTTCTTCAACTCCATAACTCTGCGGATCCCCACTCGATCGAACAACATCGTCATATCATCCCTAATGCTCATAAGTCTCATGGCCTCATCATCTTGGTATCTTGTCCGAGCTATCTTGTCTGAGACTTCTTCCCACTTTTCTTTAATCTCATCCCAGTTTTGCATTTGAATTTTAAAGTTCTCGGGTAAACGATCTTGCAACCTTAGCTTCCTCGTCACTGTGTCCACATTCGAAGGCCTGTCTTGCCTCTTCTTCGATCTTGCTTCCTCTGCCTTACCTTTCCCTTTATTTGATCCTTGTCCCTTTCCTGAAAACAACTATTTCAACACAACCAACAAACACAAGAACACAAGTATTTGACTAGCATATCCTATACTCTACTCAAGACTTCAAGCATCCATGCTTAATCAACTCCAACTATCATCTCAACACCACTTGCTCATTCATCATGCTCAAAACATCATCAATCACACTCTCTTTAATCTTAAAATCATCAACAACAAGCATGCATCAACCAATTCAAGCCATTCAACATAAATTTCAACAATTGAACTTCATGAACAACTCAAACTATCAACTATTCAAACCATGCTCATTCCTCTAGATGCATCATATCCTTGATCAATCCACACAAAACTCAAGTTCTATCCATAATCAAGCAATCTCAAACCAATAAACATGAATTCATATGAATCAACTCAAAAATATCAATTATCACCATGAATTTCAGACAAAATCAACATCAATCAACTTACCCACAACACATTTCTTGCAATAAACTTCAATCCTAAGGTAATTGAGTTGAAAGAACGTACCTTTAGTCTTGCCCATGGTTAACAATCGATAATTTGCACACAACACTAAAAAACACGACTGAAGCCCTAATTCGCGACGAAAATCGCCCAAATTCGCGCCCAATTCAAGAATTAAGAGTGTAATGTTGTGTAATCGGTGCAAAATCAAGTGTAATTGACGAATTTGTGCAAGGGTGTTAAGGTTCGGGGAAGGTTCGAGGTTTGGTGAACAAAAAGAATGATCGAATCCTTCTAAAAACACAACTTAAAACGCGTACCTGACTGGGTTCGACCTCGGGTTCGACCAGCGAAACAGGTCGAACCTCGAGTGACGAGGTCGAACCTACCTTCTGGACAAACTTACCTTTTGGGTTCGACCTGTTAGACAGATCGAACCAAGAATGATCAGGTCGAACCACCTCACTGGATGATTTTCTGCATCGGTTCGACTTCCTCTGCTCGGTTCGCCCTCCTGGCACTGGTCGAACCTCTCCTTGCTTTGGTCGAACCACCCTTTTAAGCTTCCAAACTGAGTGTTCTTTAATCCCTATTCACTTCAAACTTCAATACGAATCATTAGGTACCAACTAGAGCACAACTTCATCCAAAATTTGTTCCACAAAATATTATTCATGAGTAACTCCGTAAGAGAAAACACAACCAAAACCCACTAAACATTAGGCAAGTTGTAAAAAATCGTCACATCAAAATTGATTAAAATTTTAAATATGGCGCAAAAACCAACTCCCCTAACAAACATCACAAAAGAAAGATTATACTATCGGTGCTTATCAAGGTAAGTACATCACACCCCCCAAACTTAGTAGAAACTATAGTTGAAACTAAGTTTGCAAAGAGATGTAATTGCCATAAGTAAGCACTTCAAATATAAAAATTTCTTACTCACACGAATGAAATAAAACATTAAAACGGGAGGGAAAGCCCCCAACAGGCGCTCATGTTTAACGTCGGAGAGTCACGAAGGTACCAAATCAGATCAAGGTATCCACAAAGATGACACAAACATCATCCGGCGACTTGTAATGCTTCAAACGATGCCCATTCGCCGCAAAAATGTCTCCATCCTTGTCAATCAGCTCAAAACTCCCCCCTCCTAAGACTCGATGAATCATGAATGGTCCCGTCCACTTAGATTTCAACTTGCCTGCAAAAAGCTTTAAACGAGAGTTAAAAAGTAATACCTCGTTTCCTTGCTTAAACTCCTTGTACAAGATCTTCGAATCATGCCACCTCTTAATCATTTCCTTGTAGATCTCTGAATTCTTGTACGCACGACTCCGAAACTCATCCAAAAGATTGATGTGAGTAATCCTCAACTCCTTCACATCCTTGAGAGTCAAGTTCAAGCTTCGCAAAGCCCAAACCGCTTTGTGTTGAATCTCTACAGGTAAGTGGCACGACTTCCCATAGACAATCTGATACGGTGACATATCTAACACCGTCTTGTACGCGGTTCGGAACCCCCACACGACATCATCGAGCTTCAAAGCCCAATCCTTTCTATTGGTTCCGACCACCTTCTCCAAAATCTGTTTGACTTGACGGTTAGAGACCTCCGATTGCCCATTCGCTTGAGGATGATAGGGTGTAGTGACCCTATGCTTAACACCATACCCTTTAAGCACCTTCTCAAGAAATTTATTTACGAAATGCGTACCTCCATCACTAACAAGTGCTCCAGGGACTCCAAAACGGGCAAAGATATGCTTCTTCAAGAAAGATATAACAGTTTTCGAATCATTCAAGCGAGTAGGAATCGCTTCCACCCACTTAGTAACATAATCCACCGCAAGTAGAATGTAGAAAAATCCATTAGATGGGGGGAAAGGCCCCATAAAATCGATACCCCACACATTAAAAATCTCGACCACTATGCTTGGCTGAAGCGGCATCTCATCTCTCCTACCGATGTTCCCCATGCGTTGACATCTATCGCAAGATGCCACATAGGTCTCACAATCCTTGAATAAGATAGGCCAATAAAGAGCGGCTCTGATGTACCTTGGCTGCTGTCTTTTGAGCGCCGAAGTGCCCCCCGTTAGGTTGTGCATGGCAAAACTCGAGAACACTCTCCATCTCCATCTCGGGCACACACCTACGGATGATAGAATCCGTGCAAATTTTGTACACAAATGGATCATACCATATGAAAGTCTCAACATCTCTTTTGAATTTAGCAAGTTGATATCTGTTGAGATCCCTTGGAATTTCTCCCATAGCAATATAATTAACATAATCCGCATACCAAGGATCAACTCCCTGCGCAGCAACCACACACGCTCGCTCAGCCCCTTCAACAAATACAGCCATGATCTTTTCATCCGGAAACATTTCCTCAATATACTCGAAAGAATTATCGCAATGTTCCCTAGTCTCCAACCTCGAAAGATAATCCGCTAGCACATTATCAGAACCTTTCTTATCCCGGATCTCCATGTCAAACTCTTGAAGTAGAAGAATCCACCTTATGATCCTAGGCTTCGTCTCTTTCTTTTCCATCAAGTACCGAATCGCAGAATGATCCGTGTACACTATAGTCTTCATGCCAACCAAATACTGACAAAACTTATCGAATGCGTACACAACAGCCAAAAACTCCTTTTCAGTCACCGTGTAATTCTTTTGTGCCGCATCGAAAGTCTTACTTGAGTAGTAAATGGCGCAAAACTTCTTTTCCTTCAGCTGTCCAAGCACCACTCCAAGTGCTACATCACTTACATCACACATTAGTACAAACGGTTGAGTCCAATCCAGTGTGATCAAGATAGGTGCAGAAATAAGCGTCTCCTTCAAAACTTGAAAAGTTGTTAGACAATCATCATCAAACACAAAAGGAACATCATTTTCAAGTAAGCGAGATAAGGGCTTAGAGTATTTTGAGAAGTCTTTTATAAATCTCCTGTAAAAACTGGCGTGTCCAAGGAAGGACCGCACTCCTCTTTCATTGGTCGGTGGTGGAAGCTTCTCAACCGCCACCACTTTAGCACGATCTACCTGCAACCCTTTAGCCGAGACATGATGCCCAAGAACAATTCCATCCTTCACCATGAAGTGGCACTTCTCCCAATTCAAGACGAGATTAGTCACTTGGCATCTCTTCAAAATAGTAGCTAGGTTAGACAAACAAATATCAAAGGAGAAACCAAAAACAGAAAAATCATCCATGAACACCTCCATGATCTTCTCTATCAACCCATCGAATATTGCCATCTTGCACCTCTGAAAGTAGCAGGCGCATTACATAACCCAAATGGCATTTTCCGAAAAGCAAAGGTCCCGTAGGGGCAAGTAAAAGTGGTCTTTTCTTGATCCTCGGGGGCAATCATAATTTGGTTGTACCCCGAGTATCCATCCAAGAAACAATAAAACTCATACCCTGCAAGGCGATCTAACATTTGATCCATGAAAGGAAGAGGAAAATGATCCTTACACGTGTTTTCATTCAACTTCCTATAATCAACACATGTACGCCATCCCGTAGGAATCCTTGTGGCTATCGCTTCTCCATCCTCAGCTTTTACTAAAGTCATACCCCCCTTTTTAGCAACTACATGCAATGGACTCACATGGAGACTATCACTAATAGGATATATGATTCCGGCATCCAACCACGTAAGGATTTGCTTTCTAATTACCTCTTGAATCGCTGGATTAACCCTCCGCTGATTCTGAACACTTGCCTTTGCCTCGTTTAACAATCTTATCCTATGCATACAATACGAAGGACTAATTCCATTCAAATCCTCAAGAGACCAACCAATCGCAGATTTATACTTCCTAAGAACATTCAATAACTCCTCAAGTTGATCATCATCAAGAGAAGAAGATACAATTACCGGATATTTTTCATTGTCGCCAAGAAAGGCGTACTTCAAGTGTTCCGGCAAAAGTTTCAACTCCTCTTTCCTCACCTCCATCGGAGGGCTCTCGTTATCCAAAGGCAAGTACTTCCTAGTCCACTTGACTTCTTCCACCTTAGTTCTTCCCGATTCAAACCTGTCATCACCCAAAGCAAGTAAGTTTTCAAGAAAGTCAATACAAACCTCGTTGGAGAGTCCATCAAGCTCCGTAGTGGGATAAGTAAGAGATTCCATCAAACATGTCTCAAGAGGATCTTTTGACAGGATCAGAGACATGTCCTCTTTCACAATCTCCTCCACCACGTCAATACTATGACACTGCGACTCCATGGGCATCTTCATTGCTTTGTCTAAGTTGAAAAGAACTTCTTCTTTGTCCATCCGCAATCTAAGCTCTCCTTTCTGAACATCAATTATAGCTCCAGCAGTAGCAAGGAAAGGTCTCCCCAAGATTAAAGGGATATTATCCTTGTCTTCTTCCATCTCTAGCACAAGAAAATCTACAGGAAAGACTAGCTTTTCCACTTTGACGAGAACATCTTCAATTATACCTTTTGGAAACGTCATCGACCTGTCCGCCAATTGGAGAACCACTATTGTAGGGGTCAACTCCCCCCAAACCAAGTCTCTGAAAGATGGACAAAGGCATCAAATTAATGCTTGCCCCTAGATCGCACAAAGCTCGCCGTGCCGGCCCCTTTTCGATTTCACATAGAATAGTGAAGCTCCCCAGATCCTTCATCTTTTGTGGCAGCTTCCTTTGGATGATTGAGCTGCAATTCTCAGATAAATTCACCGTTTCAATTCCGGTTAAGCTCCGCTTCTTCAACAATATGTCATTTAGAAATCGGGCATAGTACGACATCTCCATGATTGCCTCTGAGAAAGGAATGCTCAAGCTTATTTTGTTCATTATCTCTGAAAACTTCTTGAACTTCTCTTCCAATTCCTTCTTCACAAGCTTGTAAGGAAACGGCGGAGGTATCTTTATTTTGGGAATCCCCCATTCATCACGATCAACCTTCTCCGCTTTCTCCTTTTTGGCTCTCTCCCATTTTTTCTCAGCTATTATCTCAGTACTTTGTTCATTCCGAACCACTGGAGTAGCATCAACATCATCGAGAGTGTTCGGAGTGGAAACAGGTAATTTTTGGTGGGGTTCGACCAGGGTTCGACCTGTGGAACAGGTCGAACCATGTACGTACTGGTCGAACCTTGCTTCTGGACAACGGCTCTCTTTTTGAATTTGAGGTTCGACCTGGGTTTGATCTGTTGAGTAGGTCGAACCATGGGTAGCTAGGTCGAACCAGCCTACTGTACTCCTTCCACCTTCCGGTTCGACCAAGGTTCGACCTGTTGGATAGGTCGAACCCCGTCCGTCGTGGTCGAACCGTTGCTGTGACAAAATAGAGTGCTCCAAGTGGTGCGGTTCGACCTGGGTTCGATCTCTTGGATAGGTCGAACCAAGATTGGTTTGATCGAACTGGTGTTCTGGAAAAACAGAGTGCTCCGAGTTGTGGGGTTCGACCATGGTTCGACCTGTGGGACAAGTCGAACCATCTGCAGTTTGGTCTAACCGATGCTGCAATCTCTCCTGATCGTGTCCAGTGTGTTGGTTCGACCTCCCCAGTATGGTTCGACCTTCAATGTTGGTCGAACCATGTTCGAACCTGGCCCTAGACATGTCCAAATTTGATTCCGGCCTCATAAGTCCCTCGTACTGCGTTCCCGACCTTAATGTGATGGCGTTGCAGGACCTTGGATTCTCAATACTTTGAGACGGGAACTTCCCCTTCTCAAGAGTTTGAGTAAGCTTGTTAACACTTCCTGCCATCTCCCCCATCAGTAACGTAAGGTCCTTCACCTGCTTAGATATAACCTCATGGTTTGCATCGATTTTCTTTTCAAGTTTGGCCTCAAGGCGGTTAACTCTTTCATCATTCTTGGCCATATACCTGTTCACAGTATCCTCAAGACCCGGTTTCCTTTCTTCCACCTTAGCACCCGGATTAACACCCATCGGAGGTTGAATCGCATTATTCGAATTGCTCCATGAGAACTCCGGCCTCCTAGGCTGTTGATAACCACCCGGGGGACCACGATTATTAAAGTTTCCTCAATAGTTCCCTTGGTAGTTCCGGTTTCCTTGGTCTGGATACCTAGTCCCTTGAATACTTTGACCCATGGCATAGTGTGCCTCTTCCAACTCCTCTTGGATTGGTCCCTCATTCTTTAACTCCTGCTGCATGATTGGCATGCGCTGAGATAATTCGTTGATTTGCTTCTATTGGGATTCAAGTAGCTTGTTGATATTGGACAAGCTAGAGACGATCTCATCCTCTCTACTTGTTTTCACCATTGCTTGTTCAACCTTAGCTACCTTACCAAGGACATAAGTACCTCTAACTCTATCAGTTGGTCAATCCCTCGAATTCATCGAAATATCTTCAAACAACTTCTCGGCCTCTACGGATGACTTTGTAAGCAATGCTCCATTAGAAGAAGCATCCAATAAAACTCGTGAATCACAGTCCAATCCATTGTAGAATATACTGATATATTGAGCTTTAGATAGCCCATGTTGAGGACACTTCCTAAGCATGTCCTTGAATCTATCCCATGCTTCATGAAATTTTTCTCCTCCACCCATAGCGAATTGGTTAATGTCTTGCTTCATCTTAAACACCTTTGAAGGTGGCATATACCTCTCCAAGAACCTTAACTTCAGTTGCTCCCAAGTGGTGCACTCAACTGCGTTGATAGTGTTGTACCAATCTCTCGCCTTTTCAGTAAGCGAGAATTTGAACAAAAGGATCTTCCTTGCATCTTCATGTTCTCCTGCGTCTTTTTGAGTACTTGCATAGCCCAATAACTTGTTCAGATGCTGCTGCGGATCCTCGAAAGACCCTCCTGAAAAGGAGTTCCTTTCTATCATGCTAATAAGAGCGAGATGAAGATCGAACGCTGAATTAGTTCCCCTTGCTCCTAGAAGCCCAAAATTTCCAGCCCCATTGTTTCTGAAAACCTCTCGGATGGCTAGATTATCCGGATTCACTGCCATGTTGACTGTCCTTACTCCCGAATTAACTTCAGTTGTAGCTTCAATCGTCTGTGAAATCTGCTCGTCAACATCAACTCCAAAATTCAGAGCTTCAGTTGGATCAATAGTCTTTGCCTTGCTTTTCTTCTTCTTCTTCTTCTTTCTTGACGATGCTCCGATTTCAGGAATATAGGGTTCAAGTTCACCTTTCTTTGATCTCGTGAGCATGCACCTAAAAAGAACTAGAATTAAAATAACAAAACAAGAAAAATAGCCTTAACAAACTAGAAATAACAAAAAGATATTTTAAGCCATCCCCGGCAATGCCGCCAAAAACTTGATGAGCGTTTTCTCAACACACAATTAATCCCCAAGTATGAAGGATATCAATTGTAGTTTCGAAGGTGACCAAGTTAAATATCAAATCCACGGGATGGATGAATATCAATTTAATTACGTTCTAGTAGATTATGACTATTTTGGAAATAAATAGTTGGTTTATAAACTAAGTAACAATTAAAATGATTAATAAATAACAAGAACAAGTAAATAATAGTTGTGATCAAATAAGATAATAGGTAGTTCGTCAGGCCATCCAGTTTCCTTCGTTAATTCATTCTTTCGTATGTCGATGTCCGACTCTGCCTTGTGGTTTATGGACGCATCGCTAGACCATACAAATCCATTCTATAGACACAAATAGATAAGCTTTTGACACGTGTAAATATCCTCAGAGCAAGACGTATACTTTACCTCCCTTTCTAGGTACTATCATAATCAATTATTTCCCGTGCACTTAGGACTCTAACCCGATTTGATCTCCCTTTTTAGGTACTATAAAGTTATACTCTTTATCCTACTTGTTAACCCGAATTCAATTCAATTAACAAACATTCATATAAGACAGTTCTAATAAGACTTCGAAATTCCTTCACTTAGAATTATAACAATAAACCCTGCTCATTAGTGAACGCACTCAACCAATAACCATATTATGCATTCAGACTCTACACAACGATTATTGATGCACAAAACAACTATGAGTATGGATTAAAAACGTGCAATCTTATATAAACTAAACCACAAGTAGTGTTGTACGGAGTATACACACGAAATACAAATTTAACTCATGAAACCTTCATAACCCTAGAACTACCGAAGTGGCTCTAGCCCATGATTGATCTAGGAACAATCATGGTTAGATGGACTGATCTTACTTGAGTCTCCAGCTACACCTCTGTCTCAGCCCTTCAGATGGATCACCAATCTCTTCTCTTCACTCCTCTTATGATTCACGATCTTAAGCTCTTCATGCTTGGACGTCTTCCTTGACTGCATGAGCCTCCTTTTATACTTGTAATCACGTCTCTAGGGCTTGGAATGGGCTTTTCAAGTGATCCCACGCGTTTTGGACTTGAAAATCCGGATAAGGTAAGTTTCTGTGTTTTGGTTCGACCTCGTCAAACAGGTCGAACCACTGGCCAACAGGTCGAACCCCAGGTCGAACCCTGCTACTGGACACATTATGCACTTGGTTCGACCTCTTGTAAAGGTCGAACCTCAGGTCGAACCACGCTACTGGACAATTTCTGCTCCTGGTTCGACCAACTGTCAGGTCGAACCCCAACGTCGTGGTCGAACCCCTCTCCTCGCGAACTGGTTCGACCATGGTTCGACCTGATCAAACAGGTCGAACCCCTTGAGTCGTGGTCGAACCCCTCTTCTGCTATTTCGCAATGCTGGTTCGACCTGTAGGAGAGGTCGAACCCTCCTCCAACCAGGTCGAACCCTACTCTTTCCATGGCGGTTCGCGTGGTCTCGACTTCGTCTCTTTGATTCTTGGCACTTCCACTCCGTTTTTGCTATGAAAACCACTTAAATAGCTCCACTAACACCTGATTCATGCTAATTCACAATATATATAGGTTTTCCACCTATTTCCACCTCAAAACTCTCCAAAACTAGCACAAAACATGATGCCAAACTTGTGGATTTACACACTCATCACCTATACAATAATCTCAACACGTAAGCCAGTATTTATTTCTTTGATTCATCAATGGGTGAGATTTAAAAGATAAGTCAATATGCTCGGTGAGTTGGGAGATGATGCTGTCTCTATGGTGTGTTGTTGATTGTAGAAGGAATCCGTGTCCTAACGGAATTGGTCGATGATGTCCCCTTGAGGAGCTCATAATGATTATCATGTAAACCCTTCAGGTGGATTTATTCCGGCATGATAATAAGGTTGAGTATTACTACTCTCGGTAAACATATTAATTAATAGAGTTGCCAGTAACTTAATTAATTAATGGGCATTGAATCTTAAACAAGGGAAATTAAAGGGCTCATAATAAAAAGGAGCCCATAAACGTAATTTGGAATTAGGGTGGCAGTGCAATAATATTTCTTTAGTGGAATAATTTATTATTATTGGACTTAAGTATAAATTTTGGACTAAACTTGGATGCTTAAGCCCAATGGGAGGCCCAAACCCTAATTTCTCCTCCTGATCCCTGTTGTAGCCTATATAATAGTCAATCTCAGTAGTCCGGATAATCTTAGTGACACACACATAAAACCGTGATAAGCAGATTAAGGCTGTAGATTGAGTTCATCTTGTAGATCATTGCCCAAACCAATGTCAAGACGTGGCTTAGGAATACAATAGAAGACCGGAAGGTCGTTTGCTACTTCTGTTCATCAACTTTGCTGATTTTTATAAAATCGTGTAGAAGTCCAAACTGGACGTATGACACTAGTAGAAAGCCACGGAAGAGAGGATCATTTTGGCACATAGATCACTCCAATTGAATATTAGATGATGGAGTTATGGCCAAAACGGTGAGGTTGTGCAGGCTACCAGCGAGAATCCTTCTCCTTCAACATACCCTATAAAAGGTAATCAATTCTATGTTTATGCTTCCGCTGTGATAGAATTGCATAGAACCCTAACGGTTCACGTTAACCAAAAGATCCAAATGCCATCAACCCATAGTCTTGAAAATTACAAGATAAATTAAGATGCAAAGTAAACCTTAGATGCGGGCGCCGTCGCATCTCTCTCCATCTTGAATCTTCACTTGGTTCTCACTTGATTCGACAAACGAATCTCTCTCTATGTCTCCGTGGATGATGGTAGGATTTCGGATGTTGTGTAGAATGAAGGTGGTGAATGGCTTCTTTCTCATCTGCGTAGGGTCTTCCTTTTATATCTTTAGCTCTCCTTATGAACCTAGGATGGGCTTTTTCAGTGTAAACACGTACTGAAGCTATAAAAATGCGAATCCAGAAGTTTCTTACTTATTGGTTCAACCAAGGCCCCTCGTCGAATCAACCAAGGCCTGGTAGAACCAGCCTGTAATGAATTGGCATGCTCCAGGTTCGACTGGAACAACTGGTCGAACCAGAAGCTTCGTGGTCGAACCACACCTGCGAATCTTTATGCTTTTGGTTCAACCACGATTCGACCAACACGCCTGGTCGAACCATACTGTCATGGTCGAACCCCTCTGTAGCTCATCTTCAGGTTGCTGGTTCAACCCGAACCGGTGGTCGAACCACTCGTGTTCTGGTCGAACCAGGCTCTTTCGTGCCCCTCTTCCGGTTCCACGCTGTAATAACAAATTTTGTATTTATAATAAAATAAACACAAAAAAGATGAACAAAGATAATTTCAGACGGATTTAATATAAAAGATAATGTAAACGAGTTACAATCTCAGTTAATCCTCTGATTCTTCTCTCGAACTAATTTGGCTTGACTTTGACTTTGACTTGACTTTTGTTGACTGCGTTGACTTTGACTGGAATGTGTTGAGTTGGATCTTCAGATGAAGCTTGTCTAAACTCGGTTTCGTGGATTTATAACGTTAATCCGTAGGCGTCGATCCTTTACTTGAATTAAACGTTGATCCTTGAAGATTTCCGATGAAGAACGTTATTCAATATATTAGAACGCTGTTAACTTCACAAAGAACGTCGAAGAACTTAGCTTAAGAACACTTTAATCCGGGTGGTTTAACACCTTAATCCTAGATTATAAGTCATTTTTACTTAAGCAGGCTTAAATCCGAGCAGTTTAGCACTTGAATCCCAGACTATATGCCATTCTTTGAAGAACTTGACTTATGAACACTTAAATCTGGGCAGTTTAGCACCTGAATCCCAGATTATATGTCGTTCTTGGAAGAACACCAACTTGTGATGGCTTAAATCCAGGTGACTTAGCGCCTGAGTCCCAGACTATAGACCGTTCACCGAAGAACTTGACTTAAGAACGCTTGTTCCGGGTGGCTTAAAACCAAGTGGCTTAAAACCTAAATCCCAGACTTATTCCATTCTTGAGTTGACTCTCGTTGAAGGAATCGAAGAACTATTCAGACAACTCTGAAGTCTTTGACCTTCGTAGAGAATCGCTCTCAGTGTGTTTTGAGTGAATGAAGGAGGGCTCCTTATATAGGTGAAGGTAGATGATGCCCGTAAATAACTCGTAATCTGATTGGTCAATGACAGATTTGACCTGATTTTGCGGGCTTGGGCCTTTCCATATATAACACAGTTTGATTGTCATTGCTTGATTTGACCTGATTTTGGAATCTTCCAGACTTTATTTGACTTGGTCTTGTTTAAGTTGAGTCAGGCTTTATTTAATTTAAGCCCCTTTTAATTTGTTAGGTATTAAATTAATTATCAATTATTTATTAATCTATTTTAGGAATTAATTTATTAAATCCACAAATAAAATATAATAAATTAAAATTAATATTTTAATCATGAAAATTCACATGTCGCCATTTGATTGTACCGTGAATTTTATTTGCTTACAAATGCCCCCTTGCGATTTATTCATGGACATTGTATCTTGTTGTGAAGGAATCGTAAAAGTCTTTATTCTTCAAAACTTTCTTTTAACATTGTAGATTGGGCTTTCCAGTGTTGCTTGCATAATGTGTAGCATCAATTATACAATTAAGAAATTACTTTATCGAACAAATAAAGTAATTTTCTTAGCCCAATTATCTCAAACCCACATCTACTTCTTCCCAACTCAATTTCTATCATGACAGAGAAAATAAATATGGTAATGATTTTCCCTTCCTTATCAAGGCTTTGCAAATCTTCTTCAAAATTTGTGAGTGTGAATTTTATTTGTAGTAATAAATCTCTTAAAATTTTGCAGAGATTACATCAAAACAAATAATTTCCATATTTACAAATAAGCTCATCACTATATAGATAATAGTGGATCATGATCGATTCTCCTCATCAAAATTTATAGAGTATCAACTAATAATTTTTCTTCCTTTTTTTCAGGTTACCCACGGTGGTTCAGACCCGTGTCCACATAGATGGCCAGCTACACACTCATGATTTTTCTAAAATCATGCCCATGATGGTGGTGTTTCAAATTAAATGGGCAATCGAGACCGGCGTCGCGCATTCCTGGCGACTAGGGATTTATCCCAGTCGGAGGTCGCGGCGAGTCGATGTGTGCCCAATGTTTCAGACCAAGTATTAACCAAGTTGAGACTATCTTTTCGGTCATGGTGGCAATTGTCGGGTGTTGGAAATGAGAGATAACACCATGCGTTGGACTTTTAATTTTCCAGCAGCGACTCCCCGCAGTGACGACGGACTAGCGGTGATTGTTGGGTGTTGGGAACGAGAGGCTTCGAGTTTTCCAGCAGTGGCATCTCGTAATGGCTTGATTTGGCTCTTCGATACTAGACGTCGGCGATCACAGGTAATGAGCAGACGACGCGGTGCTTCCGGCGGTGGATCTGACTGGGCTAGGCTTGGCAGCAGATCTGATTGGGCGGGCACACGCAAGTTCAACCGTACCCATTAGCAGTGGGTTGTGCTTCGAGGCAGTGGACGGGTGGTGCGTCAATGAAGCTCTTTTCCAATTGCCGCGGTGGTGGTCGGGTGTTGGATACGAGAGGCGACACCATGTGTTGTTCCTTCGAGTTTCCCGCAGTGACACCCTACAATGCGACTATGTTTTTGGCGGTGGATCTGACGAACTAGGTTCGGAGGCAGATCTGACCGGGCGGATGTAGGAGACCTCGAACATGGCTATTGGTGGTGGCTAGCGGTGATTTATTGTCGACGATCGACGGACAGCGAGCGGCGCTTTCGGTGATAGCCGACGTCGTGCTTCCGTCGTGATTTTTCAACTGTACAGGTTGCTGCGCAGGGTGGCTTGCTCGAACGGCAGTTGCATTCACGGTTTCGGAGAGAATGAATGCATACTCCTCCCACGGCGATGGTTCACATTCCGGCAGCGAGGGACGGTGGCTGGAGAAAACCACGATGGTCACTGGTGGCAAAGGCAGCCGGCTAGATGGTGGTGTATTGCAGAAGATTCGGTGGATCCGACGGCAGTTCGCTACCCAAATTCGGCGATCCTCTGGTGTATTTGGGAAAAGAGGAAGTAGCATTCGTATCTTCTTCGATGGGAGAAATAATAGTCAGCGTATTCATAGACGATAGGCAGCGGGCATCACGAGCAAAGCCTTAATTTTCTGAATCCCCTTGTATCTGGAAGCGTATTTCACGTCAGTTTTCTGCTTGGGCCTTATCAACCTTATTAACGTGGGCTTCATAGTTGATTAATATCTTGGGCTCCATTTAAATTAATTAATCAAACCCACGACCTTTTCAACTAGTCATGGCTTGTGCCCAATTTTACTCATAATCTTGGGCTTTAATTAATTTAATTTAACTACTTCCTTGCATAATTTGCGCCTCAATATTTAAGGATCCACCTATCATTAGTTAATTTATAACTTTGAATTTATTAATTAATTGATCCCATAAATTTATTTTGGATCTTTTAATTAATTAAACCCACAAATTTAAATTAACTTGATTTCATTTTCCTTTGCTCATATGATATGACAATATGGATCACCCTAAGATTATTTCAACACTCCAAGAATTTTAATTTTTTTCACCATTCCAATAATTTGAATTTCTCCATCACAATGTGCGTTCAACCACATTTTTCTCCTTGTCAACCCTTTTACTTCTCAACTCATTTATACTAAACCTTTTTTTTACTGACAATCTTGAAGGATTTGCCTGAATTATGACTGAACTTAGTGAAGTACTAAGCTGCCTACGTATCTCTTTCACAGAGGATCAAGTCATAACGTAGTTTAAAGGGATATAATTTGGTTTTGAAAGGGGTGCCGTACACAGTTTATACTCATGCGGGCCAGGAGTGACTATTCTTTAACCACTTTAGACAAAGTAGGATATTTAATGCTTTAACCACTTAAAATACCTGAGTGGAGTTAATTAACAGTTTAACCACGTATAATTACCTTTGGTGGGTGTCTTACATAGTTTATACTCATGCGGACCAGGAGCAACGTGCAGTTTAAGCTCATGCATCATGGAATGTTGTGTATGTATTTATTTTACGCGTAGTAGCATTTCAAGAATTTCCCATTTATAGGGCCAATGTTCACGCCATCTTCTGAGATCAATTTATAGGCGCCATTTGTGTAGGCTTCTTTCACAACATGAGGGCCATCTCATTTTGGTAGAAACTTATTTCCAACATGATGAGTGATTACTATAGTCCTTCTCACAGCAAGCACCAGGTCTCCAACTTGGAAAGAACGTATCTTCACTTTCTTGTTGAACGTTCTAGAAAGGCGAGATTTATAACACTCGAGCCTTTGTTGTGCTTCCAACCTTTTCTCATCTAACACTTCCAACTCTTGAAGACGCAACTTTGCATTTTCTTCTTCAGTGAGGCCTTCTTGTATGGCCCTCCTCAAAGAGGGAATTTATTTCTCAAGAGGTACTACAGCTTCAACACCATACACCAAAGAATACGGAGTGGTTTGAGTAGGTGTTCTATAAGTGATACGATACGCCCATAAAGATTCATTGATTCTTTCATGCCAGTCTCTTTTTGACTTGGAGACCACTTTCTTCAGTAAACTGCATAAAGTTTTATTGAAGGCTTCGGCAAGACCATTGGCAGCTGCATTGTACATTGATGACTTTCTTTGCTTGAAATCAAACTTCTCACACAACTTATCAATCCAATTGTTGCTGAACTGCTTTCCATTATCAGTGATGATGTAGTGCGGAACACCATATCTATAAATGATGTTGATCCGAATGAAATCCGCAACATTTTCTTTCTTCACTTCCCTTAGAGGTACCGCTTCGGCCCACTTTGAAAAGTAATCAGTTGCAGCAAGAATGTAGAGATGACCACCAGAAGACTTTGTAAGCGGTCCTACCACATCTAAACCCCAAGCATCAAAAGGCCATGAAGCGACTGTCGGATGCAAAGGTTCCGGAGGTTGATGAATCAGATTTCCATGGAACTGGCAAGCTTGAAGCTTTGTGCATAATTCATGCAATCTTTCACCATTGTAAGCCAATAGTAGCCCATCCTCTTAATTCTAAAATGTAGCTTCGGTCTGGATTGATGAGCACCGCAAATTCCAGAGTGAGCCTCCTCCATCGCTTGAATAGCTACTTCCTTACCCAAGCATCTCAAGAAAATTCCATCAAATGATCTTTTATAAAGTGTACCCTTGAAGTAGATGAATCAAGGTGCACGACGTTGGATATCAATCCTTTGGCGTGGATCGCTCGACAATTTATCATATTTCAAATAGTCCACGAGTGGTTGGTGCCAATCTTCTTCTTCAATTTCGAAAACTTCCACCACATGATTTTCAACTTCTTCATAATCATCATCTTCAAAGATTGGTGGAACAACCCAACTTCTGCATACCGGTATTTGAATTTGTGCCTCTGTCATAGCTATAGTTGATGCTAGCTTAGCAAGGGCGTCAGCTTGCTTATTCTCTATTTTAGATAGATGCTTGATATCAACATCACCAAGATAACCCATATGCTTTTGAGCATACTTGTTGTATGGGAGCAACTCAGGCTTCTTTACTTCATATACTCCAAGTAGCTGGTTTATCACCAGTAGCGAATCACCATACACCTTAAGGTGTAGTTGCTTTATATAGACGGCCATCTTTAAACCAAGAATGAGCGCTTGATATTCAACCACATTGTTTGAGCAATTTTCTGTTAAGGAAAATGAGAAGGGTAGAACTTCACCACTGGATGTTACAAACACGACTCCCGCACCAGCTCCTTCTCTATGAGATGCTCCATCGAAATACATCTTCCAAGGAGAAGCTATCTCAACAGCGAAAGCATCTTCATCTGGGAGTTCATCAGATAGTTCCCATTCAGCAGGCATTGGGTGATCAGCTAGAAAATCTACCAACACTTATCCTTTTATGGCTTTTTGGGCTACGTACACGATCTCAAACTGTTGGAGTTGGAGATACATCATCCAAGTCGATCAGAAAGTACTTGCTTTGACATGACAAACTTTAGTGGGTTGACTTTCGAAATCAGACGAACTGCATGAGCTTGGAAGTAATGCTTCAACTTTTGAATCACGAAGATAAGGGATAAACATATCTTCTCAATGTGTGAATACTTCAACTCGTTTGGATTCATGGTTCTACTTAGATAATATAGAGCTTTTTATTTGCCATCATCATTTTCTTGTGCGAGTAAGGCTCCAACAGAACGCTCTTGAGTAGCTAGATAAAGGATTAGTGGACGCCCGGGTATTGGAGCACCCAACACTGGTGGATTCATCAAGTATTCTTTAATGCTATTGAAAGCATTATTGCAAGCTTCATCTCAGTCGAATATGTTGCCTTTCTTCATGAGATGACTAAATGGTTGACATCGGCCAGCTAAGTTTGATATGAATCTTCTCAAGTATGCCAACTTTCCCTGGAGACTTTTGAGTTCATGTATGTTTCGAGGCACATGCATCTTCATGATTGCGTCAATTTTTTCTTTCTCAATCTCGATTCCTCGACGGCGAACAATAAATCCAAGAAATTTTCTGGAAGAAACTCCAAATGCACGCTTGAGTGGGTTCATCTTGAGTTGATGCTCTCTTAACCGTTCAAACACTCGCCTTAGATCATGGAAATGATCTTTCTTTTCTTTTGATTTCACCACAATATCATCAACATAGCATTCGATGATCTTATGAAGCATGTCATCAAATATCTTTTGCATGGCTCGTTGATAAGTGGCACCAGTATTCTTCAAGCCAAATGGCGTAACATTGTAGCAATATATTCCTTTCGGAGTACGAAAAGTTATCTTCTCTTGATCCTCAGGAGCTAGACCAATTTGATTGTAGCCAGATGACCCATCCATAAATGAACGGACCTCATGCCCTGTTGTTGTATCAATCATGAGTTTAGCAATTGGCAGTGGAAAGTCATCCTTTGGACATGCCATGTTCAAATCTCAAAAATCAACACATACTCTGAGTTGTCCATTTTTCTTTCTCACCGGCACAATGTTAGAAATTCATGTAGGATATTTGACTTCTCGGATCTTGCCTGTTTTAAGAAGCTTATTAATCTCGTCCTCAATCAAAGGAATCAACTCTGATCGAAATCGACGCTGCATTTATTTTACTGGTCGAGTTTCTTTTTTAATGGACAAGTGGTGCACTGCAATTAACGAATCTAAGCCTGGCATTTCTTTATGTGACCATGCAAAGACGTCTCTGAATTCTTGCAAAATGCTAATTTACTTTTCTTCTTCCTCAACATTTAGTAGAGCACTTATGTAGGTAGGACGTGGATCATTTTCATCACCTAAGTTGATTTCTTTCAACTCATCAACAGTGGCTTTCACTCCTTCTTCAAATTGTGGAGGGGCATCTTCAGTATCTATTTCCTCCATTTGAGAGTCTTCCAGAGCAGTGATATGGTTGTTAGAAGCTACACTCTATCTATCATCATCACTATCATCTTTAGTAAGGACGGTTGTCTGCCTTTTGGCCTTCAACACTCTTCCACATGATACAGTCAAAATATTTTGTCTCTTTATACGAGAGGGAATTTGACTTTGAAGCTGCTTGAAGCTAGGAGTATTGACATTATTTTGCCTCCCACATTTGTTCCTATCACAGGGTCCAAGTCTTTCGAAGACAGAGATTCTCTTGATTTTCCAACTGCATTCATCAAACATATCTTCTGTGGATGAAGCTTCTCCCTCTGTGATATAATTTATACTTGCTCTTCTAATTGCAATGCGGACTGGCTTTTGAAGGATATATCCAAAACCTGGCTTAGCATTTTTGACAGTCTGACCACCATTTTTCAACATTTTCTGAGTAGCATTGAGCCCATGTTCTGGTGGGTTGATAGTTTCTTGAACAACTTACTCGCCATTGGTTTTTCCTTTGGTTCATAACCGGCCTTCATGAGGAGCTTGTAAGCTTGTGGACTATATGACTTGGCTATTTCTGCTTTAAATACTTTACCATGTTCAGTTTTTGCTCCTTCAACAGGACGTGTGAATCCTGTTAGATTTGTATACTAAAAGCCTTGCTTTTGTTTTGAACAATATTTTAACAATTTTATTTGAAATGAGAATCATATGATCAAACATTTTGCATATTATAAATTGTTTATTTATATGTTTGTGCAAAAGTCCATTTACTTTATACTGTAGATAATATGTTGTGCGACAACACGCGGAAGATCATATTATTGGTTTCCTTATAAAGTATAAATAGATGCTCACAACCGAGATAGACGGGGACTATCTATCAAGATGGTTGTAGTGTGATTTGGTATTAGTTTGTCTTGACTATAGAATTACATTAGTGCACCTTGTGTGTATTGAACAGGACCGCTTGAGATCGTTCGACTTGTACTGTCTATATAGAAGAACTTGATCTCTGTTATTATGGATGTTCGTGCTCTTAATCCCTATACAATAACTTCAACACGTAAGGCAATATTTATTTCTTTGATTCAACAATGGGTGAGATTTATATATTAAATCAATAGACTCGGTGAGTTGGAAAATAGTATTGTCTTTATGGTGTGCTGTTGATTGTAGAAGGAATCCATGTTCGTTATAGGTTGATGATGTCCCTTTGAGGAGCTCATAAGGTTTATCATGTAAATCTTGCAAGTGGATTAATTCCAGCATGATAATAAGGTTGAGTGGTACTACTCTCGGATGAGATATTAATTAATGGAGTTGTCAGTAACTTAATTAATTAATAGACATTGTATATCTTAAACATGGGGAGACTGTCAGACTCATAATAAGAAGGAGCCCAAAACATAATTTTGGGATTAGATGGGTAGTACAGTAATAATATTTTAGTGGACTATATTATTATTATTGGATTTAATTATATGCTTTGGGATAAGCTTGGTTAATTAAATCCAATTGAGGCCCAATCCAATTTCTCCTCCTGGTCCCAGTTGTAGCCCAATATATGTCAGCACAGCTTTCTGGAACCCTAACACAACACCACTTTTGACATGTTGAGTGGAAGAAGCAGATTGAGTGGATTCTGGAGATTGTTGCCCACACAACACCAGAGTTGACTTTGGGTCATACAGCAAAAGATCAGAGGTGGTTCACTACTGTTCATCCTCTACATCAACCCTGAAGAAAGGTAAACTTTTATTTTGCTTTCGCTGTAATTGTTTTCTTGATTTCCTAGCAGATCACGCTAAGCCAAATGATCCAATAGCCAACAAATCCTTTGAGCAGTGGATGAGAAGGTTTATTTGCATTAATTTTTGTTAATGGCAACGTCAACTCTTTTAAGGTCTCAAGCTTCTCTTTGCTCTTCTTGAGAGTGGCAGATAATGTGCTACCCTCATCTTTTATTTGTTTATTGCCCCCATCATTTTGCACTGGAGCTTCTTCATGTTTTACATCCTTTATATTCTTGAAGAAATATTTAGCATCTGCGAAGTAGGACTCGGCTTCAGTAAATGGCTTGACATCACCGAATACCCTTTTCACATTTTTGCCTTTGCTATATTTGAAGTACTGGTGTAACGTAGAAGGAATCACACCATTCTCATGCAGCTAGGGATGTCCCAAAAGCATGTTGTATGAAGTTTTTCCATCGATGACATGGAAGAGCACTGTTGATTTCATCTCATCAATAAGCAAATCAAGAACTATTATACCGAAAGTTCTTTGTCCTTCATGGTTGAACCCTTGAATCATCAATCGGCTATGATTGAAATCATCCACCGGTATTTCTAACTTCTTCAACATCCTTAAAGAGAGGATGCTCACTGCTGAGCTTCCATCAACAAGTATACGATTTACTCGCACCCCTTGTGTATAGCCGGTCACAAATAGAGGTCTATTATGAGGTTGTGAACCAAACAACATATCTTCATCAGTGAAGGTCACCTTCATGGAGTAAGCTTTATCCTTGGTTTTAGAATGTTCACTTTCGTTGTCCTCCTCATTCACGACGTGAAACGAGCTTTCATCATGAACTTCTTTTACAGAAGTTAAGTTTATGGCTGCCTGATCTTCTAACATGATTTTTTCTTCCTTGGCCAACTGCATGATCTTTTCCTTGAGGACGAAACAATCATGAATTGGATGACCCACCAACCTATAATACTTGCAGTATTTTGGGTCATTAGTTCCGTTGGCTTCTTCTGGACGTTTCATCTTAGGAAGGTCAAGCAGCTTATTCTTTATTAGATCATTAAATATGCCAGAAATATCTGAGTTCATAAATGGATACTATTTTTCTTGCATCTCTTTCAGGGTCAATCTTCTTTGCCCCCATTCTTGGGCAACTTGCTTCCCTTTGTCTTTCTTATCATCTCCATTCTATCAGATTTTGACCGTCATAGTATTTGTGGCCATTGATTCTTTATTGAAATTTCTAGCATAGGGCTTGCCCCCTTTTTTGAAATCTTGTTTATCTTTGGACTTGTAGGAGCCCAACACTGTTGAATGTTTGATTCCACTAGAAGCCATGCTTAATTCCATGTCATGGGCCCTAGTAGCCAACTCTTCGAAAGTCTTAGATTGAATTCCTTTAAGTATATAAAGGAGATTCCATTCCATCCCTTGGATACACATCTCAATAGCGGACTCTTCAGATAATCGGTCCTTTCAGTTTATACTCAAATTCCTCCATCGATTGACATAATCATTCACAGGCTCTTCCTTTAATTGACGAGTATTAGTTAGCTCAGTCATGCTAATGATTCTTCTTGTGCTATAGAAACGGTTAAGGAACTCATGCTCTATTTGTGCCCAACTATCAATGGATTCAGCTTGCAAGTCGATATACCAATCAAAGTATTTCCTTTGAGAGAGTGAACGAACTGCCTCACCATATGATCTTCATAAGTACCAGCATCATGGCAAGTCTCAATGAAGTGTGCTATGTATTGCCTCGGGTTTCCCTTGCCATCAAATTATTGGAACTTGGGAGGTTGGTAGCCAGCTGGCAACTTCAAGCTGTCCACTCTTTTCGTGAATGGCTTGACATAAGTGATGGTGGGCTTGGAATTCTCTTCAAACCTTTCTTTAATTGTTCCAAGTATAATATCCTTCAATTGATCGACTTGGAGCATTCCATCAGCTGAAAGTGGCAATGTTCCTTGAGTTTGTTCCTTTTCAATAGTCTGGCGCCTTGTGATCTCTTCTACCTCACTATCGTCCATGACTCCTTTTCCGTTTGCATGGCTAGTCTCCGCGATGTCTCTTTTTTCCATGAATTAGGAGATTTTCGAATCTTGAGCTTCTATGTGTTTTGTGAGCCCTTCGATATCTTTCATCATACTTGCTAACTATTTCTCAATAGTTGAAGTGCCAGCCATCATTACTGGAGCAGCGATTGAGCCAGATGATAAGCTTGAAGATGCAAAATCTTCATTACTATCCTCTTTCTTAGGTAGTTGTTTTCTTGAAGCCTCCTCAACCGAAGGGTTGGATTCAGATGAGGCTTTCAACCGAGCTTTTTCTGACATGCTCCTCGTAACAACAACAACATATTTATTCAATGACTCTGAGAGCTTAGAAGCAGCAGTTCTTCCCACAGTAATCTTGACAGGAGTCATTTTATATCTTCGAGCTTGTAGAGAAAAGAGATAAGAGGTAGAGATGGTTCCACCGGGCGTGCCAAAATTTGTAACAAATTTTTTTTTATTTATAATAAAATTAACACAAAAAAGATGAACAAAGGTAATTTTAAATGAATTTAATATAAAAGATAATGTAAACGAGTTACAATCTCAGTTAATCATCTGATTCTTCTCTCGAACCAATTTGGCTTGACTTTGACTTTGACTTGACTTTTGTTGAATGCGTTGACTTTGACTGGAGTGTGTTGAGTTGGATCTTTAGATGAATCTTATCCAAACTCGATTTCGTGGATTTATAACATTAATCCGTAGGCGTCGAGCCTTTACTCGAATTAAACATTGATCCTTGAAGATTTCCGGTGAGAACGTTGTTCAATATATTAGAACACTGTTAACTTCACTAAGAATGTCGAAGAACTTAGCTTAAGAACACTTTAATCCGGGTGGTTTATCACCTTAATCCCAGATTATGTCATTTTTTACTTAAGCAGGCTTAAATCCGGGCGGTTTAGCACTTGAGTCCCATACTATAGGTCGTTCTTTGAAGAACTTGACTTATGAATGCTTAAATCTGGGCGGTTTAGCACCTGAATCCCAGATTATAGGCCGTTCTTGGAAGAACACCAACTTGAGATGGCTTAAATCTGAGCGACTTATTGCCTGAGTCTCAGACTATAGGCAATTCACCAAAGAACTTAACTTAAGAACGTATGTTCCTGGCGGCTTAAAACCAAATGGCTTAAAACCTGAATCCCAGACGTATTCCATTCTTGAGTTGACTCTCGTTGAAGGAATTGAAGAACTATTCAGACAACTCTAAAGTCTTTGACCTTCGTAGAGAATCGCTCTCGGTGTGTTTTGAATGAATGAAGGAGGGCTCCTTATATAGGTGAAGGTAGATGATGCCCCATAAATAACTCGCAATCTGATTGGTCAATGGTAGATTTGACCTGATTCTGCGGGCTTGGGCCTTTCCATTTATAACACAGTTTGATTGGTCATTGCTTGACTTGATCTGATTCTGGAACCTTCCAGACATTATTTGACTTGGGCTTGTTTGACTTAAGTCAGGCTTTACTTAATTTAAACTCCTTTTAATTTGTTGGGTATTAAATTAATTATCAATTATTTATTAATCTGTTTTTGGAATTAATTTATTAAATCCCCAAATAAAATATAATAAATTAAAATTGATATTTTAATCATGAAAATTCACATGTCACCATTTGATTAGACCGTGAATTTTATTTGCTTACACACGCACTTCTGTCTTGTTTTCCTTTAATAATTTGCTCAAACGGCTTTACACGTACCTGATACGTGACTTTCCACTACATATCTCGATTTATCTTGATTTAAGATCAAATCATACGTCATTATCACACAAATCAGAGCTCAAAACACGTGAATTTACACACTCATGGGCAAAAATCGAGAATACTCTCCTTCTCCATCTCGGGCACATACCTAAGGACAATAGAATCCGTACAAATCTTGTAGACGAACGGATTATACCTTATAAATGTCTCAACATCCCTCTTAAACTTTGCAAGTTGATACCTGTTGAATTCTCTTGGAATTTCCCCTACGGCAATGTAATTAACATAATCCGCATACTATGGATCCATTCCTTAAGCAGCGACTACAAAAGCTTTCACCGCTCCTTCAGCAAACACCGCCATAATCTTCTCATCAGGGAACATCT
Organism: Pogostemon cablin; assembly: GCA_023678885.1. Taxonomy (NCBI): domain Eukaryota; kingdom Viridiplantae; phylum Streptophyta; class Magnoliopsida; order Lamiales; family Lamiaceae; genus Pogostemon; species Pogostemon cablin. The sequence goes on along the minus strand of CM042979.1, from coordinate 22,323,693 downwards.
CCTTTATGTATTCGAAAGAATCATCACAATGCTCACTTGTCTCCAACCTTGATAGGTGATCCGCCAAAATATTCTCTGTACCATTTTTATCTAGGATCTCCATATCAAACTCTTGCAGAAGAAGGACCCATCTAATGATCCTTGGCATTGCTTCCTTCTTCTCCATCAAGTACCGGATCGCAGAATGATCCATGTATACAATGGTCTTCATGCCAACAAAATACTGTCGAAACTTGTTGATTGCATACACAACAGCTAGAAACTCCTTTTCAGTGACATTGAACGTAGTTCTTTTGTGCTGCATCAAACGTCTTACTCGCATAGTAAATGGCACAGAACTTCTTCTCTCTCATCTGCCCAAGCACCACTCCAAGTGCTAGGTCACTTGCATCACACATAAGTACAAACGGCTGAGTCCAATCCGGTGTGATCAAGATAGGTGCAGTAATAAGTGCCTCCTTCAAAACCTGAAAAGCTGTTAGACATTCTTCATCAAAACCAAAAGGAAAATCCTTTTCAAGTAAGTGAGACAACGGTTTGGAGTATTTTGAGAAGTCTTTGATAAATCTTCTATAAAATCCTGCGTGTCCAAGGAAGGACCACACTCCATTCTCATTAGTAGGTGGTGGAAGCTTCTCAATCGCCACCATATTTGCTCTATCCACCTGCAATCCTTTGGTTGAAATATGATGCCCTAATAAAATCCCATCTCTTACCATGAAGTGACACTTCTCCCAATTCAAAACTAGGTTAGTATCAATACATCTCTTCAAAACAGTAGAGAGGTTAGTCAAACAGATGTCAAAGGAGGAACCAAAAATAGAAAAATCATCCATAAACACCTTCATAATCTTTTCAATCAAGCCATCAAATATCGCCATCATGCAGCGCTAAAATGTAGCAGGCGCAAAACATAGTCCAAAAGGCATATTCTTAAAGGCAAAGGTTCCATAAGGGCAAGTAAAAATGGACTTTTCTTGGTCCTCGGGTGCAATAATGATTTGATTATACCCCGAGTACCCATCTAAAAAATAATAAAAATCATACCCCGCAAGATGATCAAGCATTTGATCCATGAAAGGAAGAGAGAAGTGGTCTTTGCATGTATTTTTATTCAGTTTCCTGTAATCAGTACACACACGCCATCCCGTAGAAATCCTAGTTGCTAAAGTCTCGCCATCTTCTGCTTTCACAATAGTCATGCCCCCCTTTTTAGCTACAACATGCAGTGGACTCATTTGGGGACTATCACTAATTTGATATATAATTCCTACATCTAGCCATATTAGGATTTGCTTCCTAATCACTTCTTGAATAGCGGGATTCACTCTCCGCTGATTTTGAATACTTCTCTTAGCCTCATCTAACAATCTTATCTTATCCATGCAATATGATGGATTAATGCCTTTCAAATCATCAAGAGACCAACCTATCCCAGACTCATACTTCCTAAGAACATCTAATAACTATTCAAGTTGATCACCATTTATAGAAGAATATACAATTACCGGATATTTTTCATTGTCACCTAGATAGGCATACTTCAAGTGTTCTGGTAGCGGTTTCAACTCCTCTTTCTTTTCTTCATTTGTTGTGCTCTCATGATCCAATGGCAAGTACTTTATAGTCCACTTCACCTCTTCAAACTTGGTCCTTTGTGATTCATACCTGTCATCACCCAAAGGAAGTAGATTTTCAAAAAATTCAATACACACCTCATTAGAGAGCTCATCTAGCTCTGTGGTGGAAAAAGTAAGAGACTCCGCTAAGCATGTCTCCAATGGATCCTTTAAAAGGATCAAAGACATATCTTCCTTCACGATCTCCTCCACCACATTAATGCTGTGACACTACGTCTCCATCGGCATCTTCATTGCTTTATCTAGGTTAAATAGAAACTCTCCTTTATCCATCTGCAGCCTTAGCTCACCCTTTTGAACATCAATCATAGCTCCAGCAGTGGCAAGGAATGGTCTCCCTATGATAAGGGGAATGTTATTCTTGTCATCTTCCATTTCAAGTACAAGAAAGTCCATAGGAAAGACCAGTTTCTCTACTTTCCCAAGAACATCTTCAATAACACCCTTAGGAAAGGTCATAGACCTATCCGCCAATTGTAGAGCAACCGTCGTGGGAGCTAACTCCCCCAAACCAAGCCTTTGAAATATTGACAATGGCATCAAATTGATGCTTGCTCCAAGATCACACAAGGCTCGTCGTGCCGGCCCCTTTTCAATCTCACATAGAATAGTGAAGCTTCCCGGATTCTCTAACTTAGCTGGCAACTTCCTCTGTATGATCGAGCTGCAGTTCTCAGACAAATTCACCATTTCAATTCCGTTCAAGCTTTTTTTCTTCAACATTATATCCTTTAGAAAGCGGGCATAGTATGGCATCTCTAAGATTGCTTCAGAGAAAGGAATGCTCAAGCTTATTTTGTTTATGATATTTGTAAACTTCTTGAAAATTTCTTCCAATCCCTTCTTGACTAACTTGAAAGGAAACGGAGGAGGTATCTTAGTCTTGGGAATCCTCCATTCATCACGTTCAACCTTCTCCGTTTTGTCCTTCTCGGATCTCAATCTCTTTGCTCTTTCCCATTTTTTTCCACTATAAGCTCAGTATTCCGATCTTTGGATAGTACCGGAGTAGCATCAAGATCAAGAAAAGCATTCGGCATGGAAAATAGTGCCAATCGAGGCAGTTTGACCATGGTTTGACTATAGGTACTGGTCGAATCAGGCGAGTATGGTCGAACCGTGCTTCTGAAAGTGCATTCTCCACCAGGCAGGTTGGTTCGACCATAGTTCGACCAATAGGGTTGGTCAAACCATGACTTTCGTGGTCGAATCGTGCTTCAGAAAAAACAGAGTGTTGAGGACAGGCCAGTTCGACCTCGGTTCGACCAACTATCTTGGTTGAACCATGAAGGTCGTGGTCAAACTATGCTTTTGAATCATCCAGAGGTTGCCCAGGTGCTTGGTTCGACCTCCACAATGTGGTTCGACCTGCTAGCTTGGTCGAACCCTAATCAAATCGAGCTCCTGGAGCTTCAGAATTTATTTTCAGCATCATCGGTCCCTTATACTGCATTCCAGACCTTAATGTGATGTCATTGCACTACTTAGGGTTTGTTATACTCTGAGATGGGAACTTTCCAGTCTCTACGGTTTGTGTCAATTAAGTAACATTCCCGGCCATTTGCCCCATCAACAACGTCAAGTCCTTCCATAACATTATCCCCTCGAGCCTGAATAATTTCATGACTTGAGATTGTTCAGGGTCGAATCGTATTTCACGGGTTATATCCCTCATGATTTGGTACCTGCGATACCGAGATTCTTCTTATCTCGGCTCTTTGTTGTTTCCACTCGCTATCTTTGTCCTGATAAGCTCCTGCATTATCGGGTTTTTGCGGCGTCTTCTAGATACCTTCGCTCAGGTGGGGGCATTTCTGGTATTTGGGTGTAACTATCGATTTGAAATTTGAATATTTTTGTCAGTTTTCCTTCTTCTTCATCCTCTTTTTTCTCCTTCTGATCCTGTAGGCGGTTGGCATTCCTTTTATTCAGTGTGCTCGTCTTCCTTCTCCTGGTATTATTCTCCTCATCTCTTTTCCTTTCCTTTCTTGTCTCTCTCCTCTCGCGTCTTTGAGGTTTCCGCCGCCGTTGCTTAGGGTTTCCTTCTTCATCTCTCTACGTGTTTATTTCCCATTACAATTTGCACGATATGTCTTGCGAGGGTTCTTCTTCTCCTCTTAGATACCTTAGATCCCTTTCTCGTTCGATTGATTCTTCGCTCGGTAGTTCGGGGCCTCCCTCTTCATCTTCAGAGGAGTGTTCGGGTCCCCATCTCCTTCCTGGGTGGCTTTTGATTAGAGGGTTGCCGATTTTGTTTCTACTTTACGTTAGAGCACAATTCTCAGATTCCCGACGATGGTCCCGGGTTATTGGCCCATCTCGGAGAACTTCCACGATGGGACAAGGACACCCCCTTTTTGCTGCTGAGGTCTCCTCGACCCTTGATGATTCTTGGTTGAGAAAGAGCGCCGTCGTTGCTCTTAGCAAATTTCAGTATGGGAAAGGTATCGATTTCTTCCTTCCTTCTCCCGATGGCCGCATGTGTTATGCTCCGCCGAATGATGTTGCAACCTACGAATTGCAACTTGAGCTCGGCCTTAGGTTTCTTCTCCATACTTGCATTCAAGATATTTTTGATTTTTGGGGTATAGCCCCTGCTCAATTGGCTCCCAACGGTTGGGTGGTATTGATGGGGATTCTGGTTCTTTTCCGCAAGAAAAAGTACTTCTTCTTGACTACTGCTGATATCAACTTCTTATACCAGCTTACCTGAAATAATAGGATGAAGGAATATCATTATTTGGTACCTCGTAATACCAACCTTGTTGCCTCTCTGCCCAGTTCGGTTAAAGGTGGAAAAATCCATGGTTCTGGGTTCGCGGTCCCTGGAGGGGAAATTCTATCTATGACCTCGGGGACCCTCAAAATCCCACAGTGCTCCCGTGAAGCTCCTTCTTCAAGCCTGTTCTTAGTGCATGTATGTTTCTCTCGGCTCCCTTCTATATTATTTGGGGTATTCTAATATTTCTTTTCTTTACTTTGTGCAGTAGGCGAATCCTGTGCTCTTGAGATATTATCGGTAGAGTTCTAGGATGCCTTCCGTCGTATTCACAAACTTTCTAACAAAAAGTACCATTACAAGCGTGTTCTCAGAGGGAAGAACCTTTTCTGAGCCGGCTTTACTACTTCGTCTATAGCCATGCTAGGTGATTTATTATCATTGCTTCCTCGTCTGCGGCGTTCGTCGTATAATCCTCCTATAGTACTGACCCTTCCTACTTTTTGTTATGCTTAGGAGACGAGAAATGTCTTTTGCCCAATATCTCCCGTATGGCTACTCTCCCCTCTGCTCGTCAGCGGGTCGTGCTCAATAAGCAGAAAGGGAAGGTTTCTAAAGTTTCTTCCCAAAAGGTCTCTAGGGACCCTCTTACCGTGCAGCCCCTTACGTCCGTCAGGATTCAAGAGCCTTCTGATCCTATCTCTTTGAGGCTGGATGCCGACCTCGTTTATGTGTCGGCTATGGGTTCAGGAGAGAGAGTTTCTAAGAAAGCCCCTCGAGGCCCAAATCCTAAGAAAGGGAAGCCCGAGGCCGTTGTTGCCAAGTCCATTGCCTCAAAATGGAAGTTTAAGTTGACGGATGAGGGTTCTGAGGAAGATATTCAAGATAGTACTGCTCTCATCGTATGTCCCTAGAAGAAGGTCAGAGATGATGATGTTAGCGTTGCTGCTGGTGGCTCCTCCGCTGCGCCTAGTACTGCCCCTCGGGAGACTGTCGAAGTTTGTGACATCAGCTCTTCTCCCTCTTCTGAGGCCTTTTCCCGATCTCTTTTCGTTACTTTCGGTCAACCAGGTGGCTTTACCCCATCCAACCTTCAACAGACCCCTGGTGGTACTTTCAGCGATCCGGCCTCTCGTTGTTTCCCTTCCGAAATGTGGCGATATTATCGGGGGAAGACTTCTTTTCATTTTTGGTCACATGGTGGATCTTCTACTGAGGGTGCCTCTTCTGCTCTGCCTTTGTCTGATGATGCTACTCCCTTTCTACCAATAGATCTGATAGCCGACCAAGAGCTCCTATAAAGGTATGGCCATATGGATGAGGTTGGGAAAACCTTCCTCCGAACTCAAGAGCTTCTATTTGATTTTGATGTTCTGGCTTGTTTGGCTCCTGCTGCCACCTTTCTTTTCAAAAATTATAACCGAGAGCTCCTCGGTCATATAGAGAATATGTCTGCCAAGGATTCTCTCCACAGTATCTCCGGCTACCTAGGTCGACAGGCGCTTAACGCCGTTAGTACCTTGCATCGTATTTCTGAGTTGGAACAAAGCAACTCCCGTTTTCAAGATGAGGTTACCTTGCTTGTTCACAGGGTGAAGGATTATGAGAAAAGAGCATCTGAAGCGGGGGCTGTTGAGGCTTTAATTAGAGGTAAGTTGAGGATCAAGCAGGACAAGAAGGCTGAGCTTCAGGAAACTTTCGAGTCTCTCCGTGCTCGGTATGACAGTCTGTTGGCTAAATCCAAAAAAGAGAGGAGTAGTTAGGAGCTTCAAAATAAGGTACTTTCGGATAAGATTGCAGCTTTAGAGGTAAAACATCAGGAGGAGATCACGGCGAAGGAAAACAAGTTTCGAGCCGAGTTGTCTCGAGCCCAGACTAATCTTCACGCCTTCCAGACATCTTCCGAATAAGAGCTTGAAAAAGTGTGGCAAGAAATTGAAGCATTGGAGGCTTCATATGTACAGAAGATTAGGGCCTCTAAGGATATTGTAGTCGAGGTTCTGAGGGAGCGCGATGTGGCCTTGGCCGAAGTAGATCGCGTGAACGATGCGTTCCTCTTATCAGAGGCTGACAATCTTTGCTATTGACAAGTTATCCTCCCAAGAACTAGGATTCACTGTTTCTGCTCCTGTGCTGCTGCTCTGGCCCAAGCCTCTTCCAAGAAGCCCTATTCTGATTGTCTCGACGACATACGTGGTATTCTCCACTGACCTATTAGTGAGGAGAAGATGCCTCAGGGGGAGACTTTAAAAGACGACATTGATTTTGAGGTGCTTGGTGAGTACTCCGACTTTATCACTGATATTCCTAAAGAATCTTTCGAGGATTCTTAGAAGCACGGATCTGACGAAGAGTTTGCTGATGGTGATTTGGATCTTACTGCGGTGGATTCTAGGGCTGAGGTTCCACTTATCACCTTTCCCCTCAAATTCGCAGGGGTATCTCTCCGAGAGGCACCAATTGAGGTTGAACTTCCCTAATCTAGAGATGTACGTGCTCCTAGTCAGGCTGTTACCGTCGAGACCTCTGAATCTCTGCCCTTCGAGACTGCTACGACTCTCCTAATTCCTTCGATCCTAGAGGCCGACCCTGCTTTGGGTAGCACCAAGAGAGTTGATATTTCATTGGGGCCGATGACCTCCGAGGTCCCTTTGGGTATTCTCCGAGATGGGCCGCCTAGAGGTGGAGAGCCACAGTATACAGACACGGTTGATTCTAAAACCCCCTTGGCTGATCAATAAAGTGTTACCGAGCCCCTAGTGTTTAGATCGAATGTATCTTCCACATAGGAGTTTATTCTGGACCTTCCTTATATTTCCTTTATTTTGTCAGGTATTGGGATTTTTGGTGATTCCCGCCACTTTTGTAATCCACTATTTATGAATGAAGTATTTTTCTTCCTTGTTAGTAAATCGTGTAAGGGTATTTCGGTAATTTACCTTTAATTTAGAACATAACCGCCATTTTTCTGTCATGGGTTGTCACGTCTTTAGTCAGGTGCTATGTGGATCAATCTGGATCTTCCATTCTCCTAGGAAGTTGTAAAGCCTCTATATCCCAGCCATCGGATCTTAGCTGTTTTTAGTCCATTACTTCAATGATGATGTGTGCTGCCCTCCAGTTTTGTCAGACATTTTCTATTTTGGTTTTCAAATTTCAAAACCTTTATCCTTTTCGTATATCCCCGCACTCTCCTTTAACTGCATTCCCCCAATATCCCTGCAATTTCTAAAAATCTCCCTTGTCTCTCTTTTCATTAAACCCTAATTCTTGAGTCTTTGGCAAGTAGAAGATGTCTAGTGAAGGTACCCCTCCTCCGCCTGATGTTCAGGAGGTGAATACTTCCGATAGTACGCTGGTGCGCCGCGTGCGACTCGACGTTCGCAGTTCCAATTGCCTCCGTAGGATGCCGCGTCCCAACTTGAGGGATTTATCTACTTCTTCCTCCTCAGGTGGCAACCAGGCTTCCGTTCCCTTTTCTGATAGGCAAACGGTCCCCTTTGTGCCGGCCGCGGGTGCTAGTGGTGCGTCGATATTCATCGATGCAGATTTAGGCGCCATACTCCCTCTGAATGTAGGGGATTATCTTCCCGTTCATCAGGATATTGGCGATTTGGGGGCCGCTCTCCGAGTGATGGCCTAACAGCTTGACTAGGTGCCGCCTTCCCGTTTATCCCTGGGGTATTTGGAAGAACTCCATCGACTGTATGGTAATCCCAATGTCGCCTTCGAGCTCCCCCTGGATGGTGTTCCCATTTCTGATCCCCCTCCAGATTGTACTGCTTTTTACTATTCTCTCTTTCTTGCCGTCTGCGTCTCCCGCTCCCCCCTGTTATTGGTTTGTTGTTATAGAGGTGGGACATGGCTATAGGTTAGCTACTGCCCTCTTCTTGGTTATGCTTGATATCCACACTGTCTCTGTTTCATATGCTGGGTCATACTATATGAGACCCTTTCGAACTTGAGTTCCTTTTCTTTTATGCTTTATCTGGTCGCTCTGGTGGCTTCTACCATTTGCTTCCCCGCAATAACCATCACTTCATGGTGGCTTCTGATGTTATCGGCAGAAGTTGGGAGCAGGCTTGGTTCTGGTTGGGTGGTGATTATCATACCCGTGTGAATGGTGTCCCAGTGACTTTTCCATCTGATTTTTTCCACTGAACAAGTGTATGAATCTTTCCCGTCCTTCGAGTTCTGGACTATTTTCTGAGATCCCTGATGTTCTTTTTTGATGCTTATCGTGCAGGTCCCCCCCGTCGTCCCCTTGTACGTCTGAGTGATGGTTTTCGCTGCTTTTATGAGATTTTATCTCGTGGGGGGAATACTTACCGTGTCTCTCCCTTTCTTTTCGAACCCGTCCTGGTTTCGGCTGGGTTGTCTACTCTCGACCATAGCACGACAACTGGTACTCCCTTCCCTGACCCTCTGGGTGTTCTCTTTGTATGTTTCAGTTACCTTCGTTCTATGTCCGATCTTTCTTCCCTGTTCTACAATTGAGCTCCAGAATGCCCTGTCTCTGGTAGGATCTACTGGTTCTGTGGCTAGTTTATCATTAACTCCGTATAAGTATGTATATCAGTTTTCGGATGAGGAAGCTGACTCTGACTATTCTGCTCGGTCTTCCTCTCGCGATGAAGATGAAGAAATGGATGACCTGTCTGTTAGGTCCAAAGACTTGAAACTTGGTGAAGATTTATTGGTTGTGTAGCTTACCGAAGATAGGGTCTTGCCCCCTTTGTCTCCTCCCTGTGAACAATTGCGTCGCTCCTTCGCTGCCCCTCCTAGTTTTTCTTCTATCCCTGACTCTGGATATATCTCTACTTGCTCGGGAAGAGAGAAATGAGTGTTTATGAGCATGGTGGACCTTCTCAGCTAGCTGGGATTAGCTATGTGCCTCGTCTATCCCCATCTGTTGGTGAGTTCGACTTTCTTACTAAGAGGTTAAGGGGGATAATTGCCTCTACTCGTGCTTCCTTATCCTTCCCATGTTCGTTGCATTCTTACCCGCGGTGTCCTTTTGCAGATCCTCCCATCGCCAAGCCCGAGGGTAAAGTAAATCCCGAGGAGGATCTGGAAGAGGATCCCGAGGAGGACCCCGAGGAAGATGCTGAAGATGATCTAGAGGAGGACCCTGAACCGATGGACGCTCCCGACTTTGAGGTAGGTAGTGGTTCCGATGTTGAGGACTATGACATGATGGTCGGGCCTAGGGCACCTTCTGTACCCATGGCTACTTCCGAGAGAATGATTGATGCTAATCCTGCTCCTTCCGGTCCTCAAGTCATCTCGATAGTTCCTTCTCCTAATTCGAACCCTGCAGGTGTTGCCGCAACAACGGATCCTACTAACGTCGATGCCAAAACTGCAAGGCTGGCCACCGAGAAAGCTCGCACTCATGGAAAGAACATAGCTGAGGGAGACGATGAGTCTGATTTATCCGAGTTGCAAGAGCTAGGGACTCAGGGCTTTATTGCAGGTGCTTCTCATCGGGTTATTCACCGTGTTCCTCCGATTGTTGTTCTCGATTATCTTTCTCAGGACTCTTCCAGTTTGGCTGTGATGGTCGGGGCTGTTGTTGCTTCTCTTTCCTCTACTCTGCACCTTATGGATCAATATCGATTATTTGCTGGTCAGCTTGTTGATCGTTCTGAGGGGTCTTCCGTCAGTTTCTAGGAGAGAAAGAATGCCTTGGAGATCGAGAATGCCGAGCTGACATCTCTTCTTGCACATCAGAGAAAACGATTGGAGGTTTTAGATTTCGAGGTTGATGTAGGGCAGGCCACTCTCGAGTCCATAGAGGCGAGTTTTATCGAGGCTGAGATTGCCAGAGATGTTGCGAGGGTTGAAGCTGCCGAAGCTCATGCTAGGTTGGCCAAAGCCGAGGCCCGCATTCGAGCCCTGAAGCAGCGTATTCTGCGCTCTGGCTCAGCAGAGGAGAGGGCCATCCGTGCCGAAGCCCAGTTAAAAGAGATGGAGGATAAGATGGCGAGCATCTTCCATTCCCTCAGCAGTAGGAAAAAAGATTGAAGCCCATATGTTTCCTCCTTTTATCAATTGATTTTATTCTGTCCTCATCCCGGTGTTGTTTGGGATTGTATTTGTTGTTTGTCTTGACAATGTATGAACCTTGGCTACTGATTTTCTCTATTTTTTTGTTTAGCCTTTGCCAGGTAGACGTGTCCGTCGATGCCCCTTTGGTTTGTGAATTTGAGTATTTATGAGTAGTTGATTTACCTTAAGTTAATTCACTATTGTCGGTGTGCTTTGTTCTACTTTTATCGCTTGACATGCGTCTTTGCTTTGTTCACCCTCGGCGTGGGGGTTTTATGCTCTTGTCTGAGGCCCTTCACTTTCGCTGAGTGTTTATGGTTCAAGAGCTCAATTCGATGCTGAGGTCCTGAACCTTCCTTTTGATTCCGATATCTTCGGCTATTACTTAGATTCCAAAGCCTTGTCTTCTACTTATAATTCATGTCTCGACCCTTGTACTGTATTGCACCTTCGTGATATTTCATGCGTTATTCCGAGGTTCACTTCCTTTGTCCCCATCCTGATCTTCCGATCTTCTTGTACATCCGCCACATATATATATTCGTGTTTATTTCCAAAGATATCCTGAAGCCCGTTCCATTTACTCCGAACCTTATGTTCCGACCCTGATTTAATCCGACGCTGTTCCGAGTCTATTGCTACCTTCTTATTTTAGTTCCGCTATTTCAATTTGTATTCGAGATGATCCAATCCCATCATACCGAGGCACCCTTGATCCACCTTTTAATTTTAACCTAATACCTTGACTTTGATTTTTGACCTCCAAGCCCAATGCCTTTGCCTTTTTGTTTCGACTTTCCATAAATCCGACACTTATGCCTTTTACTCCTATTGTGATTCTGCCGCCACGATATCCCAAGAAATAAATACCCTTTATCATTTGTTATGAACATACCGACATCCTTAAGCATATATCAACAAAAAGATTTCCATACAATTTGTATTTCCATATAGTATGGCCTAATGCCTTAATTAAAAGCTGTAACAGAAACCGTGTCACCAACCTCATTCATCCTGCTTTCCACTTCATTAGTAATATTTCTTCAAATGTTGTGCATTCCATGGGTGCGGTATCTTTTTGCCATCCACCATGGGTGTAAGGGCCTTCCCAGTTTTGGTCGTTATCCTGCGCCGTTGGGTCCAATACTTTTCGGAGCACCAGTTCTCTGCCTTTGAATCTCCTCAGCTTTATCTTAGAGTTATAGAATCTCTCCGCTCTTTGCTTGTAAATCGCATTATGCAATTTCGTGTTCAATCTCTTTTCTTCCAATAGGTCTAGATTATCCTGGATCAACTTGTCATTTGCGTTCTCCCGGTGGAGAGCGATTCTAGGGTTGGATTCTCCTATCTCCACTGGTATTATCGCCTCAGCAACGAAGGCCATTGAAAATGGGGTCTCATTAGTGGAGGTTGTCGTCATTGTCCTGTACGACCACAGGACTCCCGGCAGTTTCTCAGGCCATCTCCCATCTAGCTTTTCCAACCTGGCTTTCAATGTGTCTTTGATGATCTTATTTACTGCCTCGACCTGCCCGTTAGACTGCTGGTGGTATGGTGTGGAGAACACTTCTTGATGCTATAATCTTCATAAAACTTTCTCAGTCTGGCGTTGTTAAATTGCTTGCCATTGTCAGTCACTATGGCAAATGGTATCCCGAACCGACATATGATGTTTTCCCAGATTAATTTCTCAACTCGAGCCTCAGTGATAGTCGAGAGGGGTTCTGCTTCTGCCCATTTCATGAAATAATCTACAGCCACGATAGCAAATTTGTTTTCCTCCTTTCCGGTAGGCAGCGGTCTGATTAAATCAATCCCCCATTTTGCGAAAGGCCGTGGGCTGAATACTGAGGTTAGCTATTTCGAGGGTGCTCTAACTATCGGAGCCAGTCTTTGACAAGTTGCGCATGCCCTCGCATGTTAAGTGGCGTCCTTTTTTAGCGTTGGCCAAAAATAACCTTGCCTGATCACTTTGTGTGCTAGAGTGATCCTACCTGTATGATTCCAGCATATGCCTTTGTATCTCTGCTAGTACGTAGCTCGCTTCCTCAGGAGTTAGGCATTTCAAGAGTGGTGATGAATATCCTCTCTTGTACAACTTTCCTTCCATTAAGACATATCTCGACGATCGAAGCCTGATTTGCCGAGCCTTATCTTTATCTACGGGCACCTTTCCTTCTTCCAAATATGCCTTGATCTGGGTCATCCATGATTCTTCTGGCAGTTTGGTCATTCAAAACCCACACGGTGGTGTCTGATGGATTCTCCTGCCTCACGATGTTGATATTATTCAGGTCCTCAGCGTTCGACGTTGATGCTAGCTTAGCCAATGCGTCTGCTCCCATATTGTCTTTCCTGTCGATGCATTCTAAGAACACCTGTTTGAACTTCTGCAGTATGCCTGTGGCCAATCCTCTATAGTGGCTCATGTGTCCATCATTTGCCTCGTATTCCCCTTTCATCTGGTTCACCACCAGCTGTGAGTCGCTATATACCATCAGCTCATCTGCTCCCATGGCCAGTGCCATTCTCAAACCATTCAGTAGGGCCTCATATTCTGCCTCATTATTAGTAGCCAAAAAATCGAACCGGATCGCGATCGAAAGGGTTTCTCCGGATGACATTCGGATGATGATTCTCGCTCCCGATGCTACTGCCGTTCCCGAATTGTCCAAATACATGATCCAAGGCTTTCTCTTTTCCTCCTCGGTTGGAGTAGGGAAGGTGTTGGCGTTTGATCATTTGGTTAACATGAACCGTTAGGGTTCCATACGTTTCTAACAAGCAGCGGAAGCAAGTAAACAAGAAACGTATTACCTTTCTCCAGGGTATGTTGTAGAAGACAAATTCTCGCCATCATCCTATGCAGCGTCACCGTTTTGGGCATAACTCTCTCATTCGATGTCGGATTTGAGTGATCAATAAGCCAAAACGATCCTCTCTTCCTTGGCTTTCCGTCAGTATTTCACATGTCCTGTTCTGAAGTCTCTACAATTTTATAAAAATCATACAAGGTGGTAGACAGTAGCAGCAAACAACCTTCCAGTCTTCTGCTGTATTCCCATGTCCAATCTCGACGTCGTGTGGGCAACGATCCTCGAGATCTCCTCAATTTGTTGTTCCCTCACCCTCCTCATAGTGTTAGGCGTGATTAATATCATAGATTAGGGTTTTCAGACAGCTGAGATGACATATATGGGCTACAGCAGGGACCAGGAGGAGAAATTATAATTGGGCCTCCATTTGGCTTAAGTATCCAAGCTTAGCCCAAAGCTTATTCTTAAATCCAATAATAATAATATATACCACTAAAATATCATTACTGCACTACCGTTCTAATTCCCGTTATGGGCTTCTTCTTATTATGAGCCCATTAGTCTCCCCATATTTAAGATATACAATGCCCATTAATTAATTAAGTTGCTGAAAACTCCATTAATTAATATCTCATCCAAGAGTAGTACCACTGAACCTCATTATCATGCAAGAATAAATCCACCAGCTGGGTTTACATGATAATCCTTATGAGCTCCTCAAGGGGACATTATCAACCTATAACAGACACGGATTCCTTCTACAATCAACAACACACCATAAAGACAGCACTACTTTCCAACTCACCGAGTTTGTTGATTTAATACATGTAAATCTCATCCATTGATGAATCAAAGAAATACATACTGCCCTACGTGTCGAGGTTATTATATAGGGATTAAGAGCACGAACATCCATAATAACAGAGATCATGTTCTCCTATAAGTCAGTATAAGTCAAATGATCTCAAGTGGTCCTGCTCAATACACGTAAAGTGCACTAGTGTGATTCTATAGCCAAGACAAGCTAATACAAAACCACACTACGACCATCCTGATAGAGAGTCCTCGTCTATCTCGGTTGTGAGCATCTGTTTATACTTTATAAGAAAACCGACAATATGATTGATGAGCGTTTTCTCAACACACAATTAATCCCCAAGTATAAAGGATATCAATTGTAGTTTCGAAGGTGACCAGTTAAATATCGAATCCACAGGACGGATAAATATCACTTTAGTTATTTTCTAGCAATTATGACTATGTTGAGAATTGTAATTTTAGTTTGTAAACAAAGTAATAATTAAAATAGCAATTAAATAACAAGAACAAGAAAATAGTAGTTGTGATCAAATAAGATAATAGGTAGTTCGTCAAGCCATCCAGTTTCATTCGTTAATTCATACTTTCATGTGTCTATGTCCGACTCTGCCTTGTGGTTTATGGACGCATCACTAGACCATACAAATCTATTCTATAGATACAAATAGATAAGCTTTTGAAACGTGTGAATATCCTCAGAGAAAGACGTATACTTTACCTCCCTTTCTAGGTACTATCATAATCAATTATTTCCCATGCACTTAGTACTCTAACCCGATTTGATCTCCCTTTTTAGGTACTATAAAGTTATACTCTTTATCCTACTTGTTAACCCGAATTCAATTCAATTAATAAGTATTCATATAAGATAGTTCTAACAAGACTTCGGAATCCCTTCACTTAGAATTATAACAATAAACCCTGCTCAACAGTGAACGCACTCAACCAATAACCATGTTATGCATTCAGACTCTACACAACGATTATTGATGCACAAAACAACTATGAGTATGGATTAAAACATGCAATCTTATATAAAATAAACCACAAGTAGTGTTGTATGGAGTATACACACAAAATACAAATTAACTCATGAAACATTCATAACCCTAGAACTACCGAAGTGGCTCTAGCCCATGATTGATCTAAGAACAATCATGGTTAGTTGGACCAATCTTACTTGAATCTCCAGCTGTACCTCTGTCACAGCTCTCCTACTCTCCTCTTGTCTCCTCTTATGATTCACGATCTTAAGCTCCTCGCGTCGTCGTCATTTTCTTGACTGCATGAGCCTCCTTTTATACTTATAATCACGTCTCTAGGGCTTGGAATGGGCTTTTCAAGTGATCCCACGCGTTTTGGCCTTGAAAATCCGAATAAGGTAAGTTTTCGCATTTTGGTTCGACCTCATCAAACAGGTCGAACCACCGGTCACAAGTCGAACCACAAGTCAAACCCTGCTACTGGACACATTCTGCACTTGGTTTGACCTCTTGTACAGGTCGAACCACTCCCTCTTTGGTTGAACCCTAGGTCGAACCTCACCACTGGACAATTTCCGCTCCTGGTTCGACCAACTGTCAGGTCGAACCCCAACGTCTCGGTCGAACCCATCTTCTCGCGAACTAGTTCGACCATGGTTCTTCCTGATGAACAGGTCGAACCCCTTGAGTCGTGGTCGAACCTTCCTCCTGCAAACTTTTCAATGCCGGTTTGACCTATAGGAGAAGTCGAACCCTCCTCCATCAGGTCGAACCCTACTATTTCCTTGGCGGTTCGCGTGGTCTCAACTTCGTCTCTTCGATTCTTGGCACTTCCACTCCGTTTTTGCTATGAAAACCACTTAAATAGCTCCACTAACACCTGATTCATGCTAATTCACAACATGTATAGGTTTTCCACCTATTTCCACCTCAAAAATCTCCAAAACTAGCACAAAACATGGTGCCAAACTTGTGAATTTACACACTCATCAAACCCCCAAACTTACATGTTGCTCGTCCCGAGGCAACCAAATCAAACCACAGGAGTCGTGTATAATTCACCAAGATCAAGTACAACACATATCACACATGCAACTTCATTCAATCAAACAAGTATTAATTGCGTCATATATATCACTCATGCAAAACCAATCCAATCACACACCATTCGGAGTACTAAGTAATTTCGCTCACAAGATAAGTATTTATTCTCTTTCACTCAAGTGCGTGAGGCACTACATAGGTTAATATAAACACTCATATCAATCCATATTCACACGTAACCATAAGCTTGACAAAGGTCTCAAAAATCAACTTATAATCAACTCTTCACTAGGATCACAAAGGACTTGTTTTTGGGTTGTAATGTTGGCTCTTTGGCAAAAGGTAGGAAAATTTAGGTAAAGTGACTTAAGACACTAGTAGGGAGTTACCTTGGAGGTTCTCGATTTCTTCTTCTTACAGCAAGTTCTCCTCCAATGTCTCTTGAACTTGTAAAATTCCTGAATTTTCCTTCTTTCCATGGCATCAACATCATCTTTTTAAATAATTCGGGTACCGGTTTCAGGCACTACACTTCTTCTCATGTATAGGCCGTCAGCTGCTAAACTTCACACACCATGTATAAAAACAATCGGGGTACCAGTTTTGGGCACTACCCCTAAACAAGATTTAACCATATTCTTTTTATCCAACCATATTCTATCTTCCTTTTCTTCTTGCAACACTACACACCTCCACTCTCTCTACCAATGAATAGGTTAATCAAGGCTCAAGTAAAGGTTTATAAGGTTATTTACTTCGGCTACCAAAGAAAAAGTTTTAACGGCTCAACGGGGCATCCAAAGGTTAATAAAATCATTAGGAAGGATAAATTTGGTTAAGTGACTTAATCAGAAAATAATGGCCTAAGATCATTTCCTAGCAATTTATCAATCATAAGTCTCACACAAGACTCCAATCCAAGTTCTAGAATACGTTCGTATGAATGATCCTCTCAAGAATAAAATAATCGTGATCAAGCATGATTATCAAAGCTCAAATCCTCACATAGGTAATTAGAATCCTAAGTACTCCTCATAGCACATAATTAAGATCAATTTCACAAGAACTCAATATACTTATCAATTGTACATGCTTTTCATCAATAGAAATTAACACATGAACATATGAATGCACAAAAATCAATAAGCTTATACCCAATCAATCATACAAGATATCACTTATACATTCCACTCACACATGAATCACACCCCAACCTCTCAAGATAAAAAAAAAGAATAAGGGAATCAAGATGAATCGGAGGAAACCAAAGAAAACCAGAAAAACTACTCCTCCGGAGCATCATCATCCTCATCATCAAGCCTCCGTTCCACAATCCAGTGCAAATCACCGATGTTCCTATCCAAGTAATCAACTCGATCACCCAACCTACCAACTTTCTCATTTAAGGCCGTATACCTCTCATTCAATGTAGCATAGTTGGCGTTGGCGAGTGCGAGCTGTCAGTTTGTCTCCTGCTGGCTAGCAACGAGCGCGACCAGCTGCTCATGAATAAGGCGGAGCTGCTCCCATGTATCATTCGGGACAGCCCGTTGCTACTGCGGTGCTGGCTCATGCTGATGTGCGTCGTGCTGCATCGGCATCTCCTCATCCTGCTGCTCCTCTTCTTGATACTCCTCATCTTCGGGCTGCTGTGGTGGACGGAACTCTCCTTGATCAACAATCTGCTATAACTCCACCATCCTACCATCCACACACATCTGCGATACAGTCCTCCAATCACCACCCGACCTCGCTGCCACGGATAAGGCGTTGTGTCCAAGAGAATCCATCAACTTGTTCCTCGCAACCCGAATAGTTGTCAAGTTACTCACGTCGAAGGGAAACATGAATTCGAAGGGCTTGAGTCCCCTCGTGAAGAACAAATCTCCATCTCGAAAATATGCGAATCCTCCCTTCACGCACGTAAACATCGCCAAATCGGGCTCTCCTCTAACTGGTGTGATGCCATTGAAATCCAAATTATAATGCTCAGTCACGATCGTCAGTAACCCTCCAATATTCTCCTTTTGAAACCCAATGGTCCTGAATCGATGTAGATGTGCCATGAAATACGCTCCAACATTGAACTGCACCCCATGAAGCATACACCACAAAGCATAAAGCTCTCCTCTAGACACAACACTTCCCTCTGAGTGGGCGAACAACGTGTTGCTCAAGACACGATCCATGTACCTCAAAATTGGATTCTTTATTGAGGAAGCACGAGCCTGCCTAATCTTATAATCTCCAATCTCCCCTGTAATCTCTCTCCAAAACCTGTTAGCATTGAACGCACCATTCTCCAAGCGAGAGATCCCCAAAGGCGTCTCAAATAGCTCATTAAAATCCTCAGACGTCCATCTCCTACTCACTCCACCAAGCTGAAACGTACACTGATACGGGTACCCAAGTGGGTCCTTCACCATCTCGAATGAGCAGACTACTTCCGCTGTAACATGGAAATACATCGGCCTCTTTAACTCCATAAACCTCCGGATACCCACTTGATCAAACATCCAGAAAATGTCATTCTCGATTCTCATTATCCTCATCGCCTCATCATCTTGGTATCGAGTATGAGCTATCTTGTCCGAGACTTCTTCCCACTTTTCTTTAATCTCATCCCAGTTTTGCATTTGAATTTTGAAGTTCTCGGGTAAACGATCTTGTAGCCTCAGCTTCCTTGTCACTGTGTCCATATTCGAAGTCCTGTCATTCCTCTTCTTCGATCTTGCTTCATCCGCCTTACCTTTCCCTTTACTTGATCCTTGTCCCTTTCCTGAAAACAACTACTTCAATACAACCAACAAGACAAGAACACAAGTATATGACTAGCATATCCTATACTCTACTCAAGACTTCAAGCATCCATGCTTAATCAACCCAACCATCATCTCAACATCACTTGCTTAATTAACATGCTCAAAACATCTTCAATCACACTACCTTTAATCTTCAAAGCATAAACAACAAGCATGCATCAACTAATTCAAGCTATTCAACAAGAATTTCAACAATGAACTTCATGAACAACTCCAATTATCAACAATTCAAACCTAACTAACATGCTCATTCATCTAGATGCATCATATCCTTGATCAATCCACATAAAACTCAAGTTCTATCCATAATCAAGCAATCTCAAACCCATAAACATGAATTCATATGAATCAACTCAACAATATCCATTATCACCATGAATTTCAACCAAAATCAACATTAATCAACTTACCCACAACACATTTCTTGCAATAAACTTCAATCCTAATGTAATTGAGTTGAAAAAAAATGTACCTTTAGTCTTGCCCATGGTTAACAATCGACAATTCGCACACAACACTCAAAATGCGCGACTGAAGCCCTAATTCGCGACAAAAATCGCCCAAATCCGCGCCCAATTCAAGAATTAAGAGTGTAATATTGTGTAATCGGTGCAAAATCAAGTGTAATTGACGAATTTGTGCAAGGGTGTTAAGGTTCGGGGAGGGTTCGAGGTTTGGTGAACAAAAAGAATGATCGAACCCTTCTAAAAATCCAACTTAAAACGCGTACCTGACTGGGTTCGACCTGCGGAACAGGTCGAACCTCGAGCGACGAGGTCGAACCTACCTTCTGGACAAACTTACCTTTTGGTTCGACCTAGGTTTGACCTTCTGAACAGGTCGAACCAATCTTGTGACGAGGTCGAACCTACCTTCTGGACAACTGCTCCTCGTGGTTCGACCTGGGTTCGACCTGTTAGACAGGTCAAACCATGATTGTCGTGGTCGAACCTATCACTTGAAAAACAGAGTGCTTTGAACGGACTAGTTCGACCTCAGGTTCGACCTTCTAAACAGGTCAAACAATAACGGCTCAGGTCGAACCACCCTACTGTAAATTTTAAGTCACCGGGTTCAACCTTGGTTCGACCTATTAGACAGGTCGAACCAAGAATGATCAAGTCGAACCACCTCACTGGATGATTTTTTGCATCGGTTCGACTTCCTCTGCTCTGTTCGACCTCCTGGCACTGGTCGAACCTCTCCTGGCTTTGGTCGAACCACCCTTTTAAGCTTCCAAACTGAGTGTTCTTCAATCCCTATACACTTCAAACTTCAATACGAATCATTAAGTACCAACTAGAGCACAACTTCATCCAAAATTTGTTCCACAAAATATCATTCATGAGTAACTCCGTAAAAGAAAACACAACCAAAACCCACTAAACATTAGGCAAGTTGTAAAAAATCATCACATCAAAATCGATTAAAATTTTAATATGGCGCAAAAACCAACTCCCCTAACAAACATCACAAAGAAAAGATTATACTATCGGTGCTTATTGAGGTAAGTACAACACACCCCCCCAAACTTAGTAAAAACCATAGGTGAAACTAAGTTTGCAAAGAGATGTAATTGCCGATAAGTAAGCACTTCAAATATAAAAATTTCTTACTCACACGAAAGAAATAAAACAATAAAACGAGAGGGAAAGCCCCCAACAAGCGCTCAAATTTAATGTCGGAGAGTCACGACGGTACCAAATCAGATCAAGGTATCCACAAAGATGACACAAACATCATCCGGCGACTTGTAATGCTTCAAGCGATGTCCATTCGCCGCAAAAATGTCTCCATCATTGTCAATAAGCTCAAAACTCCCCCCTCCTAAGACTCGATGAATCATGAACGGTCCCGTCCACTTAGACTTCAACTTACCTACAAAAAGCTTTAAACGAGAGTTAAAAAGTAATACCTCATCTCCTTGCTTGAACTCCTTGTACGAGATCTTCGAATCATGCCACCTCTTAATCCTTTCCTTATAGATCTCTGAATTCTTGTACGCACGACTCCGAAACTCATCCAAAAGATTGATGTGAGTAATCCTCATCTCCTTCACACCCTTGAGAGTCAAGTTCAAGCTTCGCAAAGCCCAAAATGCTTTGTGTTGAATCTCTACAGGTAAGTGACACGGCTTCCCATAGACAATCTGATATGGTGACATTTCTAACACCGTCTTGTACGCGGTCCGGAATCCCCACACGACATCATCGAGCTTCAAAGCCAATCCTTTCTATTGGTTCCGACCACCTTCTCCAAAATCTGTTTGACTTGACGGTTAGAGACCTCCGCTTGCCCATTCGCTTGGTTCCGACCACATTCAAGAAAGATATAACAGTTTTCAAATCATTCAAGCGAGTAGGAATCGCTTCCACCCACTTAGAAACATAATCCACCGCAAGTAGAATGTAGAGAAATCCATTAGATGGGGGAAAAGGCCCCATAAAATCGATACCCCACACATCAAAAATCTCAACCACTATGCTTGGCTGAAGCGGCATCTCGCCTCTCCTACCGATGTTCCCCATGCGTTGACACCTATCGCAAGATGCCACATAGGTCTCACAATCCTTGAACAAGGTTGGCCAATAAAGGGCGGACTGAAGTACCTTGGCTGCTGTCTTTTGAGCGCCGAAGTGCCCCCCGTTAGGTTGTGCATGGCAAAACTCGAGAACACTCTCCATCTCCATCACGGGCACACACCTACGGATGATAGAATTCGTGCAAATTTTGTACACAAACGGATCATACCATATGAAGGTCTCAACATCCCTTTTGAATTTAGCAAGTTGATATCGGTTGAGATCTCTTGGAATTTCTCCCACAGCAATATAATTAACAAATCCGCATACCATGGATCAACTCCCTGCGCAGCAACCACACACGCTCGCTCAGCCCCTTCAACAAACACGACCATGATCTTTTCATCCGGAAACATTTCCTCAATATACTCGAAAGAATTATCACAATGTTCCCTAGTCTCCAACCTCGAAAGATGATCCGCTAACACATTATCAGAACCTTTCTTATCACGGATCTCCATGTCAAACTCTTGAAGTAAAAGAATCCACCTTATTATCCTAGGCTTTGTCTCCTTCTTTTCCATCAAGTACCGAATCGCAGAATGATCCGTGTACACAATAGTCTTCATGCCAACCAAATACTGACAAAACTTGTCGAATGCGTACACAACTGCCAAAAACTCCTTTTCAGTCATCGTGTAATTCTTTTGTGCCGCATCGAAAGTCTTACTTGCGTAGTAAATGGCGCAAAACTTCTTTTCCTTCATCTGTCCAAGCACCACTCCAAGTGCTACATCACTTGCATCACACATTAGTACAAACGGTTGAGTCCAATCCGGTGTGATCAAGATAGGTGCAGAAATAAGCGCCTCCTTCAAAACTTGAAAAGCTGTTAGACAATCATCATCAAACACAAAAGGAACATCCTTTTCAAGTAAGCGAGATAAGGGCTTAGAGTATTTTGAGAAGTCTTTTATAAATCTCCTGTAAAAACCGGCGTGTCAAAGGAAGGACCGCACTCCTCTTTCATTGGTCGGTGGTGGAAGCTTCTCAATCGCCACCACTTTAGCATGATCTACCTGCAACCCTTTAGCCGAGACATGATGCCCAAGAACAATCCCATCCTTCACCATGAAGTGGAACTTCTCCCAATTCAAGACAAGATTAGTCACTTGGCATCTCTTCAAAACAGTAGCTAGGTTAGACAAACAAATATCAAAGGAGGAACCAAAAACAAAAAAATCATCCATGAACACCTCCATGATCTTCTCTATCAACCCATCGAATATTGCCATCATGCATCTCTGAAAAGTAGCAGGCGCATTACATAACCTAAATGGCATTTTCCGAAAAGCAAAGGTCCCGTAGGGGCAAGTAAAAGTGGTATTTTCTTCATCCTCGGGGGCAATCATAATTTGGTTGTACCCCGAGTATCCATCCAAGAAACAATAAAACTCATACCCTGCAAGACGATCTAACATTTAATCCATGAAAGGAAGAGGAAAATGATCCTCACACGTGTTTTCATTCAACTTCCTATAATCTACACATGTACGCCATCTTGTAGGAATCCTTGTGGCTATCGCTTCTCCATCCTCAGCTTTTACTACAGTCATACCCCCCTTTTTAGCAACTACATGCAATGGACTCACATGGGGACTATCACTAATAGGATATATGATTCCGGCATCCAACCACGTAAGGATTTGCTTCCTAATTACCTCTTGAATCGCGGGATTAACCCTCCGCTGATTCTGAACACTTGCCTTTGCCTCGTCTAACAATCTTATCCTATGCATACAATATGAAGGACTAATTCCTTTCAAATCCTCAAGAGACCAACCAATCGCAGATTTATACTTCCTAAGAACGTTCAATAACTCCTCAAGTTGATCATCATCAAGAGAAGAAGATACAATTACCGGATATTTTTCATTGTCGCCAAGAAAGGCGTACTTCAAGTGTTCCGGCAAAAGTTTCAACTCCTCTTTCCTCACCTCCATCGGAGGGCTCTTGTTATCCAAAGGCAAGTACTTCCTAGTCCACTTGACTTCTTCCACCTTAGTTCTTTCCGATTCAAACCTGTCATCACCCAAAGCAAGTAAGTTTTCAAGAAAGTCAATACATACCTCGTTGGAGAGTCCGTCAAGCTCCGTAGTGGGATAAGTAAGAGATTCCATCAAACATGTCTCAAGAGGATCCTTTGACAGGATCAGAGACATGTCCTCCTTCACAATCTCCTCCACCACGTCAATACTATGACACTGCGACTCCATGGGCATCCTCATTGCTTTGTCTAAGTTGAAAAGAACCTCTTCTTTGTCCATCCACAATCTAAGCTCTCCTTTCTGAACATCAATCATAGCTCCAGCAGTAGTAAGGAAAGGTCTCCCCAAGATTAAAGGGATATTATCCTTATCTTCTTCCATCTCTAGCACAAGAAAGTCCACAGGAAAGACTAGCTTCTCCACTTTGACGAGAACGTCTTCAATTATACTTTTGGAAACGTCATCGACCTGTCCGCCAATTGGAGAACCACTGTTGTAGGGGTCAACTCCCCCAAACCAAGCCTCTGAAAGATGGACAAAGGCATCAAATTTATGCTCACCCCTAGATCGCACAAAGCTCGCCGTGCCGGCCCCTTCCCGATTTCACATAGAATAATGAAGCTCCCTGGGTCCTTCATCTTTTGCGGCAGCTTTCTTTGGATGATTGAGCTACAATTCTCAGATAAATTCACCATTTCAATTCCGGTTAAGCTCCGCTTCTTCAACAATATGTCCTTTAGAAATCGGGCATAGTACGGCATCTCCATGATTGCCTCTGAGAAAGGAATGCTCAAGCTTATTTTGTTCATTATCTCTGAAAACTTCTTGAACTTCTCTTCCAATCCCTTCTTCACTAGCTTGTAAGGAAACGGCGGAGGTATCTTTGTTTTGGGAATCCCCCATTCATCACGATCAACCTTCTCTGCTTTCTCCTTTTCGGCTCTCAAATGCTTGGCTCTCTCCCACTTTTTCTCAGCTATTATCTCTGTACTTTGTTCATTCCAAACCACTGGAGTAGCATCAACATCATCGAGAGTGTTCAGAGTGGCAACAGGCAATTTCTGGTGGGGTTCGACCAGGGTTCGACCTGTGGAACAGGTCGAACCATGTACGTACTAGTCGAACCTACCTTCTGGACAACGACTCTCTTTTTTAATTTGAGGTTCGACCTGGGTTCGACCTGTGGAATAGGTCCAACCATGGGTACCTAGGTCGAACCGGCCTACTGTACTCCTTCCGCCATCCGGTTCAACCAAGGTTCGACCTATTTGATAGGTCGAACCATGACCGTCGTTGTCACGCCCCAACCCGCAGGCAGAACACGACAACCGCCACGTTAACCATAAATTTCGCGAAATGGGTGCACTCCACTCCACAAAGTTTATAGAAAACGTAAGGCTTGCTATCAAGTACCTGTAGAATTGAACAACTGATAACTACGGGTACAACCCGAGGACATCATTACATAAAGTATCAACAAGGATTTACAAAGGTACAAAATACCACGATGTAACTTAGTTTGAAGAAAATATACATGAGCGATATAACATCGCGAAAGTACAAAAAGAACATCAAGGGGGATCACAAAATATAAAATATACAAACTCGCCAATGGATCCGTCAATTAACATAAAAGAGAAAGTACCCAAAACCCCGATCGAATGATGAGCAAACGACAGGCAAACCTCCAACCAAAATGATATCAACAGCCTGAAAAGGAAGGAAATGATGGGGGTGAGCAAAACCACTAGCTCAGTGAGGTGATAAGCCGGTCACCCCAACCCTTATACGAAGCATGCACTCCCACTCGCGGTTCATAACATAAAATCCAATATTTCGTTCCACATCAATTATTATGTTTACTTAATATACAACTTAACAAAAATACAACCTATGAATGCATTTACAAATACACAATTAGTTCAAACAAGATGTTATCACATAAAAGACGCGTGGGTAGCCAATATCCTCCTCAAACTGATCTCTCCGTCGAGAGTCAGTCCGAGCCCGTCACCGTTACTCTAGATAAAATGCACATTAATGTTCTTACTCAATGCACACCAAGTGCTAAAATTCACAATAAAATATCGATGTAATCCCTGAAATGATTAAACATATAAACATATATGACATGCATGTCCCACACTGGTGACGTTGACTGAGCCTATAATAGACTGATTCATCTAACGATCACCTTCCAAAGTATCAGTATTTGGCAAATGGACAGGTGCCCCGTTAGATCTAACTCACCCGGGTTTGCCAAGCCACGGGCGACTCGATTGTCACTCTAACTCACCCGAACCGCGACAATTCGGGCTACTTAATCAATGTCGCTCCAACTCACCCGAACCGTGACCAATTCAGGCTACTTAACCTTGGTATCAGGTATACATATGCATCATGAGATAAATAACAATTCAAGTCATAGTCTTAATTGGCACACAAGTCACAAGAATAACCAGAAATCAATCTGCAAATAATTCGCAATAAAGGCTATCAGATATCGAGCCGGCAAGGCTCTTCAACATAAGTTAAAATCAACAATACCCATATGAAATAATATAAGATAATCAATGGACCAACTTAGGCCAATCAGGCTCTAACTAGAATAATCGAGCCAATCATACTCTTTACCACATAACACATTACCAAAATAATTTTGTTATCAATTAACTAAAAATAAAATGAATGCAAATTTAATGAGGGTCCACACTTCCCACAAGAGAAGGCGTTCCCGAATTATCAACTCACAAGGAAGTGATTAACTCTCTCCGGAGTCTGAAGTAGGTCCTTTGCCCTTCGTCGATGGTTCTTTACCTAGAAAGGAGATGAGCAATTAAAGACAAATCAAATATAACTAACTATTAGCAGTAACATCGTCTTTCATTGTCAAAATAAATCTTAATCGAGCTTGAGCGAGTCGATATTAAATAAGAACAGCCCGTATCTCCTCAACATCATCTCCCAATCTCACATAACCCGTTTCAGATCATTTCTTAAACAAAACGATAGGAAATAAATTTGAATTCGGCATAAATATTCTGAAATTTTCCAGCTAGCGGCAGTTTACAAGAAAAATCATAACTAATTGTAGAAAAATCGAATTGAGGAGTTTCAAGTGGCTATAGAAAGCTAACACGTTCAGCTACATACAGAAATTGAGTTTGTAAATTTCAGAGATCAATAGCTATGTCGAAAGTAGTTCGAACAGTAGCTACGAATTTCCTCATATAAGGAAGAAAACCCAACAAAATCACAAAATCTTGGAGAAAGGAAGCTTAATTAACCTATTACTTACCTCAAAACAACTTAGAAACCACCTAGGATGAGGGTTGTAAGGGATAATTTGATCAACAAGGGTTTCTCCTCTTCACTCTCTTCTTTCCCCTCTTTTGTTCTTCTCACTTTTCTTCTCCCGTACCCTTCTTTCTTTCTTTCTTTTCTTTTTTTATATGTGTTGAGGCTATTAAAATGGGCTGGGCTTATTTTCATGTTATTCCATTTAAGTGGGCTGGACTTTTGGGCCATAAAAAAATAAATAAATAGGTTTGGGCTTTCTAAAAAGAAATCTAGTTGGGCTAAGATAGGGCTGCCCTTTTGGGCCATAAAAATAAATAAATAGGTTTTGAGCTCTAAAAACAAATCTAGGGCAACTTGGGCCAAAAATAAATAAATAGGTTTTGGGCTCTAAAAACAAATCTAGTTGGGACTAAGATATTATAATGTATCCCCTCTTCTAAAAAGTTTCGTCCTCGAAACTTAAACGTACCTAGAGATGAAAAGAGATGTGGATGTTATTAACGCATGACTGACTCTGGTTCCCACGTTTCTTCTTTAATTCGATCACTTCTCCATAGAACTCTCACCATAGGAATGGATTTATTTCGAAGCATTTTCTCTCGGCGATCTACAATTTGAACAGGTTGTACTTCGTACGATAGATTCTCCTTTAATACAACTGGGGGATATTCGAGCACATGCGAAGGATCGGATTCATATTTTCTAAGCATAGAGACATGGAAGACATTATGAATCTTTGACAATTCGGATGGTAGCTCAAGTCGATACGCGACACGACCAATCCTTTGCACGATCGTAAACGGGCCAATATACCTTGGACTTAACATTCCTCGACGGCGGAATCGTAACACGCCCTTCCACGGAGAAACTTTCAGAAAAACTTTGTCTCCTTCATTAAACTCCAAATCGCGCCTCCTATTATTTGCGTAGCTTTTCTGTCGATCTTGCGCTGCCTTAAGTCTGTCTCGAATAAGTTGTATTTTTTCCTTCGCATCTTCGATAAGTTCTACTTGTTCGATTTGTCTCTCGCCAACCTCATCCAAAAAGAGCGGTGTTCGACACTTTCGGCCATATAGAGCTTCGTACGGGGGCATTCCAATGCTTGAATGATAACTGTTGTTATAAGCGAACTCCACCAAAGTCACGTACTTATCCCAGCTACCTCCTAAATTCAACACCACTGCACGTAACATGTCTTCTAGTGTCTGTATAGTTCTCTCTGACTGTCCATCAGTCTGTGGATGAAACGAGGTACTGAATAGTAATTTTGTACCTAGCGCTTTCTGCAGACTAGGCCAAAAACGGGAAGTGAATCTTGGATCACGATCAGATATGATTGACACTGGTACTCCGTGCAATCTCACGATCTCATCGACATATAACTTGGCAAGTTTCTCTAAAGATTCGTTGGTATGCACTGGAAGGAAATGTGCCGATTTCGTCAGACGATCGACAATGACCCAGATTGAGTCATGACCCTTTTGGGTTCGAGGTAACCCGGAAACAAAATCCATCGTGATGTTCTCCCATTTCCACTCAGGAATAGGTAGTGGTTGAAGCATGCCGGCTGGTTTTTGGTGTTCCGCTTTAATCTGTTGGCATGATAAGCACTTTGATACAAATTCAGCAATGTCCCGTTTCATACCTGGCCACCAATAATGCTCCCGAAGTGTTCTGTACATCTACCAGGATGCATAGCATAGGCTGAAGAATGGGCTTCCTCAAGAATAGCTCTACGAACATCAAGTTCTGATGGAACACAAACACGATTTTTAAAAGTAAGGAGTCCGTCATCCCGAATTTGAAATTCTGTTTCTTTTCCTTGATTTAGCTTCGCCATCTTCTGTTGTAAATGAACATCGTGTGATTGTCTTTCTCGAATTTGCTCGAACAAGGTAGGTCTAACCTCGAATTTGGCAATTAAGGCGTAATCATTAGACTTTTTCACAATCGAGCGAAATGTGTAAAGATTTAAATTGCTCCAACATAGGAAGATAAAAAGATTGAATCGAAGCAAGTGAGGTAGAAGACTTTCTACTTAAAGCATCTGCAACAACGTTCGCCTTGCCAGGATGATAATCGATGACTAAGTCATAGTCACTAATCAACTCCATCCATCGCCTTTGCCTGAGGTTGAGCTCCTTTTGCGTGGTGATATACTTTAAGCTCTTGTCATCAGTGAAAACTCGACAAGTTGCACCATACAGATAGTGTCTCCAGATCTTCAATGTAAAGACAATTGCAGCCAACTCTAAATCGTGTGTAGGATAATTTTCTTCGTTCTTCTTCAATTGCCTTGAAGCGTAGGCAATAACCTTTCCTTCTTGCATGAGAACACATCCTAATCCTTGTCTCGAGGCGTCGCTATAAATGGTAAATTCTCCAATCGCTGGGTCTGGCAAAGCAAGAATAGGAGCTGAAACAAGTCGTCTTTTCAATTCTTGAAAGGCTTCCTCGCATTCTTCACTCCATTCAAATTTTACCCCTTTCCGAGTCAATTTAGTTAAAGATAAAGCCAACAACGAAAAGTCTTTGACAAACCGTCGATAATATCCAGCTAATCCCAGAAAACTACGAATCTCTGTCACGTTCTTTGGACGCTCCCAATCTAGTATAGCCTAGATCTTCACTGGATCGACATAGATTCCTTCTTTAGAAATGTGATGACCCAAAAAGCTTACCTCACGAAGCCAAAATTCACACTTCGAAAATTTAGCATAAAGCTGATTTTCTCTAAGAATGTTCAGAGCAATTCTTAGATGATGAGAATGCTCGTCATCTGATTTAGAATAAATAAGAATGTCATCAATGAAAATGATGACAAACATATCTAAATACGGCCGAAAGACCCGATTCATAAGATCCATAAAAGCTGCAGGAGCATTTGTGAGTCCAAAAGGCATAACACAGAATTCAAAATGACCGTATCTGGTTCGAAAAGCAGACTTAGGGATATCAGATTCCCTAATCTTGAGTTGGTGATAACCAGACCGCAAATCAATTTTTGAGAACACAGTTGCTCCTTGCAATTGATCAAATAGATCATCGATTCTCGGAAGAGGATATTTGTTCTTGATTGTCACCTTGTTCAATTGACGGTAGTCGACACATAGGCGAAATGATCCATCTTTCTTCTTGACAAAAAGAACTGGAGCACCCCAAGGAGATGTGCTAGGTCGTATGAATCCCTTCTCCAATAATTCTCCAAGTTGTTTCTGGAGTTCCTTGAGCTCAGCTGGCGACATTCGATATGGAGTAATCGATATAGGTGTGCTTCCAGGAAGTACGTCAATGGAAAAATCGATCTCTCGATTCGGAGGCTGTCCTGGTAAGTCTTCGGGAAAGACATCAGGAAATTCATTAACGATCGGGATGTCATCTAGTTTAGTCTCAGAAAGAGAATTATCGACGACAAATGCCAAGAATGCCTCACAACCCTTACATATTAATTTATGCGCAGTCAACATTGAAATAAAAGAAAGGGATCTCGTTTGAAGTTCACCTTCAAAAACAAGTTCTGAGAATCCTGGTCTACGAAAAATAACAAGCTTCTCGTGGCAGTCGAGAATTGCATGATGAGAAGAAAGCCAATCCATGCCAAGAATAACATCGAGATCAATCAAAGGCAATGGTATCAATTCAGCCTCTAGAATGACATCTTTGATCTTCAATGGACAACCAAGAAACACCGAATCACGAATTAGACGCTCTCCAAGAGGGGTATGAACTATGATTTCAGGTGACAAATGAGAGATAGGATAATCTAAGATCGCAGCAAGATCATCCCGAATATAAGATCTATCAGAACCTGGGTCAAATAAAGTGTAGACCTGATGGTCTCCCACAAACACATGGCCTAAAGAAGCAATATTAGGTGAGATTGTGATTTAAAAATTCGGAAAGATAAAATTTCTTACGAATATTTTATTTGTAATCAAGTGGCATAACAAGGCGGGGTTAGATCTAACATGTGAAAATACTCGGATTATAAATTACCTGTCACAACCTTCGGATCTGAGCGAGCCTCTTCCTGGGAAATATGAAATACTCTAGTTTGATTCCTTCCTTGCATAGGTGATCGAGTACTAGGGCCGCTTGAGGCTTCAGGCACTCTGGTAGCTGCAGATCGAGTATCTCTGGGTGTAGAATATGTTAGTCTACCACGAGGCTGACCAGAACTCTGACTACTCGCTCCCATAAGTTGAGGACAAGAACTTCGCATATGGCCCGGCTGTCGACACTGAAAACATACTTGAGGAGCCTTACAAGGGCCGTCATGATACTTTAAGCAATTCTGGCACTTGCGATTTTCACCAACCGATCCCGAGACATTGCTCCCGCCTCTACTAAACTGCTCCCGAGGTTGAGGAAAACTAATAGACACTGAACTTGGTGCGCCACGCGAAGATCCCACACCCCTATACACCTTCGATGCATTTCCTGGAAATGCGCTCCCTTGCCTTTTCTTTTGAGATCGTTCTGCAAGCTTATATCTCGCCTGAACTAAACTTTCTACCCTCAGGGCTTCTTCTACAAGCTCGTCAAGACTTTCGTACTTGTCTCCGGACTTGATGCGATCTCGAATATTTAGATTAAGACCATCTTCAAATCTCTTGCATAAGTCTCTCGTCGTATATGACTCAGGAGCGAATTCTCGCAATTCTAGAAATTTGCTTTCATACTCCACAACCGACATAGTGCCTTGAAAGAGGTTGAAGAACTCCTTTCTCTTCTGATCCTTGATGTACTGAGAGAAGTATCGATCTTTGAATCGTTCCACAAAGATAGCCCACGTAATAGTAACCGAAGATGTCTCTTTTAGATTCTGCCACCATCGTCGTGCGTCTGGGCCTAACAGCTTGGTCGCAATGACCACACGATAACATTCTTCAATCATCAAAGTGTCAAAGGTCTCTGTAATCTCCTTTATCCATGCCCCCGCTTTAGAAGCATCTCTTGTACCGTCAAATTTTGAAGTCCCCATGTTTTCAACTGCTTTCACCAAATCAGGTATAAAAAGTGCACCTCGAGAAGTAGTACCTACTAAAGCCATTTCTGGAGTAGAAACTGGTACATGAGATGTAGGTTGAATTGGTTCATTAGCACGAAGAACATCCTCAGTGACAGTTGTAGTGGTAGGAGTCGTCGTAGGTGGTGGAACACCATGTACTCGGATGTGATCATAATACAACTGGTACTGCTCTGGGGTCATCATGTGCTCAACACGCAACTGGGCCCGTGGTTGCTCTACCTGGGTAACCGGCACCCTATGATCAGAATTGATAGGGTCTGTAAATGTCGGATGAACAACATGATCAGAAGAAACATGTCCTCGAGGTCCACGAGGAACAGAAGAGAGTATAGGACTCGGAGGATCACGAGGAACGTGTCCTCGACCTCGACCTCGACGACGAACTGGAGGTGCCATAATGACTGAAAGAAAGAAGGGAAAAAAAATGCAAGGTCAACATTAAGGTAATACGATACCTTAGGATGACATAGAAACAAAATTGGATCCATTAGCTCGACTCAAAAAGAATGAGAATCATATAACCAGGCTCTGATACCAAGAAAGTTGTCACGCCCCAACCCGCAGGCAGAACACGACAACCGCCACGTTAACCATAAATTTCGCGAAATGGGTGCACTCCACTCCACAAAGTTTATAGAAAACGTAAGGCTTGCTATCAAGTACCTGTAGAATTGAACAACTGATAACTACGGGTACAACCCGAGGACATCATTACATAAAGTATCAACAAGGATTTACAAAGGTACAAAATACCACGATGTAACTTAGTTTGAAGAAAATATACATGAGCGATATAACATCGCGAAAGTACAAAAAGAACATCAAGGGGGATCACAAAATATAAAATATACAAACTCGCCAATGGATCCGTCAATTAACATAAAAGAGAAAGTACCCAAAACCCCGATCGAATGATGAGCAAACGACAGGCAAACCTCCAACCAAAATGATATCAACAGCCTGAAAAGGAAGGAAATGATGGGGGTGAGCAAAACCACTAGCTCAGTGAGGTGATAAGCCGGTCACCCCAACCCTTATACGAAGCATGCACTCCCACTCGCGGTTCATAACATAAAATCCAATATTTCGTTCCACATCAATTATTATGTTTACTTAATATACAACTTAACAAAAATACAACCTATGAATGCATTTACAAATACACAATTAGTTCAAACAAGATGTTATCACATAAAAGACGCGTGGGTAGCCAATATCCTCCTCAAACTGATCTCTCCGTCGAGAGTCAGTCCGAGCCCGTCACCGTTACTCTAGATAAAATGCACATTAATGTTCTTACTCAATGCACACCAAGTGCTAAAATTCACAATAAAATATCGATGTAATCCCTGAAATGATTAAACATATAAACATATATGACATGCATGTCCCACACTGGTGACGTTGACTGAGCCTATAATAGACTGATTCATCTAACGATCACCTTCCAAAGTATCAGTATTTGGCAAATGGACAGGTGCCCCGTTAGATCTAACTCACCCGGGTTTGCCAAGCCACGGGCGACTCGATTGTCACTCTAACTCACCCGAACCGCGACAATTCGGGCTACTTAATCAATGTCGCTCCAACTCACCCGAACCGTGACCAATTCAGGCTACTTAACCTTGGTATCAGGTATACATATGCATCATGAGATAAATAACAATTCAAGTCATAGTCTTAATTGGCACACAAGTCACAAGAATAACCAGAAATCAATCTGCAAATAATTCGCAATAAAGGCTATCAGATATCGAGCCGGCAAGGCTCTTCAACATAAGTTAAAATCAACAATACCCATATGAAATAATATAAGATAATCAATGGACCAACATAGGCCAATCAGGCTCTAACTAGAATAATCGAGCCAATCATACTCTTTACCACATAACACATTACCAAAATAATTTTGTTATCAATTAACTAAAAATAAAATGAATGCAAATTTAATGAGGGTCCACACTTCCCACAAGAGAAGGCGTTCCCGAATTATCAACTCACAAGGAAGTGATTAACTCTCTCCGGAGTCTGAAGTAGGTCCTTTGCCCTTCGTCGATGGTTCTTTACCTAGAAAGGAGATGAGCAATTAAAGACAAATCAAATATAACTAACTATTAGCAGTAACATCGTCTTTCATTGTCAAAATAAATCTTAATCGAGCTTGAGCGAGTCGATATTAAATAAGAACAGCCCGTATCTCCTCAACATCATCTCCCAATCTCACATAACCCGTTTCAGATCATTTCTTAAACAAAACGATAGGAAATAAATTTGAATTCGGCATAAATATTCTGAAATTTTCCAGCTAGCGGCAGTTTACAAGAAAAATCATAACTAATTGTAGAAAAATCGAATTGAGGAGTTTCAAGTGGCTATAGAAAGCTAACACGTTCAGCTACATACAGAAATTGAGTTTGTAAATTTCAGAGATCAATAGCTATGTCGAAAGTAGTTCGAACAGTAGCTACGAATTTCCTCATATAAGGAAGAAAACCCAACAAAATCACAAAATCTTGGAGAAAGGAAGCTTAATTAACCTATTACTTACCTCAAAACAACTTAGAAACCACCTAGGATGAGGGTTGTAAGGGATAATTTGATCAACAAGGGTTTCTCCTCTTCACTCTCTTCTTTCCCCTCTTTTGTTCTTCTCACTTTTCTTCTCCCGTACCCTTCTTTCTTTCTTTCTTTTCTTTTTTTATATGTGTTGAGGCTATTAAAATGGGCTGGGCTTATTTTCATGTTATTCCATTTAAGTGGGCTGGACTTTTGGGCCATAAAAAAATAAATAAATAGGTTTGGGCTTTCTAAAAAGAAATCTAGTTGGGCTAAGATAGGGCTGCCCTTTTGGGCCATAAAAATAAATAAATAGGTTTTGAGCTCTAAAAACAAATCTAGGGCAACTTGGGCCAAAAATAAATAAATAGGTTTTGGGCTCTAAAAACAAATCTAGTTGGGACTAAGATATTATAGTCGTGGTCGAACCGTTGCTGTGACAAAACAGAGTGCTCCAAGTGGTGCGGTTCGACCTGGGTTCGAACTGTTGGATAGGTCAAACCAAGATTGGTTTGGTCGAACTGGTGTTCTGGAAAAATAGAGTGCTCCGAGTTGTCGGGATCGACCATGGTTCGACCTATGGAACAAGTCAAACCATCTGCAGTTTGGTCGAACCGATGCTGCAATCTCTCCTGATCGTGTCCAGTGTGTTGGTTCGACCTCCCCTGTATGGTTCGATCTTCAATGTTGGTCGAACCATGTTCGAACCTCGCCCTAGACATGTCCAAATTTGATTCCGGCCTCATAGGTCCCTCGTACTGCATTCCCGACCTTAATGTGATGGCGTTGCAGGACCTTGGATTCTCAATACTTTGAGACGGGAACTTCCCCTTCTCAAGAGTTTGAGTAAGCTTGTTAACACTTCCTGTCATCTCCCCCATTAGTAACGTAAGGTCCTTCACTTGCTTAGATATAACCTCATGGTTTGCATCGATTTTCTTTTCAAGTTTGGCCTCAAGGCGGTTAACTCTTTCATCATTCTTGGTCATATACCTGTTCACAGTATCCTCAAGACCCGGTTTCCCTTCTTCCACCTTAGCACCCGGTTCAACACCCATCGGAGGTTGAATCGCATTATTCAGATTGCTCCATGAGAACTCCGGCCTCCTAGGCTGTTGATAACCACCAGGGGGACCACGATTATTAAAGTTTCCTCGATAGTTCCTTTGGTAATTCCGGTTTCCTTGATCTGGATAACTAGTCCCTTGAATACTTTGACCCATGGCATAGTGTGCCTCTTCCAACTCCTCTTGGATTGGTCCCTCATTCTTTAACTCCTGCTGCATGATTGGTACGCGCTGAGATAATTCGCTGATTTGCTTATGTTGGGATTCAAGTAGCTTATTGATATTGGACAAGCTAGAGACGATCTCATCCTCTCTACTTGTTTTAACCATTGCTTGTTCAACCTTAACTACCTTACCAAGGACATAAGTACCTCTAACTCTATCAGTTGGCCAATCCCACGAATTCATCGAAATATCTTCAAACAACTTTTCGGCCTCTACGGATGACTTTGTAAGCAATGCTCCATTAGAGGAAGCACCCAATAACACTCGTGAATCACAGTCCAATCCATTGTAGAATATACTGATGTATTGAGCTTTAGATAGCCCATGTTGAGGACACTTCCTAAGCATGTCCTTGAATCTGTCCCATTGATCGTCGCTTTTTCAGCGCACAATATTAATCCCCAAGGTTAAGGATATCTATTGTAGTATCAAAAGGTGACCAAGTGAATATCGAACCCAAAGGACGGATAAATATCAAATTGATTATATTCTAGTTAATCAAGACTATGTTGTGAATTATATGATGGTATGATTGTATAATTGAATAAATAATAAATAAAAGATCAATGGCAGCAACGATAGTGAAGTTGTAAGCAATTAAGAAGGTAAGTAGTTCTAAGATATTCCAGTTTAATTCATTAATTCGTCTTTCATGTGATATTACCCGACTCTGCCTTGTGATTTATGAACGCATCACTAAACCATGCATTTCTACTCTATAGACTCAAGTAGATGTATGTATACATCGTGTGAATATCCTCGGAGCAAGAGATATAATTCCACCCCCCTTTGTAGGTACTATCAATATCAATTATTTCCCCCTAGGATTGGTACTTTAACCCGATATGATCTCCCTTTATAGGTACTATGAAATTATACTCTTTGTCCTACTTGTTAACCCGAATAAGCTATGATTCAATTAACAAATATTTATATAAGATAGTTCTAATAAAACTTCGGAATCCCTTCACTTTAGAATTATAACAACAAACCCTGCTCAGTAGTGAACGCACTCAATCAATAGCCATGATATGTATTCAAACTCTACACAATGGTTAACGATGCACAAAATGACTGTGAGTATGGATTAAAAACGAGCAATCTTATATAAACTAAATCACAAGTAGTGTTGTACGGAGTTTTTACACACGAAAGATAAATTAATTCATGAAACTTTCATAATCTAGAACTACCTAAGAGGCTTTACTCCATGATTGATTGAAGATCAACCATAGTGAAATGAAATGATC
This sequence comes from Pogostemon cablin, assembly GCA_023678885.1. Lineage (NCBI taxonomy): Eukaryota > Viridiplantae > Streptophyta > Magnoliopsida > Lamiales > Lamiaceae > Pogostemon > Pogostemon cablin. Next base: position 22,286,799 of record CM042979.1, on the reverse strand, counting down.
TTACTTGAGCACACATGAATTTCCAGCAAGATCAAGTTGAGTTGATGACACTTGAATCTCCTTGTTGAGCTCTTCTTCCTCTCCTTCTTGCTTGCTTCAACCTCCTACGTTGCTGCCCCTTGGAGCATGCTCTTGCAGCCCCTCTTCTCTTGTGTGTGTGTTGTGTTAAGTGTGAGAGATTAGAATGGAATTTGGATTTTTTGAGAGTGTTCTTGCAGCCCCTATTTATAGTTGTGGAAAGGGGACAACATCACATGCCTTCATTCCACTTAATGGCTGCCCATGTTACTCCATTCTCCCACTTCTTCTTGTTTGATGCTCCATTGTTGCTGTCCATCATGTGTTGCAGCTCACATGCCACCATTTCCAACTCATCTCTTTGTCCTCTTTGCTTTGAAGAATCAAAGGCATGTTAGGTGCTTCATGTGAGTTGTATTATCATCACTTTAGCCCATGTGTGCACTACATTACAACTTGAATCATGTGTTTCCAGGTAGATATGCACTTGAACAAGTCGAATGAAGCATCACACGTCGAATGGCATGTCGAATCTGCACGTTTCTCAGCAAAACCAGGCCATTCGACCTTCATTGTTTCGCGTATAACTTCTTCATCCGAGTTCCAAATTCAATAATTCTTGTGCTCACGCGATCCTCTCTTCCTTGGTTTCAATATATATAAAGATCTTTCATAGACACCAAGAGTTGATTGTGTAATAAGCTACGAAAAGTAGCCATCAGTTCTGTTCGGATTTCCTCACCCGTCGTCACCATTTTGCTCATAACATCTTCGTTTGGAACTCGATTGGGGTGTTCTTTGTGCAAAATCGACCCTCTCTTCAGTGGCTTTCCAACCATGTGGCACACCATCAGTTTTGATCTCTACATTGAACACAACATATTTATGAAGTTGGACATGCATTTTTCATTCATCCTTACACAAATTGCACCTTTTGTCCAATCTTGCATTTTTTATCCTTTTTCCACCTAAAATACAATAAAACACCTTAAATGCACCTTTTTCTCACATATATAAAATATAAGGCATTTGTGCTAATATATTACAACAATATCAATCAAATAGGTGTTTAATTGGACACTAAAACACGCTAATTTTCACTTTCATCAACCCCCCAAACTTACCTGTTGCTCGTCCCGAGGCAATAAAATAAAAATAAAGATCGAGAGAGTAAGAAAATTAGCGGTGAAACAAGGATTATGACCAACATCCCATTCAAAATACAATTGTCATCAACTTAGGACATGCAACTCTTATTACATGCAATAATTAATTCATAGAATACAAGTTAAGACAATCACCACCAATTCAAATGCTCTATTAACATGTTCTCACTGGGTGTATATATCACTCGCATTCAAGTGTAAAGATGTACACTTATAGGTTAAGGTTTTTGCGCTCAGATTCAATTCAAATGCATGCGTAATCATAAGCTTGCCTATTTTCTCAACTCTCCTTTTACTTGTAGCTAGTAGATCATGGATCAAAAAGGTCTTTTATAGGTTGTAAGATATGTTCTTTGGAATATGTGGATAAGTGACTCAAAACTTGGATCAATAAAGCTGCAGTCTCTCTCGATCTTTCATTCTTCCTCATCACTTCAATCAAGCACAACATATTTTTACAACTTTTTCTAATTCTTCAACTCCATTATTTTCCTTTTCTTCACTTTTTTCTCTTTTCTTTCGAGGTACCAGTTTCGGGCACTACCTCTCACATCCTCCATAGGGCACTAGATTTAAGCACTACCCTAGGGTATTTGATTCCATGAAGTACTAGATTTAAGCACTACTTCATGAATTTTCTTCTTTAAGATCATCCTTATCATCCCTCAAATCACCACTCTCATCAAAAGAATGGATTTAAAAAGGCTCAAACGGGCTGACTAGGGATTTAATGATTTCAGGTAAAGTATATGGAAAAATATGGGTTAAATATCAAAGATGGCCTAATATCATTTCCATAATCCACTAAACTAAACTTGAATATTCAAGGAGACTCAAGGCAAGTTTTAGAATACACGCACAAGAATGATACTCTCCAGAAAAGAAATATCATGTGATTATGTAACATGATCAACAAGGCTCAAAATTTCACATGTGTTTTTAACAAGTAACAGAACACCTTTCATGGTAAGCAATATCCAACAAGTACACATAGAACTTCATATCACAATATAACTCAAGTACACTTCCTTCATCAATTTCAAAAGCATATGAATTTTAAAGACAATTTTATCAATGTAAGCTCATTTTGATCACCACAATAAACACAACTTTTTACTCTTACAAGCACATAGGAATATTAGAAAAAGGAAACGAGGGCACCTGATTTTTCTTCAATGTATACACGAGCTCCGCAGCGTAGAACTCTTTTTGCCACTCTTTTACTTTTTTCTATCATTAAAGCTCAAGCACTCCTCAACGTCAAAGGATTCATCAATCGAAAGAATCAATCCTAAAACTTATCAATCATGAGTAACTCCGCAATCACTCAAAACAAAACTCAAACAAAAAAACACTAAACATTAGGCAAAACTCAAACAAAAAAACACTAAACATTAGGCAAGTTATAAAAATTTGTAACTCCCCTAACAAACGTTACAAAGAAAAAATTATACGATCGGTGCTTATGAAGGTAAGTACATCACACCCCCCCAAACTTAGTAGAAACTATATAGTTGAAACTAAGTTTGCAAAGAGATGTAATTGTCGATAAGTAAGCACTTTAAATATAAATATTTCTTACTCACACAAATGAAATAAAGCAATAAAATGGAAGGGAAAGCCCCCAACAAGCGCTTATGTTTAATGTCGGAAAGTCATGACGGATGTAACCTTTGTAAGTTACTTGATCGGAGGACGGTCTTCTCGCATCCTCACCTTTAAATACTTTCTTTTCCTCATCCTATCTATTCTTAACACCTCACCTTTCTTGGTCACAAAGATATGATCGTTGGAACTTCCTTCCTCCCATGTCTGTATGGACACCTCCTTGTTAATCTTCCATTTAAATTCAGAGTCATCTGTCTTTGAAAAATTAAGATTAAACAAGTTAGAAATCACATATATGCTTTTGTTTGATTGAATCTCCATGGGCATCTTCATTTCATGATCAAGAGAGAAAGCCACATCGTCATTATCCATCTGCAGTTTAAGCTTCTCTGCTCCTAACTCTTTTGCTCTTTCCCACTTCTTCTCCATTGTAAGCTCAGTATTCTGCTCATGTAATGGTACTAGAGTAATGATCACATCTTTAGGAGTGCTCGGTGAAGACACAGGTGATGAATGGGTCAATTCGTCATCAATTCGACCAATTGTTCTAGTCAGAACGGGTACGTAGTGGTCGAATTGGGCAAGTAGTTCATTCTCATCCTGTATGTTTGATTCGACCTCAATTTGACCTGAAGATCTGGTCGAAATAGGCACATGGTGGTCGAAATGATCTTCGAGCTGTATTTGACCTGAGGGCCAGGTTGAGTTACCTAGATGTTGGTCGAATCGATGCGCTGGCTCTTCCAAATCATCAGTGGTCTCATTCAACCTTCCCTCGTATTGTGTGATGGCATTATCTTCACATTTCTGTATAAGTTTATTCATGTTATCGTTCATCTGCCTCATCATCAATTCAAGGTCCTCCAACTGCTTGGATAAATCTGTATGATCAACATTCCTTGGTCAATACATACATCATTAGATAAATCTTCAAATTCTTCATTAGACAGGGTGAAGTTCCACATATCATAAAAATGTGATTCCATAGGTAGGATAGAGGAAAGAAAGTGGATTATGGTTGGCGGTTTGGTCCTCCTTTGTGGATGATAGTCTTAATAAAGCTAGAAATAATCAAAAGATAATATATGCCGTCCCCGGCAACGGCGCCAAGAACTTGATCGTCGCTTTTTCAGCGCACAATATTAATCCCCAAGGTTAAGGATATCTATTGTAGTATCAAAAGGTGACCAAGTGAATATCGAACCCAAAGAATGGATAAATATCAAATTGATTATATTCTAGTTAATCAAGACTATGTTGTGAATTATATGATGGTATGATTGTATAATTGAATAAATAATAAATAAAAGATCAATGTCAGCAACGATAGTGAAGTTGTAAGCAATTAAGAAGGTAAGTAGTTCTAAGATATTCCAGTTTAATTCATTAATTCATCTTTCGTGTGATATTACCCGACTCTGCCTTGTGATTTATGAACGCATCACTAAACCATGCATTTCTACTCTATAGACTCAAGTAGATGTACGTATACATCGTGTGAATATCCTCGGAGCAAGAGATATAATTCCACCCCCCTTTGTAGGTACTATCAATATCAATTATTTCCCCCTAGGATTGGTACTTTAACCCGATATGATCTCCCTTTATAGGTACTATTAAATTATACTCTTTGTCCTACTTGTTAACCCGAATAAGCTATGATTCAATTAACAAATATTTATATAAGATAGTTCTAATAAAACTTTGGAATCCCTTCACTTTAGAATTATAACAACAAACCCTGCTCAGTAGTGAACGAACTCAATCGATAGCCATGATATGTATTCAGACTCTACACAACGGTTAACGATGCACAAAACGACTGTGAGTATGGATTAAAAATGAGCAATCTTATATAAACTAAATCACAAGTAGTGTTGTACGGAGTTTTTACACACGAAAGATAAATTAATTCATGAAACTTTCATAATCCTAGAACTACCTAAGACGCTTTACTCCATGATTGATTGAAGATCAACCATAGTGAAATGAAATGATCTTACTTGAGCACACATGAATTTCCAGCAAGATCAAATTGAGTTGATCACACTTGAATCTCCTTGTTGAGCTCTTCTTCCTCTCCTTCTTGCTTGCTTCAACCTCCTACGTTGCTGCCCCTTGGAGCATGCTCTTGCAGCCCCTCTTCTCTTGTGTGTGTGTTGTGTTAAGTGTGAGAGATTAGAATGGAATTTGGATTTTTTGAGAGTGTTCTTGCAGCCCCTATTTATAGTTGTGGAAAGGGGACAACATCACATGCCTTCATTCCACTTAATGGCTGCCCATGTTACTCCATTCTCCCACTTCTTCTTGTTTGATGCTCCATTGTTGCTGTCCATCATGTGTTGCAGCTCACATGCCACCATTTCCAACTCATCTCTTTGTCCTCTTTGCTTTGAAGAATCAAAGGCATGTTAGGTGCTTCATGTGAGTTGTATTATCATCACTTTAGCCCATGTGTGCACTACATTACAACTTGAATCATGTGTTTCCAGGTAGATATGCACTTGAACAAGTCGAATGAAGCATCACACGTCGAATGGCATGTCGAATCTGCACGTTTCTCAGCAAAACCAGGCCATTCGACCTTCATTGTTTCGTGTATAACTTCTTCATCCGAGTTCCAAATTCAATAATTCTTGTGCTCACGCGATCCTCTCTTCCTTGGCTTTCAATATATATAAAGATCTTTCATAGACATCAAGAGTTGATTGTGTAATAAGCTACGAAAAGTAGCCATCAGTTCTGTTCGGATTTCCTCGCGCGTCGTCACCATTTTGCTCATAACTTCTTCGTTTGGAACTCGATTGGGGTGTTCTTTGTGCCAAATCGACCCTCTCTTCAGTGGCTTTCCAACCATGTGGCACACCATCAGTTTTGATCTCTACATTGAACACAGTATATTTATGAAGTTGGACATGCATTTTTCATTCATCCTTACACAAATTGCACCTTTTGTCCAATCTTGCATTTTTTATCCTTTTTCCACCTAAAATACAATAAAACACCTTAAATGCACCTTTTTGTCACATATATAAAATATAAGGCATTTGTGCTAATATATTACAACAATATCAATCAAATAATTGTTTAATTGGACACTAAAACACGCTAATTTTCACTCTCATCACCCATGCTTCATGAAATTTTTCTCCTCCACCCATAGTGAATTGGTTAATGTCTTGCTTCATCTTAAACACCTTTGAAGGTGGCATGTACCTCTCCAAGAACCTTAACTTCAGTTGCTCCCAAGTGGTGCACTCAACTGCGTTGATAGTGTCGTACCAATCTCTCGCCTTTTCAGTAAGCGAGAATTTGACCAAAAGAATCTTCCTTGCATCTTCATGTTCTCCTGCGTCTTTTTGAGTACTTGCATAGCCCAACAACTTGTTCAGATGCTGCTGCGAATCCTCGAAAGACCCTCCTGAAAAGGAGTTCCTTTCTATCATGCTAATAAGAGCGGGATGAAGATCGAAAGCTGAATTAGTTCCCCTTGCTCCTAGAAGCCCAAAATTTCCAGTCCCATTGTTTCTCAAAACCTCTCGGATGGCTAGATTATCCGGATTCGCTGCCATGTTGACTGTCCTTACTCCCGAATTAACTTCAGTTGCAGCTTCAATCATCTGCGAATTTTGCTCGTCAACTTCAACTCCAAAATTCAGAGCTTCAGTTGGATCAATAGTCTTTGCCTTGCTCTTCTTCTTCTTCTTCTTTCTTGACGATGCTCCGATTTCAAGATTGTAGGGGTTTAAGTTCACCTTTCTTTGATCTCGTGAGCATGCACCTAAAAAGAACTAGAATTAAAACAACAAAACAAGAAAAATAGCCTTAACAAACTAGAAATAACAAAAAGATATTTTAAGCCATCCCCGGCAACGGCGCCAAAAACTTGATGAGCGTTTTCTCAACACACAATTAATCCCCAAGTATGAAGGATATCAATTGTAGTTTCGAAGGTGACCAAGTTAAATATCGAATCCACAGGACGGATAAATATCACTTTATTTATTTTCTAGCAATTATGACTATGTTGAGAATTGTAATTTTGGTTTGTAAACGAAGTAATAATTAAAATAGCAATTAAATAACAAGAACAAGAAAATAGTAGTTGTGATCAAATAAGATAATAGGTAGTTCGTCAAGCCATCCAGTTTCATTCGTTAATTCATACTTTCGTGTGTCGATGTCCGACTTTGCCTTGTGGTTTATGGACGCATCACTAGACCATACAAATCTATTCTATAGACACAAATAGATAAGCTTTTGAAACGTGTGAATATCCTCAGAGCAAGACGTATATTTTATCTCCCTTTCTAGGTACTATCATAATCAATTATTTCCCGTGCACTTAGTACTCTAACCCGATTTGATCTCCCTTTTTAGGTACTATAAAGTTATACTCTTTATCCTACTTGTTAACCCGAATTCAATTCAATTAATAAGTATTCATATAAGATAGTTCTAATAAGACTTCGGAATCCCTTCACTTAGAATTATAACAATAAACCCTGCTCAACAGTGAACGCACTCAACCAATAACCATGTTATGCATTCAGACTCTACACAACGATTATTGATGCACAAAACAACTATGAGTATAGATTAAAAACGTGCAATCTCATATAAAATAAACCACAAGTAGTGTTGTACGGAGTATACACACGAAATACAAATTAACTCATGAAACCTTCATAACCCTAGAACTACCGAAGTGGCTCTAGCCCATGATTGATCTAAGAACAATCATGGTTAGTTGGATCAATCTTACTTGAATCTCCAGATGAATCTCTGTCACAGCTCTCCTACTATCCTTTTGTCTCCTCTTATGATTCACGATCTTAAGCTCCTCACGTCGTCGTCGTTTTCTTGACTGCATGAGCCTCCTTTTATACTTGTAATCACGTCTCTAGGGCTTGGAATGGGCTTTTCAAGTGATCCCACACGTTTTGGCCTCGAAAATCCGGATAAGGTAAGTTTCCGCGTTTTGGTTCAACCTCGTCAAACAGGTCGAACCACCGGCCACAAGTCGAACCCTGCTACTGGACACATTCTGCACTTGGTTCGACCTCTTGTACAGGTCGAACCACTCCCTCTTTGGTCGAACCCCAGGTCGAACCTCACCACTGGATAATTTCCGCTCCTGGTTCGACCAACTGTCAGGTCGAACCCCAACATCGTGGTTGAACCCATCTTCTCGCGAACTGGTTCGACCATGGTTCGACCTGATGAACAAGTCGAACCCCTTGAGTCGTGGTCGAACCTTCCTCCTGCAAATTTTTCAATGCAGGTTCGACCTGTAGGAGAAGTCGAACCCTCCTCCATCAAGTCGAACCCTACTCTTTCCTTGGCGGTTCACGTGGTCTCAACTTCGTCTCTTCGATTCTTGGCACTTCCACTCCGTTTTTGCTATGAAAACCACTTAAATAGCTCCACTAACACCTGATTCATGCTAATTCACAACATGTATAGGTTTTCCACCTATTTCCACCTCAAAACTCTCCAAAACTAGCACAAAACATGGTGCCAAACTTGTGAATTTACACACTCATCAATGATCTTCCGCGTGTTGTCGCATAATATATTATCTACAGTATTAAGTAAGTGGACTATTTCATCGAACATATAAATAAATTATATGACGCAATCATTTGATCATATGATTCTCATTTCAAGTTAATTGTTTAAACATTATTCATACAAAAAGCTAGACTTGTAGTATACAATCCAACAGAAGGTCAGTTCCACTATGAAGTCTGCCATGACTTGCCTCTTGACTGCATTCCTCGGTAGATACGCTATATCGAACTGTCCCAATTCGATGGACCATTTTAACAGTCTTCCTGCGGCGTTCAGCCTTTAGAGTACCTGTCTCAAAGGGAGCATTGTCAATACCTCGATGGTGTGTTCCATGAAGTATGGTCTCAGATTCCTCGAGCTCAAAATGAGAGCATACGCTATCCTCTCCATTATTGGGTATCTAAGTTCTGCATCTCTCAGGGATTGACTTACGAAGTACACTGGCTTCTATTCTTCTCCTCCATTTTGACCAATACTGAACTGATTGTTGTTCCCGATACCGCCAGGTATAGCTGCAATGTCTCGCCCAGTGAGGGTTTGGAGAGGATCTTGGGATCCGATAGCTCCCTTTTGATCTCATCGAATGCCTTCCCACACTCTTCCATCCATTCGAACTTAGCCTTTTTGATGACGTCGAAGAAGGATTTACATTTATCTGATGCTTTCGACAAGAACCTATTTAAAGCAGCCAACCTACCCATCAGATTCTGGACCTCTTTCATATGCCTCGGCGAATCCCTCTTTAGGATCGCTTCTACCTTTTTCGGGTTCATCTCGATCCCCCTTGAGCTGGCCAAATATCCGAAGAAGCTTCCCTTGATCATTCTGAACGTACATTTCTTTGGGTTTAGCTTCATTCCATAGTGTCAGAATATTGCGAAAACCTTTCTTAGATGGTCGAAATGATACATCCTTTTTAGGATTTTTACCATGGTATCATCCACGTAGACCTCAACTATTTTCCCAATTTCTCCCTCGAACATTTTGTTAACTAATCTTTGATAAGTAGCCCCCGCATTCCTCAGACCAAATGGCATGTTGTTCCATTCATAAACTCCATTCCCGTAGAAGAAATTCGTATTTGCCTTATCATCCAGGTGCATAGGGATCTAATGGTACCCTGAAAATGCATCCATAAAGCTCATTATCTCATGTTCTGTCGTGGCATCGACCATCTGGTCAATTGATGGAAGAGGATAACTATCTTTCGGGCACGCCTTGTTTAGATCAGTGAAATCGATGCATAGCCTCCATGATCCCTCCTTCTTTTTTACCATAACTGGATTTTGTATTTTTATCAGGTATTTACATTCGCTAATTCTTCCGCTCGTAAGTAGTTTATGAACTTCCAATTCCATAGCCGCATTCTTCTCTTGGCTGAATTTCCTCTTCTTCTGGTAGAATTGCGGGATATTGGGGTCGATGTTCAACTTGTGACATGCGTACTTCGGGTGCACTCCGGGTGTTTCATTCATGTTCCAGGCGAACATGTCCAAATTCTTTTTTAGTATTTGGGTCAGCTCTTCCTTGAATTCGCTTTCCCATTTCATCCCAATCTTGACTTTGATATCAGCATTCTTCAGATCCAGCTGTAGCACTTCTGTTTTTCCTGGCGCCGAGGCTCATTCCCTTAGCTTCATCCTCGGATCATCATCAAGTGTTACTTGCTTTTGTCTTGGTGCCCTCGCCACTGTTTCTTTTTCTTCCCTTCCCAGAACAATCGGATCTGGATGTGTTTCGGTTGTTGTAATGTGCATGTCATTCCCCTGTCCCTCTGTTCCTTCTCCTCCGGTGGCTACTAGGATCACATCAGGCTTTTCCCCTTCTTGCCTCCCTTCTGGTGGTCCTTCGATTCCTGTCTGTACTCCAGGGTTCATCCTTCTTCCATGATATCTTCAAAGCTTAACATCTCGTACTCCATGTCATGATAACTCAGACCCTCTACCTTTTCCACGAATGAGCACTCTCTTGCCCTTCTTTGACTTCCTATCATCGTCGCTACTCTGACGTCAACTGTGACAAATTTGAGACATTGGTGAAGGGTGGATGGTATAGCTTCGAAGGTTTGGATCAACTGGTGCCCTAATATACAGTTGTAGGTAGAGGCTTGGTCCACAACCTTGAATGTTAGCTATTTTTGCATCCAGGTTTTCCCATCCGAACCTTCTAACTGAACTGATAAATGTACCTCCATAGTTGGCCTAGTCAACGCATTACCGAATCCTTTGATCTCGTCATTACAAGGTCTCACCTTGTGATGACACTCTCCTCCCACGTTTTTGAATACTTCTTTAAAGATTATATTGGCATACGCCCCGGTATCTACCAAACATCTATGAAGTTGATAGTTTCTCTCGCATCTTCTCCGCTGTGTTCTTTCCTGCCCTCTTTTCTCCTTTTTAGATCCTCCCGCAGATCGCCATGGCTTCTCCTATGAGGGCCGCTAAAGCTCAACCTCGCCGATCGAACCGGGGGAGTTTCTGCAGCGTACTCATCAATCACCCTTTGAATCTTTTCAGTCATCTCTTTCGTTTTCTAAGGATCGCCCAAGTTTGGGACAGGAATAGACCTCGCCTGAGTGGATATCTCCATGGCTGGAGCGCTAATTTGAATATTATTTCCACTTCATGTCACATTTCGCTGGGCTCTGGAGCACTCTCCCCTCTCTTCATTTCCATGGGTAGTAAATCCTTCACCTCCCATCTCGATTTCCAGACACAGAATAAAAAACGAAATTTTTTTCTCACAGAATTAAACCAAGAACTCAAGAAGAAACAAAATAGGGGTGGCTAATCATAGCATTCCTACAGATGGCGCCAGATGTTGATGGTTGTTCCTGGCTCGTTAGTTTGTACTTAGGAGATAAAGACACTTAATAACTGAGCCAAGAACGAACACAATCAAATATAATAGAACTACAAAAAGAGGGATTAAAACCAATAAAAGACTCAATTCCCACCAAAGAACTCAACCGATTTTATTACTCTCCCTTAGAACAACACTAATAAAACTTCCCTTTCTTACAAGCGTAATGTCTAAAGTGAGCCTGAGTCACCTGCCTCTCTCATGTAAGAGAGGCTATTTATATTATCTAAAAACCCTAATCCGGAGCTAATCGTCTTGCGCCACTTGGATGGAGACAAGCCATCTTAATTGAAGTTGTCTGGTACGCCGACCAGCCTGAGGAGAATTCTGGATGCCGCAGGTTGCTTTTGAAAGGTTTCACAGAGTGCCTCCGTCCTTTGTTGGCTTCCCATTGGTAGTTGGATTAAGATGTGCCAGTCAGTTTCTATCTTCTAGTTAGGATTGCTGTCCAAAACATCTCTTCTTCCCGTTAGCCTTGTCTTCTAGCCTGCTGCATTTGTCAGTCTTCATGATGGTGTTTGTTCTTTACTGCCCTGCTTCTATTATCCATTCAGTTCTCGGATAGGTTGACTTCCCGTGTTGTGATGTTGTCCGAACTCTCGGGCAGAGGGAGGATGTTGCCGAGGTTCCCTGCCGAGGGTGCTCTCTGGCTTCGGCCCCTTTAATGGGTTCATTCTCTGTCCTTTCCCCGACTGGGCCTTTGGGCTGCTGCGGCCTCCTTGGGCTGCTTTGATTGTCCTTTCGGTTTTGTCCTCAATTTGGGCCGTTAAGGGTCGGGCTTCTTTCTTCAGGTATTTTAGGGGTTAATGGGCTTTTGGGCCTATTAAGCATGGGGGATATAATATCCATAACACTGATGTATTGAGCTTTAGATAGCCCATGTTGTGGACACTTTCTGGGCATGTCCTTGAATCTGTCCCAAGCTTCATGAAACTTCTCATTACCATTGATAGCAAATTGATTGATTTCTTGTTTCATCTTAAACACCTTCGAAGGTGGCATGTATCGCTCTAAGAACTTCAACTTCAATTGCTCCCGGGTAGTGCATTCAGCAGCATCAAGAGTATCATACCAATCTCTCACCCTTTCAGTAAGCGAGAACTTAAACAATATAATCCTCCTTTCATCCTCATGAGTTCCTGCATCCCTTTGTGTACTTGCATAACCAAGGAACTTATTCAGATGTTGCTGGAGATCTTCAAAGGTTCCTCCAGAAAAGGGACTCCTTTCAATCATGCTGATCAGAGCAGGGTGAAGATCAAAATCAGCTCCGGCCACTCTTGCTCTTAAGAACCCCGTATTGCCTCCTCCGTTGTTCTTAAAGACTTCATGGATGGCAAGATTATCCGGATTCGCCGCCATGTTGACTGCTTCTGCTTCTGAGTTATCTCCAGTTGCAGTTTCAATCGCTTGCGAGTTCAGCTCGTCAACTTCAACTCCTAAATTAAAAGCTACAGTTGGTTACACGTTCTTGCTCTTCTTATTCTTCTTTTCATTCCTCGACGATGTTCTAACTCTCCTACCTTTGATCTAGTGAGCATACACCTAAGAAAAATAAATGTTAGAACATAAAGACAAGAATAAAAAAGTCTCAATTAAACTAGTAATAATAAACTAATAATTAATGCCGTCCCCAACAACGGCGCCAAGAACTTGATGAGCATTTTCTCAATACACAATATTAATTCCCAAGTGTTAAGGATGCTATTGTAGATTTGATAAGCGACCAAGTGATTATCGAACCCAAAGGATGTATTATTATCAGTTTAATTATAATCTAACTTATTAAAACTGGTATGGAAATATAGTTGTAATAATTAAGTAACCAATAAATAAATAATTGAAATAGCAATTAAAATAAACAAGCAGTAGAGATTAGACGAAAGTGAATAAGTGAGTAGATAGGTTGTCCTTCGGGCCATCCAGTTTTACTCATTAACTTCCCTTCCGTGTATCAATGTCCGACTCTGTCTTGTGGAGTATAGACGCATCACACTAAACCATGCAAATCTACTCTATAGACACAAGTAAATAAGCGTGTGACACATGTGAATATCCTTGGAGCAAGAGATATAATTCACCCCCCTTTCTAGGTACTACTAGTATCAATTATTTCCCGTGCACTAAGTACTATAACCCGATATGATCTCCCTTTATAAGTACTATGAAGTTATTCTCTTTGTCCTACTTATTAACTCGAATAATATTCAATTAACAAGTATTTATATAAGATAGTTTTATTGCGACTTCGGAGTCTCTTCACTTAGAATCATAACATGTAATCCTGCTCAACACTGAATGCACTCAATCAATAATCAAAATATGTATTCAGACTCTACATAACAATTAATGATGCATAAAATAACTCTGATTATGAATTAAAAATGCATAGTCTTATATAAAATAAACCACAAGTAGTGTTGTACGGAGTATACACACGGAAGTTCAATTAACTAAAACCTTCATAAACCCTAGAACTACCGAAACGGTTCTAGCCCATTATTTATCGAAGAACAATCATGGTGGTTGGATAGATATTACACATAGTCTTGAAAATTACAAGATAAATTAAGATGCGAAGTAAACCCTAGATGCGGGCGCCGTCACGTTGATCAGTGTCGTTTTCACCTAGATTTTAGTGTCTTTATTATGTATTTTTGTGTGTTTTTATTCATTTTTTATATCATTTGGTGGTGTTATATGAGGATATGGAGATTTGTGCTTTGAAATGATAAATGTGTGATTTTCATGATTAAGTGCCTTAAATAGTGCTATATTTGTGAATATTTAGAGAATTGGTAAATTGGTATAATTTGTGTGATTTCCAGGTAAAAATAGATTCTAGACATAATAAAGAAGATGTGGGAAAAAAAGGAGCTCAATTTGGAGTTGAAATGAGAAAGAAGAACGAGCCAATGCAAAATGCTGAAAAACGCAAGTCTAATTTGTATAATTTTTCTATATTCTTGAGGAGCTCAAAACTAGACTTATGATATATGGTTGCATAGCCATGGAAGAGAGGATCGCGTGAGCGCAAGAATCATTCGAATCGGAGTTCGGATATGAAAGTTATGCATGAAATGGTGAGACTGCGCTACACGCGATGACCCTACACGGCCCGTGTGCTGCTACACGGCCCGTGTAGGTGCAAAAGGCAGTTTTATGATATCCACTTGTTCTAGAAGCTTCCATGGGGTATAAATACATGTTTTGACCACAAATTATGGGAGGAATCATTTTGGATCAGTTTCCACACACACTAAACACCTAAATCACACACATTCATCTCCATCTCTTCCATCCTTCACTTCACCCATCCAATCCCCTTGATTTTCTCAAATCCATCCATAAATCCACCCATCCACCAATCTAAGAAGAGGAATTCATCATTGGTTGAAGATTTCAGCTTGATCAAAGGGGAGGAAGTTCACCATCAAAGGGGAGCCAACTTACCTTTATTTTATTATTTTCGTCATTATTTGGCTTAATTGGAGCAAGCTATGGAATGTATTGATTCTATTATGATTTGTAGTGGCTAGTCCTCATGTGAAGCTAGCAATATGATTGGTTAGGTATTATGTAGATTTTGCACACCACATGTTTGATGAATTGATTGTTATGAATATTTTCTATCATGAATGCTTATTCTCATTTTATTTATGATTTGTATGGTTAAATTCTCTATTCATAGTTTTAGGATGGTCATTCCAATATTATGCTTAGTGGTTTAATTGAATCATTGATTGCATAAGATGACTTAGTTAGTGTGAGGAGAGATAAGTCATACCCTTCAAGTGCTTAGAACCTCATGATAGGACATTAGTGATGAACTAGTGAGGGGAATCCAACTTATGATCATAGTATCTTCATGGGAATTGAGAGTAAGAGACAATCCTAGGAGATTTAAACTTGTAAAAGAGTTGAGAACCTAATTGCCTTGGCCATAATTAGGGGTACAAACGTGATTGCTCTTAATATCATAACATGAAAACCATCAATGCATGTATGTGTGTGAGTCTATATATACCTTGTCCATGAATGTTGCTTGCCTAACATACTTCTTAGATTGTTCACCTTCACCCATCATCCATTTTATTTGTACATGTTCTATCTTTAATTGCTTTCGTAGTTGTTAGTTTGTAGCATAATCAATCCCATCATTCTTTGATTCGTCCTACTAGAGTAAAGCATTTCTCAAACACAGCTATCCACTTTCGCCCTTGGGTTCGATATTATATAAATTTTGCACTTGGTCACTATGGTCTACTACGTGATAGAGTACACTTGCTCTAAATCAATTTAACCAAAATTGAAACCAAGTTCATGGCGCCGTTGCCAGGGTGAAAGCCTTCGGTGTAACTTGTTTGGATTTGTTAGCTCTACTTAGGACATTCTTTTTCTTATTTTTTGCATCTTATATTTGTTTTGAAAAATTTATTCTCACTTGTTCTTCTTGATAGGTACGACAACCTTGAAAGAAGGGGAGAAGGAGCAAACCAAAAATAGTAAGTGAAGGAAAGTTGTAGTAAGCCTTGAAAAGAAGAGTGTGAACATGGATGGGTGGAACCAATACTTGGGAGAAAATTATGGAAATCTACTTGGTTTGGTTCCATCACAACAATCAATGGGCTATAAGAATGAGAGCAACTATGGGTATAGTAGTCAAATGAGTCAAGCAAGCTCTCAAAGCTATAACAATGGGAGCTATGAGGGATGGCAAGGAGCTTATAATGTGAATACATTTCAATCGTATCAAGGAAACACTTATGCCGTACCAAGTTCTTACAACAATCAAGTTCCTACAGTTACTCCTCTATCCGAAAATAATGCCTTGATGGAAATGCTTAGAAGATATGCTTATGGAAGTGATACAAGGCAAAGTTTTCAACCAAGTCTTTCAAGTTATGAGCCTCAAAATACATATTCAATGCCTACTTCCAACTTTAACGGGGGACAAGTGTGGAACAGGCCCAATTATTAAATGGAAAATGGAACATGTATGCAAAACGGGTATGTCAAAGGGAATTTCCAAGAAGAGTGTCCACCATATGATGAGGGGAAACCTTCCTTGCTAAATCAATTAAGTCAAATAATTAAAATACTTGAAGAAAGAAGGGAAGAAAGAAAGAGAAAAGTTGAGGAAGTGGAGAGGAGATTTGAAGCCATAGAACATCAATTGAGTCAAATGATAAGTGAACGAAACACTCTCTACGACATGGAAAATTTTGATGTAAAGGTTGAAGAAGGGTTAGAGGTAGAAGAGTGTTCGGGGGATAATGAAAAAGACTCAAGAGATGTTGAGCTTATTGAGGATAAGGAAGACAAGATAAAAGAAAGCTTAGAGGAGGAAAGTGAGAGGAGTAAAGAGCCTAAGGTAGAAGAGAGCATTGAGGATGAAGAGATTATTCATGATTTTTTATCTATTAGTGATGAGAAAAATTTTAGTGAAGATGAAGAATCAAGAGAGGAGTATGAATTCGATGAAGTGGAGCAAGGTCTAAAAGCACTTGATGATGAGTTCGGGAGTGAAATGAGCATTTCTATATCTTTTAACTCTTCAATTTGCATTGATTTTCAAAATATTGTTTATATTGGCTTTGTTTTACCTATTGATTCTTCTCAATGTCTTGGTACAAAAGAGAGCTTGAAGAGATGTTGGAGACATACTTGATAAAAAGGAATAAGTGGTGGTCACGAAAAGAGCGGTTAATGGAATGAAAGCTCAAAAGAATGGAATTTTTAAAGCCAATCTCGAAGGATGCTACCGAGGTCGTTACTTGCCACAAATACCTAATAGAGGAAGAAGCACAAAGATTGAAATTTGATGGCAAGAACGAACGATATCCTTGGCCATTCCGATGAGTTTTTCATAATCTGTCCGGCTTGAAAACGTTAAATTTAGTGCTAGATGGGAGGCAATCCATTATTTGTTTTATTGCTTTCATTTAAATGCTTTGATTTAGTTTTTGTATTTTTGGCATGTAGGTTGATTGTGCTCGTGAGGAGAATGCATATTGAAAATACGAGAAGTGCTTCATGTGAAGTGTGAAGGGACGTTTCACCACTTTTTGCAAACTTATATCGAAACTTTTGTTTCAATTTAAGTTTGGGGGGATAGTGCATGGTGGATGTACCTTGAGTGTTGTGATGCATATGCTTCTCTACAAGAAGATCATTGGTGGAAACTACAAGGGTAAGTCCCACCACTTTTTACAAACTTAATTCTCAACTTGTTTCGATTTAAGTTTGGTGGGAGAGTGTGTGGTGTGACTCACCACTTGAGTGTGTTTATTATGTTGATTGAGAGATCTTCTTGTAAAATTGGGTAAATTTTAAAATTTTTCTCGAGTATTGGTTTGATTTTAGTTAGTTTGGTTGTGTCGAAGTGCATGCTAGTTCATATTTTGGTTAAAATTATTGTGCTGATGGTTTTGATGAGATTTTGAGCATGAATAGGGTATATTAGGAGTGCAAAAATAGGGAAAAATAAAGAGTGAAGTGTGAAATTTGGAGAAACAGAGAAGATTGCTACACGAGCCATGTTCAGTACACAGCCCTGTGAGGATTGGCCATGTACTGACATCAAAAGAGGCTACTCGCCTAGAGTCGAGGGCGACCTCTGAAACTCGAGCCGTGCAGGGGATAGAATCACGGGCCATGTGTGGAACACGGCCCTATAACACTCAGGCATGCTCGAGCATCAGAAAACGCTACAAGGCCATGACTGAGGCCATGTAGCGGAGCACGACCCGTGTAGTGTTCAAAGGCAGAATTTAAAAGCCCAATTTTAGAACAGTTTCAAACACACCCATTCACTCTGTATGCATACCAAGGTGCTAGTTCATCTTGTATGCAGCCCGTTTGTCCATTCTAGCCATTTCCACCTCCAGAGACCTGTTCAGGGAGTTCATTTTACTATTCATCATTTCCATTTGCTTAGCATATATGCGATTTTGAATTGGATTTGCTTGGATTGACATGTTACTTCACTTGTTATATACTTGGGAGGTTTAATTGCTTTATTTAGGTAGTTTTACTTGCTTTATTAGTTTTTCTTATTTTTGAATAAGGTGGCAAATTCTTGAGCTTACATGTTATTGGATGATTGAGGATATATGCTTGAATTTCTTTTGATGGATGGAAGGTCATTTTTGCTTGTTATGTGTTGTTGTGTTGTTTCTTGTTTGGTGAGTATTTTCTCATGTGTTTCGTTTGTATTTTTATTCTTGTATAGGGTTGTTTGGTGGTTTGTTTCGGGATGTTGTGAGTCATTTTTGAATGTGAGTAATGGCATGTTGTTTGAGATAAGTGATGGCGAACTATGTTGAGAATCTCTACTCTTTAAAATTATGACATGTTCTATTTAACTTGTTCAATTTTGAGATGAATTGAGGTGTAATGAGTTCCTAAGGGTCCGAGCAAAAGCTTGTGAGCGTTTGAGCATCAATCGTGTATCCATGGTTAATTTTTTTATGAGTGGATCGATTCAGTCTCGGTAACCTAGAACTTGCTCAGGGACTACGGGAATGAGCCCGATTTATGGAGGTTAGTGATATGATCTTAGGTCATCCTTGTTACTTTAAAGTCATTACTATATATTTCCTTACCTTATACATCATCCCTAGTTAACCACTTTGAGCCTTAAAGCCTATTTCTTGTGATATTAGCACATTACAGGCCATGATTACCCACTTAAGCCTTTCATATATACCTTTTGTGTGGGTGATTGAGGAGATGATGATCTACAAGATTTGATGTGAGAATTGTGCAAGAGAAAGAAGAAAATGGTAAACAAGCAAGAAAAGGATGAAAGAGCTCAATCAAATACACATGCAACCTTCAAAGTAAAAAATGAGCAAAACAAGAAAAATGTGCTCGAGGAATTCAAAAGTTGAAAGAAAGGAAGCATGCAAATTAAAAGAAGCTCAAGAAATCCAAGGAATGATAATGATTAGTGCTGGTGATTAGAAAAGAAAAGAAAGGAAGATAGAAATGTGAAGAAGTTGAAGAAGCTGATCATCTCTTCAATTACTTACACTCGATGAGTCACTCTTATCCATAATCTCCCTACCCTTACCAAAAAGCCTAACATTACATCCAAAAGTAAAGTCCTTTTTGATCATTAGTTGAAGCCTTGGTGGCTTGTGAATGTAGTCCGTGAGCAAGCCTATGGTACATCGGGTTCAATCGATTGATGAGTGAAAATTACCCTACTTCACAGAGTGTTGACTGCATTTTGATACCCGACGTGAGGTTTGGACCGGATGGAACTTTATTACTCTTAATTTTCTTAGACTTGAACTTGTTGATTTTTTATGTCATGATTTTAATGTTGTAGGATTACTTGATATGGTTTGTAGTCCTTGTTACTTATTATGTGTTGTTGCTTATGTTCTTTAGGTCTTTCTCTAGGTGAAAATTATCCCTCTCGTTTTCTCATTTTCATTGCTCGAGGACGAGCAACACTTTATGTTTGCGGGATTAATCGGTGTCATTTTCACCTAGATTTTAGTGTCTTTTATTATGTGTTTTTGTATGTTTTTATTCATTTTTAATATCATTTGGTGGTGTTATATGAGGATAAGGAGATTGGTGCTTTGAAATGATAAATGTGTGATTTTCATGATTAAGTGCCTTAAATTGTGCTATATTTGTGAATATTTAGAGAATTGGTAAATTGGTATAATTTGTGTGATTTCCAGGTGAAAATAGATTTTAGACACAATAAAGAAGATGTGGGAAAAAAACGGAGCTCAATTCGGAGTTGAAATGAGGAAGAACGAGCCAAAGCAAAATGCTGAAAAACGAAAGTCTAATTTGTATAATTTTTCTGTATTCTTGTGGAGCTCAAAACTGGACTTATGATATATGGTTGGAAAGCTACGGAAGAGAGGATCGCATGAGAGCAAGAATCATTCAAATCGGAGTTCGAATGTGAAAGTTATGCATGAAACGGTGAGATTGCGCTGCAAGCGATGACCCTACATGGCCCGTGTAGGTGCAAAAGGCAGTTTTATGATATCCACTTATTCTAGAAGCTTCCATGGGGGTATAAATACATGTTTTGACCACAAATTATGGGAGAAATCATTTTGGATCAGTTTCCACACACACTAAATACCTAAATCACACACATTCATCTCCATCTCTTTCATCCTTCACTTCACCCATCCAATCCACTTGATTTTCTCAAATCCATCCATAAATCCATCCATCCACCAATCTCAGGAGAGGAATTCATCATTGGTTGAAGATTTTAGCATGATTAAAAGGGAGGAAGTTCACCATCAAATATGACCCAACTTACCTTTATTTTGTTATTTTCTTCATTATTTGGCTTAATTGGAGCAAGCTATGGAATGTATTGATTCTATTATGATTTGTAGTGGCTAGTCCTCATGTAAGGCTAGCAATATAATTGGTTAGGTATTATGTAGATTTTGCACAACACATGTTTGATGAATTGATTGTTATGAATATTTTCTATCATGAATGCTTATTCTCATTTTATGTATGATTTGTGTGGTTAAATTCTCCATTCATAGTGTTAGGATGGCCATTCCAATATTATGCTTAGTGATTTAATAGAATCATTGATTGCATGAGATAACTTAGTTAGTGTGAGGAGAGGTAAGCCATACCCTTCAAGTGCTTAGAACCTCATAATAGGACATTAGTGATGAACTAGTGAGGGGAACCCAACTTATGATCATAGTACCTTCATGGGAATTGAGAGTAAGAGACAATCCTAGGAGATTTAAACTTGTAAAAGAGTTGAGAACCTAATTGCCTTGGCTATAGGGATTAGGGGTACAAATGTTATTGCCCTTAATATCATAACATGAAAATCATCAATGCATGTGTGTGTGTGAGTCTATATGTACCTTGTCCATGAATGTTGATTGCCTTACATACTTCTTAGATTGTTCACCTTCACCCATCATCCATCTCATTTGTACATGTTCTATCTTTAATTACTTTCCTAGTTGTTAGTTTTGTAGCATAATCAACCCCATCATTCTTTGATTTGTCCTACTAGAGTAAATCATTTCTCTAACACGGCTACCCACTTTCGCCCTTGGGTTCGATATTATATAAATTTTGCACTTGGTCACTACGGTCTACTACGCGATAGAGTACACTTGCTCAAAATTAATTTAACTAAAATTGAAACTAAGTTCACACGTCTCTCTCCATCTTGAACTTCACTTGGTTCTCACTTGATTCGATAGACGAATCTCTGTCCATAGCTTCGTGGATGATGATAGGGTTTTGAATGTTTTGTAGAATGAAGGTGGTGAATGGCTTCTTTCTCAGTTGCGTAGGGTCTTCCTTTTATATCTTTAGCTCTCCTTATGGACCTAGTATGGCTTTTTTAGCGAAAACACGTACTGAAGGTGTAAAAATATGAATCCAAAAGTTTCTCACGTATTGGTTCGACAAAGGCCCCTGGTTGAATCAATCATGGCCTGGTCGAACCGGCCTGAAATGAATTGGCAGGCTCCTGGTTCGACTCGAACAGCTAGTCGAACCAGAAGCTTCGTGGTCGAACCACACCTGCGAATCGTTATGATTTTGGTTCGACCACGGTTTGACCTGTTGGATTGTATACTAAAATTCTAGCTTTAGTATGAACAATGTCATAACAATATTTGAATTGAGAATCATTGATCAAATGATTGCATCTTATAATTTATTTATATGCATGATGCAATAGTCCACTTACTTTATACTGTAGATAATATGTTGTGCGACAACACGCAGAAGATCATATTATCGGTTTTCTTATAAAGTATAAACAGATGCTCACAACTGAGATAGACGGGGACTCTCTATCGGTATGGTTGTAGTGTGGTTTGGTATTAGCTTGTCTTGGCTATAGAATCACATTAGTGCACTTGTGTGTATTGAGCAGGACCGCATGAGGTCGTTCTTCTTATACTGACTATATAGTAGAACTTGATCTCTGTTATTATGGAAGTTCGTGCTCTTAATCCCTATACAATAACCTCGACACGTAGGGCAGTATGTATTTCTTTGATTCATCAATGGGTGAGATTTGTATGTATTAAATCAACAAACTCGGTGAGTTGGGAAGTAGTGCCGTATCTATGGTGTGCTGTTGATTGTAGAAGGAATCCATGTCCGTCATAGGTTGATGATGTCCCCTTGAGGAGCTCATAAGGTTTATCATGTAAATCTTGCAAGTGGATTAATTTCCGGCATGATAATAAGGTTGAGTGGTACTACTCTCGGATGAGATATTAATTAATTTGAGTTATCAGTAACTTAATTAATTAATGGGCATTGTATATCTTAAACATGGGGAGACTGTCGGGCTCATAATAAGAAGGAGCCCAGAACATAATTTTGGGATTGGACGGGTAGTGCAGTAATAATATTTTAGTGGACTATATTATTATTATTGGATTTAATTAAAAGCTTTGGGCTAAGCTTGGTTAATTAAATTCAATTGAGGCCCAGCCCAATTTCTCCTCCTGGTCCCTGCTGTAGCCCAAGTATATAAGTCATCTCAGTTCTTGTTAACCCTAAGTCTGTGCCTCTTTTGACACACGGGAGAGAACAGAGAGCAGATTGAGAGAACTCTGGGGATTGTTGACCACCCAACACCAGAGTTGACTTTGGGACATACGGTAGAAGATCAGAGGTGTTCTTCACTGCTGTTCATCCTCTACATCGACCCAGAAGTATGGTAAACGGTTTAATTTTGCTTTCGCTGTTATCGTTTATCTGAATTCCTAACGATCACGTTTGAACCACAAGATCCAATTGCCAACAATTGGTATCAGAGCGTTGGTTTCGTGGTGAGACGTGAGACGTTTGGTATAGTTTGAGCCTTTCGTGTGTTGATTGTCTTATTGATAGCATGTATAATAGTTTTTTTTTTTGTGATTATGTGACTTTATCTGTTAATTATCGCAAGAAAGAAAAAACTAGGGTATAGTTTTTATGCTTGAAACCCAATCTGCTATGCTTTATCGCTGCGGTCAAACATGTACGAAAGAAAGGAACAACCATATCGTGAATGGCATACACGTTGCGTGTTCGTCGTCCCATGGGGCAATCGACTGATGACTGCAATTGCCCTTGAGCGTCGATCACATCTGGATGTACACGATTGCTGGGCGGCAAGACATGGAACCTGATGAACGCGACGGTGGCTGAAACGCCGAACCAGACGACGGTCGAATCAGACTGGTGGGTTCAGACGACCGCTACGGTTTGATGGTGCTATAGTGGACGATGTCACTAGGTGGTCTGCAGGAGCTTCACGGCGGGTCTGAACGTGTTTCCATCGGGTCTAGATGAAGCCTCCACTAATTCTGGAGCGTGTCTTCCCTCTTTTCGATCGAGTCTTCGCAGGTTCAGGGCGTGTCTGATCCTGGCAGTTCCGGATGAGTCGTCGGCGGCGGGATCGCGACGATGGTTGTCGCTGCAGACTGGTGCTCCCGGGGAGATTCGACTGCAGCAACAGGCTGCATCCATGGGAATTCCCCAGCGAGACACAGGAAGCTTTCGATCGGTTCTTGGCGTTTCCGGGGTGAGTTGGACTGTTAGCCGGCGTGTGGAACCAGATGGCGGCCGGCGAGACAGGCTAGGCCATGTCTTGCACACGGGCGCTGCTGGTTTGCCTGGGGTGCAGTGCAAGCGTGTCTCCGGCGGGCTGACAGCACGACAGTGCGCTGATGGCGCGACGCCGATGGTCTGTGGGCGCGGCCGCCGGCTGCTGCTGCGCCAAGTTGCGTCGGTGTTGCTCCGTGTGGTTGTTGCGGCTAGTGTGTTAATAAGGGCAGCGTTGATGGTCTTAAAATTGGGCCTATTTTCTTTTAATTGGTTTTGGGCTGCTGGGCCCAATTTTATTAAGGAGTTTATGGGCCCAAATTTAATTGAGAGTGCATGTTGGGCCATGGCTGCAAGGCTATTTATTTTGGTGGTTAATGGGCCTATTTCTTTAATTTGGTTTTGGGCTGTTGGGCCCAATTTTAATTAAATTGCTAAATGGGCTGCTGGGCCAATATTAATTGCTGGTTTTAATTAATTGTGGGTAATGGGCCAAGTATGATAAATTAGTTATTTATTAATGGGCTTGATTAATTATTTTTGGGTTGAGTATATGGGTCATGGATAATGGGCTTGATTAATTATTTGATCTGCTGTTCATTTTGTGCTTATTTGTTGCTCTAGGGCCCAATTAATTGATCCACCATTTATGCAATTAATTATGATATATAACTGATTTAATTGTTTTAACTTGACAATTAATTGTTATATAAGAAAGGCATGTTCTATGTGATTTATTTATTTAAATTGTTGTTAATAGAAGCATGCTAGGTTGTATATTTTATTTCTGAATATTATATACATGTTAAAAACCCTCGGTGTTAAATAACTAAGTGGGAGAGGGGATTGGTATAATTAATTTCCGCGGCCTCCATTATTGGTTTGTTAGCAATGTGAATAGACTTGCGCGTCGGCATTAGAGCCTTCCTCCCCATCGGATGAGTTTATTCTCGGATTGCTGGAACCGACTTCATTAAATAATTACGTTTGTAATGTGATGCATATGAACTTGCGCGTTGGCTTAGACCTTCCTCCCTATCGGATGAGTTTATATGCGGTTCACTGGTACAAACTTGTAATAGATGACTGTAGGAAGTTATCCGAGCGCGTGTGCACTTCTCTATCTGTAAGGCACATAAGCTTGGGCCGCGGACTTGGGGTCAAATAATGGTGTACACTTAGATGTAAATAATAAGTATCCTCCCCATCGGAGTCACTGCTTTTATTTGCATGGCTAAAGAGGAACCGACTATTAATTATTTTGTCATAAAGTTAGGTTGACAAATGAAATTAATGGGTAAAACCTTCTCTTGTAAATGTTCGGGTTTGTAAACGTCCACACTATCGTGGCTTGCAGACTCACGGTGCTTGAGATGTCGGTGAATTTTATTTTATATTGTTTTGAGGGAATCAATATAAAAGGAATAAAATTCGAAGATTTGATCGGTAAATTTTTTTTGTGATTCTCTGAATTTCGAATGGTTTTATTTCACTAATTGTTAACTAAAAGACATTATATTTACTTGTCCAAATTAGATGATTAGAAAAGAATCTTTGTTTTGAAAATTACTGCTTAAGAAAATACATGTGTATTCTCACAAAGGACGTCTCATGATGCCTATTAAAGTCTCTAGTGAAGAGATGAGAGGTTCATAGAAATATGATGATCTCATGTAACTCTTCGGATGCATGAGTAAATTAAAAAGGCAGAAGATCATGGTTGAATTGATGAATGAATTGGAAAAGCTTGGAATAGAAATTGAAAGGGAAACCTAAATCAATTTATTCTTTACAATTTGCCTGGATGTTTTGAGCAAGTTCTACCTGAAATACGAGAGGTTGTATATGGTAGGAAACTTCTAACAAAACATGTGGCAAAAGAAAGCCATTTTTCATCATTATGTGAACAAATTTAATATCTTATTTACTAATGGTTTGAACATGATTAGTGATGGCATCTACTGATACGAAGTATGTAGATACTGGAATCACTAAATGTTTATCACTAAGTAAGGATAAGATTGTTAATAACATGGGTAAAACTACAAAGGTAGTTGCTATTGCAGTGGGAGTTGTTTATTTATCTCATGATAAGAATAAACAATTGATTATGAGAAATTGTCTTTACGTACGTTTCATAGAAAGAATTTAATTTCGGTTTCTATGCATTAACGGATGGATACTTCATTTCATTTAAATGACATAGTCATAGTAATGAGGAATGAGGCTATAATCCGTTAAAGTACGTTGGTGGATAAAAAGTATACTCTTGAATCATGACATCCCACAGATGCAATAAATAGTAATTAAATAATGCATCTTCTAATATTAGTAAGAGAAAGGAACCTTCGGAAATGAACTAAATATACATTTGGCGTCTATGACTAATTCATTTTACTTAAGTAGGATTCAAAAGTTGATAGCCGATAGACCGTAAGGTTTATCTGAAGTGGAAACTATCGGACTTGCGAGTCTTGCTTGGAAGTAAAAATGATTAACTGCCTTTTCAAGGCTGTGGGGTGTAGAGCCAAAGATATATATGTTGGAATTAGTTCATTCTGATTCAAGCGAACCTAATATTATCCAGGCGAGAGGTGGTTATGAATATTCGAAGATTATTCTGGAAACCAATATATTTATATGATGCACTGCATGTCTAAGTTCTTTGATTAATTCAAGAATTGTAAGGCTGGTACAGTGAAGCATCATGGAAAATATATTAAGTCATTACGATTCAATCATGATGGCGAATACCTTTTTGGGATAGTTAGGAGCTATTGATCAGATGTTGAGATTAAATCTCAAGTTAACTACACCGGGTATGCCCCAGCTGAATGGTGTGGTGGCTAGAAGGTATTAGGCTCTTATGATTATGATTAGATAGATGATGAATTATTTAGAATAATTAAATTCATTTTATGGATATGCCCTAGATACAGTAATTCGTGAAACGTTTGTCTGTATATGGGATATCCTAGAAAAATGGAGGGTGATTTATTCAGTCCAAAAGATCGAAGGGTGATTGTCAACACAAACATTAGATTTTTGGAAAAGGACTATGTAATAAATCACAAGCCAATGTATAAGTTGTTCTAAAGAAAGTGAGAGGAAAACACTAAGTATAAGTACCAAGTGTACAAGAGGATATACCACAAGGTAAACTGCAACGCGTGTCACGTCTGATACATAATTACATGTAGTGCATTATCGTAGTGGGAGGGTTGTATAACAACCCATAAATATATGTTTTGGGAGAGTCGTGAGACTTGGTCCCTAGTAAACATGGTATTGTCCCACGAATACGACGTAGCACTACAAGATTAAAATGCGGAATCTTAGTAAGTTGCAATGTATGTTGAAATAGAATCTACGGATTCTAAATTAAGTCTGGAGCTTGAAGGATCACTAAAATGGTGTAAAAGCCATTGCAAGTGGTCAAAGGAAATAAAAGAGGATCATACAGAAAGGTGAAAATCTTGGAAGCAAAGCTTGTTGCGAAAAAGTATACTCAGAAAGAAATGGTTCGATTATGAGGAAACATATTCGCTGGTAGCTATGTTTAAATTGATCCGAATTCTTTTATTTATTGCTGCTCATATTGAATTATGAAAAACAGCAAATAGATGTCAAGACAGCTTTCCTGATTGGAAGTCTTGAGGAAAACATCTATGTGAAGCAACCAGAGTAATTCATTGCAAAGTACTAATAGCATTTTGATAGTAAGCTTAAAATTGTCCAGCGATGGACTAAAACAAGCTTTAAGATCGTGAAGCATCTGTTTTGATTAGGTAATCCAGTGGCATGGATTTAAATCAATGAGCGGATGAGTCTTGTGTGTTGTATAGAGTGACAAAAACGTGGTGGTGTTTCTTGTACTATACGTAGATAGTATCTTGCTCATTGGAGACAATGAAAGAGTATTATCGAGCGTATGGGTACGGTTTATAAAGCGGTAAAGATGAAGGACTTAAGAAAGGCAAAATACATCCTTTTGATCACGGTAATACGGATCACAAGAAAGGATGTTATGCTTATCTCAAGTTTCATAAAATGATACAGTCCATACTCGTTTAGCATGTAAATTTATCTAAGTGAATGTGTCTTTGAGACACAAGAAGAAGATAAAGTAGATGAAAGCGGTTCCTTATGCTTCGGCGAATAAGGAAGCTTAATCTAAAGAATGCTATGAACGAAGTTGGATATCTGTGTTGCTGAACGCATGAACAGAAGGTATCAACGTAACCCGGAACAAGAATGATGAACTGTAGTAAGACATATATAAAGTGCCTGAGAAGGACTGGAAATTATATGTGGTTTTACTAAACAGATTCACTGCTTCTTGTGGATTACGTAGATTCAGTTTTTTTTTTAGTCAGATTGGACGGCAGTAAATTCTCCTCAAAGGTTATGTGTTTAATCTTAGGAAGTAGAGTCATAATGTGGAGGAGTGTTATATAGAAATATATTTCAGACTCCGCACTCCATCATGGAAAGATGATGAATTGGAGCATATGAGGCAGCCAAAGTATCTATATGACTCTAGAGACTTCATGATGGACTTTGAAGTGTTTCTAAGTTTGCCCAAGGTAATCACAATTTACATTGATGATATTGGTGCAGTTGCAAACTTGAAGAAATCACAAGTCCATAAGGCAATTAAACACGTGGAGCGCGAGTACTACCTGTTACGAGAAATCGTATGCTGAGGGGAAGGTTGTTGTCGCCTAGATGGCATCGGATGATGACCTAGTAAACCATTTACAAGGACCTTAAGGCGAGAGTTTTAATGGTCATGTAGTGGGAGTAGGAATCAGATGTATGGCAGAAGACATGACAGCATAGTCTTTTAGTATAAGTGGGAGATTGTTGGATTGTATACTAAAATTCTAGCTTTAGTATGAACAATGTCATAACAATATTTGAATTGAGAATCATTGATCAAATGATTGCATCTTATGATTTATTTATATGCATGATGCAATAGTCCACTTACTTTATACTGTAGATAATATGTTGTGCGACAACACGCAGAAGATCATATTATCGGTTTTCTTATAAAGTATAAACAGATGCTCACAACTGAGACAGACGGGGACTCTCTATCGGTATGGTTGTAGTGTGGTTTGGTATTAGCTTGTCTTGGCTATAGAATCACATTAGTGCACTTGTGTGTATTGAGCAAGATCGCATGAGGTCGTTCTTCTTATACTGACTATATAGTAGAACTTGATCTCTGTTATTATGGAAGTTCGTGCTCTTAATCCCTATACAATAACCTCGACACGTAGGGCAGTATGTATTTCTTTGATTCATCAATGGGTGAGATTTATATGTATTAAATCAACAAACTCGGTGAGTTGGGAAGTAGTGCTGTATCTATGGTGTGTTGTTGATTGTAGAAGGAATTCATGTCCGTCATAGGTTGATGATGTCCCCTTGAGGAGCTCATAAGGTTTATCATGTAAATCTTGCAAGTGGATTAATTTCCGGCATGATAATAAGGTTGAGTGGTACTACTCTCGGATGAGATATTAATTAATTTGAGTTGTCAGTAACTTAATTAATTAATGGGCATTGTATATCTTAAACATGGGGAGACTGTCGGGCTCATAATAAGAAGGAGCCCAGAACATAATTTTGGGATTGGACGGGTAGTGCAGTAATAATATTTTAGTGGACTATATTATTATTATTGGATTTAATTAAAAGCTTTGGGCTAAGCTTAGTTAATTAAATTCAATTGAGGCCCAGCCCAATTTCTCCTCCTGGTCCCTGCTGTAGCCCAAGTATATAAGTCATC
Source organism: Pogostemon cablin (assembly GCA_023678885.1). NCBI lineage: Eukaryota > Viridiplantae > Streptophyta > Magnoliopsida > Lamiales > Lamiaceae > Pogostemon > Pogostemon cablin. The sequence goes on along the minus strand of CM042979.1, from coordinate 22,257,186 downwards.
TCAGTTCTTGTTAACCCTAAGTCTGTGCCTCTTTTGACACACGGCAGAGAACAGAGAGCAGATTGAGAGAACTCTGGGGATTGTTGACCACCCAACACCAGAGTTGACTTTGGGACATACGGTAGAAGATCAGAGGTGTTCTTCACTGCTGTTCATCCTCTACATCGACCCAGAAGTACGGTAAACGGTTTAATTTTGCTTCCGCTGTTATCGTTTATCTGAATTCCTAACGATCACGTTTGAACCACAAGATCCAATTGCCAACATGACCAACACGCCTGGTCGAACCATACTGTCATGGTCAAACCTCTCTATAGCTCATCTTCAGATTGCTGGTTTGACCTGAACCGGTGGTCGAACCACTCGTATTCTAGTCGAACCAGGCTCTTTCGTGCCCCGCTCTGGTTCCATGCACTTCTGTCTTGTTTTCCTTCTATAATCCGCTCTAACGGCCTTACACACACTTGATTCATGACTTTCCACTACATATCTCGATTTATCTTAGCTTAAGATCAGATCATACGTCATTATCACACAAATCAGAGCTCAAAACATGTGAATTTACACACTCATCAATAGCGTCTACTGACACGTTGTGTGTAGATACCGGAATCACAAATCATGTATATAACGTAGTGATGATGAGATTACTGTATACATGGATAAAGCTACGAAAGTAGTGAATATTGCAGTGTGAGTTCTTTATTTATCAAACTACGTAATATTATTAAAGATAAAAGAAAATAAGAGAGGGGACAAAGGAGAGAAAGGGTAAAGATGTTAAGGGGATGGCAAAGCCAACAAATAGTCAAACAGACGGCCCAAAAAAGTATGCCCTAGCAGGAGCATAGAGCAAGATTATTTTTGGGAAAATAGATTTTTTTGTCCGCTAACTTTGCCCAATTTTGAATTTAGTCCATAAGTTTTTCACTTTTGAAAATCGTCCATTATATTTGCAGAATTTTGAAAATCATCCATTATATTTGAAAATTTTGAAAATCGTCCATCATGTTTACCAAGTTCAACAAAATCGTCTGTTTCAACAGGTCATTAGCAGATTATTCTAAAAAATAAAATATAAAATATGTATATATATATATATATATATATATATATATATATATATATATATATATATATATATATATATATATATATATATATTTAAAAAAATAGTCACCACTAAGAATTTATATTATACTCTCTCCATCCGCCCGAAAGAGGGCATTTTGCTTTTGTGCACGTTGATTAAGAAGTATTGTTATTTAATGTGTAGTGGATAGTTGTATTAGTGGGAGTGTGGATCCCATATTTTAATTGTATTAGTGGGTGTGTGTGGATCTCATGTGTGTAAAAAAGGAAGTAACCCTCTTTGGAACGGACGACCAAAATGGAAAAAAGACCCTCTTTCGAGCGGACGGAGGAAGTATCAATATTTAGTCAAATTTGCTCCACTTTAGTAATGAGATTAATATTGTTTGTTTGGTATATGGAAGTGAAAAATGAAAAATGAGATAAAATTGGTTAAATAAAAATATGATATACTCCCTCCGTCTCTGAAAAGTCTGCACACCTCTTTTCGGCACGGAGATTAAGAAAGTGATAACTTTTAGGGGTATAATGGTATTTTTATGTAATATATAAATGATAAAGTATGGTAGGTAGAGATGATTTTTTTGTAATTAAAGTGTATGGGGAAGGGTGATTGTTTTTTACTTTTTGCTTTTTTTGGGATGTGCAAACTTTTGTGGGACAGCCCAAAATGGAAAGTGTGCCAACTTTTCAGAGACGGAGGGAGTAGATTAATTGGGATGAAAATATTCAAATGACCTGTCATAGCAGGTCAAAGGACCAATATGTTGAATTTTATGAAGTAAATGAACTAATTTCAAAATTGTTATAAAATTAACGGACTAATTTCAAAATTTAAAAAGTTAATGGACTAATTTCAAAATGAATGAAAGTTAGCGGACGAAAAATCTATTTTCCCTTATTTTTTCTTCTTTGTAAGCCTACTCCAATCTTCTTTACTAGAAATTCTCAAATATCTAGAGGTTCATTATGAGCTTGTTTTGCTGTATCAGAACGGGTTATCGGTTTAGAACGCGTAATGTAAGTAACGCTTTTTCTTCTTAATTTTCCTCCTTTTAAGTTCATGGAACTACTTTCAAGTGTAGGAAAATTCGCATTCTGAGGGTTAGCGGGCTGCAAATAAGTCATTTTTTGTTCCATAGCAAGCTCTCGTGTAACCCTTGTAAAAGCATTTATAGCTGCTTGTAGAAAATCCGGAGAGGCCGCCAAATCGGCCCATAGAGCGAGCTGTATCACAGATTCAGTGTGTGCCTCAATCGTGTCAGGGAGATCAGTCACAATTCCCTTCCCCATGGCTTCAGCAGCCGTGTGAGTAGAGGAACCACGATGATCCCCTTGACTGGAAGAAGAATTCTCGCTAAAAGTAGCATTAGGAACAGTATTCACCTCAAATGTTTGTCCTTGGTCCACGGTATCTGGAGGTGAAGTCTCAACATGATTATGAGCAGTTTGGGACAACGAACTTGTAAGGACAAAGTATCCGTCTGATCAAAGATCTGAACCTGATCCAAGCTATCCTCCGCAACATGGTCCAAAGCTTCAAAACTGTTTAAAAGAACCAAACCGTGTGAAGAAGCCTCCATAGGAGCAGTGCATACCTAGTTCTTACTAACTGCCATTGCCAGCTTACTAATCAAATTAGCTGTCGGCACAGCTGGTAGATCATGAAGAGGTTGCAAGCAAAACTCCTATGGAGGAGAGCTAGATGTATAAACTTCGGCTGCCTTTCTATGAGAACTCAAAACCCTCATTTCCTCAGTAATGATATCAGAGGATGCTGCAACGTCAGCCTTTGGAGCTGAACCCGAAGCAATAGCCTTGCCATGCGCAGTAGAGCTCCCTGCGAGAAGGGTAGACGGTGCGTTGTAGGGGGAATCAGCAGATTGCTTGTCCTGCTCATTTTGCTGGTCCAAATCCCGTCCCCCAGCTCCAGTATGTACCCCAGTCTGTTGAGGATAGGAATGATAAAATAATTAATCATGAAAATATATTAATAATAATTAAATTAAATGATATAAATAATGTTTGAATTAATGATAAAATAATTAAATTAAGAATATATAATACTATAGTTATAAAACTTTTATTAAATACGTAATCAAATAATGAAGATAGTAATATATTTTCATGATTAATTTTTAAAATATTTAATATATATTATATGTTGATTTTTAACAAATCATATTAATAAAAAAATCAGAATAACAAAGACCAAATTTTTATTAGTCATATGATAGTAATTATATTTTTAAATATAATCCGTGAATTTTAATCATAATCATACTATTAATAAAGTATAAATTTATTTGATTAGTAAAGTTAAATTAAAATAAAAAATAAAACAAAAAATTAATAAAACAAAGAAAAAATATAAAAAAAGACAATGTAAAAGACGAAAATAAAATTAAAACAAAAATGAAAATGAAGATTAAAAAGAATACGAAAATGAAAAAGAAAAAGGAAAAGAATTGAAAAAGAAAAAGAAAATGTTGAATATAAGCTAAAATTGAAAAAAAAGAGTGCATTACTTATAGGTACAATTTATCTATTTATATTACTAGCACGTACATTATCCAAATTAAAATAATATCCACTACAAATTGAACCCATCAAATACCCTTTTTAACCTTATTATAAGATTTAATGTATTGAGAAATTAATTAATCATTAATCTCTCCATAAAAATAGAAAATAGGTTCGGATTAGTTAATCTGATAAAAAAGAGTCGCACATGATATTCAAATAATAGATTGTATTCAAAATGATTTATGCTCAACATATTTGTGTTCAATAAATTAAAATCTATGACATTTATTAAAGTTCAAAATATATATATTTAGAAACATTTATGTTCAATATATTAAAATATGTTATATTATATTGTTATGTATTAATCAAAACTTATATATTCAAAAATATTAATATTTAATATATTTGTATTCAAAAATAATTATCTTCCAATATATTATTCCAAACATATGTATTCAGAAATATAAATATTTAATATATTTGTATTCAGAAAAAATTATCTTCGTGATTTACTCCCTTAAAAAAATTATCTATGATATTTATTTTTGTTCAAAATATATGTATTCAGAAATATTTATGGCCAATATATTTAAGTCTGTTACGTTCTGTATATAATATTATATATTATTAAAAACATATATATACAAAAATATTAATATTTAATATATTTATATTCAGAAATACTTATCTTCACAGTATATTATTACGGAGGGATATATTGGGTATCTTATCCTAATATATTATATCTATTAATAATATTTTCAGCACAATGTATGTAACAGTAATATAAGAGTATAATTTGTAGTAGATAATAATAAATCCAAAAAAAATTAAGAAGTCTAATTTTGGATCTTCTGGCTACAATAAAACAAAGAAGTACCATCACCCAGGTTCGACACTTTCCGTGTCATATTAGGATAATGCATTATTAATTATTCTTATTCTTATATGACATATATAAATGTCATAATATCTCAATTTTATTTCGTGTGGTCCAATGACATGCAAATCGAGAACAAAATATTTTTTTTCATCTTGTATATTCGTTTACTTAAAATTCAATACATGAAATACTAAAACAAAATAATAAAAAATATATATAAACAAATAAAATATACTAGAAATAATACATAAAATAAATATTAGGAAAGAGAAAAAATATACTCTAGATATAATACATTAAATATGTACTAGAGCAGGAGTAAAACATAAATTCTTGCTTGCTGGACTCGAACACATGACCTTCACTGCAAGAACATTATCAAAACCACTGGGCCAAGATATATAATACAAATACTTCCCATATATATATACAGTAATTATTTACAAAAGTTTAGGGGGCCTAGTGCCCCCTTAGCCCATACATGTCTCCGTCCATGTGTGGGTCTCATCTTTCAAAAGAGAAATGTAACTCTTATTGCAGGATGCTCTAATTAATAAAATATAACTCTTGTGACAGAGGGAAGATATTAAATGATTTCTTGTATTAAAATTTGGTCCGAGATGTTCTATTTCATTTTTTTATAATCTTATTCATTATTAATTATATGATTGACGTATAAGAATAGAAGAAAATCTAATTATTGCTAGAGTTGATACTTTAATGGAGGGTTTTGGATCAGATCATCTTATCCTACCCATTAATATTTTTTTTTAAAAAAAAAGTGCGTTGGACTTAACTGCTGGTATACAATGGAAATGATGCCCAAATATCTTTTAATTTACTTGTTTCAAAATTTGATTTCCATCTTTTTGTTTTTCAATATAGTTAATGTTGTAAAGTATCTGATAAGAACGATGAGATAAGCATAAAGAAGAAGAGAATAATACATAAGTAGAGAGAAATAGAGAATTTTATTAACGGCGTTGATATCAATGTATACAAAACTCTAATATTCTCACTCTTTATATAGAGAAGAAAAATGGTACAATGGTAAAAAACTCTCTTACTATCCTAATGATATAAGGAGTAATGTCCATATAAAATATTTCACAACACTCCCCCCTTGAATATTACGACATCATATACATGTCTCGTTAAAAAAACCTCACTAGAAAACCCTTCAGGAAAAACGAGTTGAGGAAAAGAGTACATGTCTTATCATTTCATAATAGCTGCCTCATTAAAAAAATTTCAACTAAGTAAACCTCGTAGGGAAAAACTTAGTTAAAGAAAAAGAGTACAACTTGGTCTTCAGGACCCAATATTCAGGATTATTTAGATATTGTTTCCTTCCCAAGACGTTTAGCTTGCCTGTCTCATCAAAAACCTTCAACACCTTTAACTAAGGAAACCTCTAAAGAAAAAACTTAGTTAAGAGAAAAAGAGTACAAGTCTTATGATTTTGTTGTGTTGCATTAGTTGTCTCATTAAAAATCTTAGACTAAGAAAACCCAGTGGGAAAAACTTAGTAAAGAAAAAAAGAGTACATCTATCGGTCTTCAGGTTCTAATCTTCTGGATTGTTTAGAAATTACAGCTCCCCCTGAATACATGGGTATTTTGTAATATAATGGCTAATTTTCGAGATCAAAATTTTAGAATTTACTTGGAATCGTCACTCCACTTGAAGACGACAATCTTCTGGGTCATAATACAATACTACAAGCACTACTAAAATATAATTTGGGAATAAAAAAAACAAAGATAAATAATTTAGATTTTTATATGAGCAAATACTATGTGTAATATATCGCTGCTCTTCTGGAGCACATAAAATAAATTTGTCATGTCTTCCATAATATATTAATTGTTAATCTATGCAACACAAAATTTATTTTCTTCTAAAAGATTGGGAAATGTATATTTCATAATGCCCCATAGGCAATAAGTTTATTACATCAACTATCATATCTTTACACCAGTTTAAAACTTTAACATTATGGGAATAATTTAATTAACATTCAAATGGATATGCCGATGTTACGTTGGTTTCTTATAAATAAATCAATATATTTTGTATCTACGAGATACTTGAGGATATGTTTATTTTTATGTAACTTCACTTTATCAGAGAGTTATAATATCTTGCTTGCAAGTTCATCATAAGTGCATATCAGACCTGATATAATTATGAGAAAACATGTGCTTTAAAGTATCCTCATTATGTACTTCAAGTATATAGACATTAGTTTTCCACTTCAAGGAATAAAAACGACAATTGACATATAATTTTTGAATAGATATATCGAAATTAATCTAAAACAATCATTAAATTAATTAACTGGTATTTCAAATTTAAAATAATCTCAACTGCTGGTTGAGACAATTCTTTAATTTATCCAAGTTCTTTCATTTCGAAAAATCCGTCATCTTGGCATGAGTTAGCTTATATAAATTCCTTATTCATTCCAAACCTAAACCATTCATATACATACAACTTTCATTCTTCTTCAGGAAATAAATAGTAAATTAAAATGTAGCATATCCATATTAACTGTTTCAAGGTCTTGCAATGGCCAATATTGTAGCTATATGTTGTGATATTTTATTCTCATCCAAATTGAGAAGTTTTAATCCTTCGTGGATTTTCATGAATATCATATAATGTTGTGTATTTACTGCATATCTAAAATGTATTGAAACTGTCATATAAATTAAGTAGGAAAATATAATATATAATGGGAGAGTATGTATCATTTATATATTGGGCCTCTGCAAAAACCCTTTAAGCTTTAACTGATCACCACTTTATCATTCATATGTCCTTCTGGGACAAATATTTATATCATTTCAGATAACATTCAAATAAATATTTAACGAGTTAAGCTCAACCTCAATGCTTTATTTTGTCTTACCAAATATTCGTGCTTCTGGCACTATGATTCAAATACTCCCTCCGTCCGATTCTATGGTGTCTGTTTACTTTTTACACGTGGATTAAGGAGTATTATTATTATTATATGTAAAGCTGGTAGTTGTATTAGAGGGAAGTGGTGGGCCATATTGGTACTTTTTTACTAAAAAGGAGAAATTGATACCTTTGAACCGGATGCCAAAAATAGTAAAATGGACACCTTAGAAGTGGACGGAGGGAGTATAAGTTCTGAATCCAGATTACTATTTAAGACAGTAAAAGCAATCAAAGAGGCAATGTGTTGTCGACAACTTTCTATTTCAATTCATATTCTTCTCCCAACTTTTATAATGATTTCTATATTTATATAATTAGATACGTGTGGATCTAGCCATTTCGCATTCCTAGTATTTTGGTTATTTTGATGCACGTGCGAAATTATTGGGTATTTGTCTTCTAGACAAATCTATTAAAGAGAGTTTTCATTATCAAAACAAACTCTTCAGATAATTTTGGAAGTGACTTTTTATTCTTAAAGTAAATTTATGCGGATATTCAATTTTTAAATTATAAAACCTTTCACTCTTCTAGTGTTAAAAAATTATTTAAAGTATTATATCTCTGGGGAACTCTACTTTTAGTAGTGCATTTATTATTATTATAAATATAAGGGACTTTGTCACTTCATCATGATAGTTTGACAGTATATTTGCTATTGCAAACTAATAATCTTTTTAACTTCTGGTTCAGTCAATCTAGTGCAAAATAAGAGAATTTCTCGGTATTCACATAAATATTGAGTTTAAATCTCCCCCTAATGTCGTGAAATGATCTTCATTAAATATGTAATTAGCGTACTAAAATATATATATTGATCACCTATTTCGGGCTTTATAAAAATTGACGGATAATTATCATTATAATGCCCATTGACATACGCTATAGTGGTGATATATAAAATATTAATTGCACAATTCAAAATTTGCAGATGGAAAATGTTAAAGGCTTCTAGCCATAATTGAACAACACTAGTTATAAAGAGGTTATAATTATGATATGAAGGAGTCAGAATTTGTGTTTAGTTATTCTAAGTTTCCCAAATATTAATTGGTGGAATAAAATATTCACTGCGTGTGAACATAAGACATTGGATGTTTCACTTTTTTTAATATTATCAGTTGATATCAATTCCAATTGATGAAATCAAATATTCAATATTTGAACTCATCAGATATAATTTTATTTGTATTAGTGCACTTTGAATAAAATGTATTTATTCAGTGGATACATCACTAAAATATTTTGGTCATGTCATGAAAAAAAATTGACCAATTTTTCTCCTTGAATCTCTTAAACATATTAGGAGAAATAATTCCAACTGTAGTATGTAAATATCATACCATAAAATTTTCACACAAACATCATAAGTTCATTTCATATATCATGATTAAAAGAATTTAAATTATCTGACTCATCTGTTTGCCCAAAATAACCTAATTATTCATGCCATGTATTAAAAATGTTGGGTTTCAAATATCAATATCATAACAATATATATATATATATATATATCTCAAAATTTTTGAGCTTAGGTCCAAAATTGTCATCATTAACTAGGTCAATATTTTTATTTGATTCAGGCAAATAAATATTTTTATTTACACCATTTTTATTCCACTAATACTTTTTCGCATATTTTGATATTCCACAACCAAGTAATTTGGTGTGCCATATATACAAGACCAACAGCCCTCTCATCAACATTCATGACAAATTTGCTTTTGTAAGAGTGTTTGTTTAAATCTCCGACCTTTATCACCATGTGGAGTCCAATTTAGACTACTTCAACCACTTTGATAAGACCCTTAATAAGACCAATTTAAATTTTTCTGACTACACCAATGAGGCCAATATGAATTCATTTTGTCTACTATCTCTATTTCTTACTCTTCTCAAGCCAATGTAAATTCACTTTTTCATTTTAACTATTTCTTACTTTTCCTCTGCCCTTCCATGCCAAATATAATTCATTTAGAATATATCATGTATTCAACTAATATAGCGACTTCCCCCCTCGATTCTCCTTAATTGATAGATCAATAACTCAGTTGACTAGTGTGTGCTGATAACGTGTTGTAAAGTATCTGATAAGAACGATGAGATAAGCATAAAGAAGAAGAGAATAATACAGAAGTAGAGAGAAATAGAGAATTTTATTAATGGCGTTGATATCAATGTATACAAAGCCCTAATATTATCACTCTTTATATAGAGATGAGAAAGGGAACAATGGTGAATAAACTATCTTTCTATTTTAATGATATAAGGAGTATTGTTCATATAAAATATTTAACAACTGTCAATAATTTTTTTCATTTTAATTTCATTAATGACTTCTTTTAATCAATTCTTTTTCCTTGGTTAAGTATTACTCTCTTTGTCCCACCGAAAGGTTCCCATCTTACTATATTGGGTGTCCCATCCAAATGTCCTCATTTTTCACTTTTAGTAAAAAGGCCCAACATGTGGCCCACTGATGAGAGTGTAAATTCATATATTTTGGGCTCTAATTTGCGTAGAAATGGAGTACTATTTGGTCTTTTGTTGAGACAAATCGGTACGTTTATGAGGAAATCACAAATCAGAGGGTACAAGGTCTATTTGAGCATATTTGTATAGGAAAACAGGTGAAAAAGGCTTGGAATTTGAAAACACAATTTTGGAGGCAAAATTAGAGTGTTGTTCGACCAAGAATAGCCTGTTCGACCTCATCAGTGTGGTCAAATAGAGGGGTGACAAGTCGAGCAGATTGTCGAAACCCGTCTAGAGAAGTAGCTCGACTTGGAGGTGTTGCTCGACCAACATCGGCTTGGTCGAGTAGAAGAGATGAGGTCGAATAGAATGCAAGGGATTGCTCGACCAAACATCAATGTGGTCGAGCAAGAGCAGTTTGGTCGAACAGAATACCAAAATTGTCCAGAGAGTTTGCTCGACCAGTAGCTTCTTGTTCGACCATTGTTCGACCAGTATGCCTTGGTCGAATGGTATGTCGTTGATGCTATTTATGGTAATTTCTGATATCTTTTACCAAATTTGACGTGTGCTTCAAGAAAAGGCCCATCCTAAGCCCGTAAGGAGATCCTATGGGTATAAAAGAAGAGCTATCGCAGGAGAAAACACACAATACAAGAACATACATCTTCCTTCATCCACCAAATCCTACTATCATCCGAAGGGATTGCGAGAGAGGTTCGTCTGGCGAGTCAAGTAAGATTATGCCAACTAGCTACAATTGTTCCTAGATCAATCATGGGCTAGAACCACCTTGGTATTTCTAGGGTTATGAAAGTTTTATAAGTTAACCGAATTTCCATGTGTAAACTCCGTACAACACTACTTGTGGTTTATTTTATATAAGATTGTGCTTTTTCAATTCATACTCACGGTCGTTTTGTGCATCATTAACTATTATGTAGAGTCTCAATACATCTCTTGGTTATTGATTGAGTGCGTTCACCGCTGAGCAGAATCATATATTATAATTCTAAGTGAAGAGATTCCAAAGTCTTATTAGAACTATCTTATATAGATACTTGTTAATTGAATTATATTCGGGTTAATAAGTAGGATGAAGAGTATTACTTTATAGTACCTAAAAAGGGAGATCAAATCGGATTAGAGTACTAAGTGCACGGGAAGTAATTGATTATGATAGTACCTAGAAAGGGGGGTGAAGTATACGTCATGCTCCAAGGATATTCACACGTGTCATACACTTGCTTACTTGTGTCTACAGAGTACGCTTGCATGGTTTAGTGATGCGTCCATAAACTACAAGGTAGAGTCGGACATCAACACATGGAAAGGAAATTAATAAATAAACTGGATTACCTAAAGAACTACTCCATTACTTACTTGATCACCACCGAATTTTTACTATTGCTTGTTTATTTATCTTGCTATTTCAACTATATGTTATTTAGTTTCTTAATTAAACCAAATCAGATTTGCCAACATAATCTTCATTGACTAGAATATAATTGAATTGATAATAATCCGTCCCTAGGATTCGATAATCACTTGGTCGCCTATCGAAACTACAATTGATATCCTTATACTTGGGGATTATTTTGTGTGTTGAGAAAATGCTCATCAAGTTCTTGGCGCCATTTTGGAGACGGCGTTAAATATCTTTTGATTATATTTAATTTAATTGAGATTATTTTATTCTTGTTTTCGATTTCTAACACTTATTCTTTTAGGTGTATGCTCAGAAGATCAAATAAAGGTGAATTAGAGGCATATAATCCAGAGATCGGAGCATCATCAAGGAAGAAAAAGAAGAAGAAGAATAAGAACAAGAATGTAGATCAAACTGAAGCTCTTAATTTAGGAGTTGAAGTTGACGTGCTGAATTCGCAAATGATTGAAGCTGCAACTGAAGATAATTTGGAAGTAGAGACAGTCAACATGGCAGTGAATCCTGATACACTTGCCATCCGTAAAGTCTTTAAGTATAACGAAGGGGGCAATGCTGGGTTGTTAGGAGCGAGAGGGACCGGAGCCGATTTTGATTTACACCCTGCTCTTATAACCATGATTGAGAGGAGTCCCTTCTCTGGGGGAACATTCAAAGATCCTCAACAACATCTTAATAAGTTCCTTGGGTATGCAAATACACAAAAAGATGCAGGAGGTCATGAGGATGCGAAGAAGATCATATTGTTTAAGTTCTCATTGAATGAAAAGGCGAGAGATTGGTACGATAATCTTGATGCTACTGAATGTGATACATGGGAGAAGTTGAAAGTGAAATTCTTGGAGCGATACATGCCACCTTCCAAGGTGTTTAAGATAAAGCAAGAAATCAATCAGTTTTCTATCCATGGTAATGAGAAGTTTCATGAAGTTTGGGACAGGTTCAAGGACATGCTTCGTAAGTGTCCTCAACATAGGCTATCTGTGGCCCAATATATCAGTATATTCTACAATGGACTGGATTGTGATTCTCGAGTATTGATTGATGCTTCATCCAATAGAGCGTTTCTTACGAAGTCATCCGTAGAGGCCGAAAAGCTATTTGAGGATATTTCGATGAATTCAAGAGATTGGCCAACTGATAGAGTGCGAGCCACTTATGTCCTTGGGAAAGTAGCACAGGTGGAACACACGATGGTGAAGTCGGGGAGAGATGATGAAATCGTCTCTAGCTTGGCTAACATTAGTAAGCTACTAGAGTCTCAACAAAAGCAGATCACTGATTTATCCCAGAGAGTACCAATAATGCAACAGGATGGTGGCTATGAAGGAGCAAGCCAAGAGAAGATCGAGGAGGCAAACTATGCCATGGGTCAAAGTATTCAAGGAACTAGGTACCCGAATCAAGAAAACTGGAATTATCAGGGGAATTACAATAATCGTGGTCCCCTGGGTAATTACCAACAACCTAGGAGGCCGGAGTTTTTATGGAGCAATCCGAACAACGCGATGCAGCCTCCTATAAGTGTTGATCCAGGAGCAAAATTTGAAGAAGAAAAGTCGAGTTTTGAGGATACTGTAAACAGGTACATGGCGAGGAATGATGCAAGAGTAGACCATCTCGAGGCCAAGTTAGAGAAGAAGATTGATGATAATCATAAGAATTTGTCTACGCAAGTGAAAGACCTCACGTTGTTGATGGGGGAAATGGCTGGAAATGTAAACAAATTGACTCAAACTATTGAGTAGGGAAAGTTCCCATCTCAAAGTATTGAGAATCCAAAGTCTTGCCATGCCATCACATTGAGGTCGGGAACACGATATGAGGGCCCGATGCTACCTACAAGTCAAATCGAAGGAAAAAAGAGAGTTGCTCGACCAGATTAGAGTTGCTCGACCAGACCAATTGGTCGAGCAGAGGTCGAACAACTTCAGAAAAAATAAAATTCTGATACTCTATTTTCTGACCAACCATTCGACCAATACCATGTTGTTCGACCTGACCATCTTGGTCGAACGGAGGTCAAACAGAAGCAGTACGACGAGAGCTCGCGAACCGATAACTTGTTTGATTAGAACCAATCTATTCGACCACACTACATTGGTCGAATAGAGGTCGAGCAAGATGTTCTGGACCAGAGTATGCAATCAGACAGACTACTCGACCAAAACCAGGTTGTTCCACCAAATCACCCTGGTCGAACGGAGATCGAGCAGAATAGTTCAGAGTCTGATTCGATACCGAATGCGGCACCTTTTGATCAGAACACTCCAGCTACATCTCAAGAGCAGAATACCAAGCTTACAGTGGTAGAAAAGAAATGGGAAAGAGCCAAAAGGTTGAGAGCCGAGAAAGATAAAGCGGAGAAGGTTGAACGTGATGAATGGGAAATTCCCAAAACAAATATACCTCCGCCTTTTCCTCTCAAGCTAGTTAAGAAAGGATTGGAGGAAAGTTTCAAGAAATTTTTAGAGATCATAAACAAAATAAGCTTGAACATTCCTTTCTCTGAAGCAATTTTGGAGATGTCGTACTATGCCCGCTTTCTTAAGGATATTCTTTTGAAGAAGAGAAGCTTGAACGGAATTGAGATGGTGAATTTGTCTGAGAAGTGCAGTTCAATCATTCAAAGAAAGCTGCCAGTGAAGTTAAAAGATCTGGGAAGCTTCACAATCTTATGTGAAATTAGAAAGGTGCCGGCACGTCGAGCCTTGTGTGATCTTGGGGCAAGCATCAATTTGATGCCGTTTTTCCAATTTTAAAAGACTTTGATTGGGGGAGTTAACTCCCACATCGGTGGCTCTACAGCTAGCAGATAGTTTGATGACGTTCCTGAAGGGAGTGATCGAAGACGTTCTAGTCAAAGTAGAAAAGCTAGTCTTTCCTGTGGATTTTCTAGTGCTTGAGATGGAAGACGACAAGGATAATACTCCCTTGATATTAGGAAGACCGTTCTTTGCAACCGCTGGAGCTATGATAGATGTGCAAAAGGGTAAGCTACGGTTGAGGATCGATAAAAAAAAGTCCTGTTTAATTTGGACAAAGCAATAAAGATGCCGATGGAGATGCAATGCCACAACATTGATGTAGTGGAGGAGATTGTGAATGATGACATGTCTTTGATTCTATCGAAAGATCCTCTTGAGACATGCTTGATGGAGTCTCTTACTTTTCCCACTACGGAGCTAGATGATCTCTCTAATGAGGTATGTATTGAATTTCTTGAAAACTTGCTTTCTTTGGGTGATGACAGGTATGAATAGCAAAAGACAAAGGTTGAAGAGGTCAAGTGGACAAGGAAGTACTTGCCTTTGGACAGAGAGAGTGCACCTCAAGAAGAGAAGAAAGAGGAGTTGAAACCACTACCGGAACACTTGAAGTATGCTTATCTTGGTGACAATGGAAAATATCCGGTAATTGTATCTTCTTCTCTTGATGATGATCAACTTGAAGAATTTTTAGATGTGCTTAGGAAGTATAAGTCTGCGATTGGTTGTCTCTTGACGATTTGAAAGGTATTAGTCCTTTGTATTGCATGCATCGAATAAGATTGTTAGATGAGGCCAAGAGTAGCATCAGAATCAGTGGAGTGTGAATCCCACTATTCAAGAAGTGATTAGGAAGCAAATCCTAATGTGGCTAGATGCTGGAATTATATATTCTAT
This sequence comes from Pogostemon cablin, assembly GCA_023678885.1. Taxonomy (NCBI): domain Eukaryota; kingdom Viridiplantae; phylum Streptophyta; class Magnoliopsida; order Lamiales; family Lamiaceae; genus Pogostemon; species Pogostemon cablin. The sequence goes on along the minus strand of CM042979.1, from coordinate 22,242,125 downwards.
TAGTGATAGTCCCCATGTAAGTCCATTGCATGTTATAGCTAAGAAGGGGGGTATGACTATAGTAAAAGCCGAAGATGGTGAGACCTTAGCCACTAGAATTCCTACGAGATGGCGTGTGTGTACGGATTACAGGAAGTTGAATGAAAATACATGCAAAGACCATTTTCCACTTCCTTTCATGGATCAAATGCTTGATCGTCTTGTTGGGTATGCGTATTATTGCTTATTGGATGGGTACTCGGGTTATAATTAAATCATGATTGCACCCGAGGATCAAGAAAATACTACTTTCACTAGCCCGTATAGAACTTTTGCCTTTAAAAAGATGCCTTTTGGATTATGTAACGCACCTGCTACATTTCAGCGTTGCATGATGGTCATATTTGATGGGTTGATAGAGAAGATCATGGAGGTGTTTATGGATGACTTTTCTATATTTGGTTCCTCTTTTGATGTTTGTTTATCTAACCTTGATACTGTTTTGAAGAGATGCCAAGATACTAATCTTGTCTTGAATTGGGAGAAGTGCCACTTTATGGTAAGAGATGGGATTGTTCTTGGCCATCATATCTCGGCCAAGGGATTGCAGGTGGACAGAGCAAAGGTGGTGGCAATTGAGAAGCTTCCACCACTTACAAATGAGAAAGAAGTGCGATCTTTCCTTGGACACGCCGGTTTTTATAGAAGATTCATAAAAGACTTCTCGAAATACCCAAGCCCTTATCTCATTTACTTGAAAAGGATGTGCCCTTCGTGTTTGATGAGGAGTGTCTAGCAGCTTTTCAGGTTTTGAAGGAGGCGCTTATTACTGCACCTATCTTGATCACACCGGATTGGACTCAACCGTTTGTACTAATGTGTGATGCGAGTGATTTAGCACTTGGAGTGGTGATTGGGCAGTTGAGGGATAAGAAGTTTTGCACCATTTACTATGCGAGTAAGACTTTTGATGCAGTACAAAAGAACTACACGGTGACTGAAAAGGAGTTTCTTGCTGTGGTGTACGCATTCAATAAGTTTCGACGGTACTTGGTTGGCATGAAGACGATAGTGTATACGGATCACTCTGCGATTCGGTATTTGATGGAGAAGAAGAAAACAAAGCCAAGGATCATTAGATGGATTCTTCTTCTGCAGGAGTTTGATATGGAGATCCGAGATAAGAAAGGTACGAAAAACGTCTTGGCGGATCACCTATCAAGGTTGGAGATAAGGGAGCACTGTGATGATTCGTTTGATTACATAGAAGAGATGTTCCCTAATGAGAAGATCATGACAGTGCTTGTTGAAGGAGCTGAAAAAGCATGTGTAGTGGCTGCCCTAGGGATGGATCCATGGTATGTGGATTATATCAATTACATTGCCGTAGGAGAAATCCCAAGAGATCTCAACCGATACCAACTTGCAAAGTTCAAGCGAGATGTTGAGACCTTCATATGGTATGATCCATTTGTTTATAAGATATGTACGGATTCCATAGCCCGTAGGTGTGTGCCGGAGATGGAGATGGAGAGCGTTCTTGAGTTTTGCCATGCACAGCATAACAGGGGGAACTTCGGGGCTCAAAAGACGCAGCGAAGGTACTACAGTCAGTCCTTTATTGATCGACCTTGTTTAAAGATTGTGAGACCTATGTAGCGTCATGTGATAGATGTCAAAAGATGGGGAACATAAGTCGACGATATGAGATGTCACTTCAACCGAGCATTATTGTCGAGATCTTCGATGTATGGGGGATCATTTTTATGGGATCTTTTCCCCCATCTAATGGATTTCTCTACATTCTTTTAGCTGTGGACTATGTTTCTAAGTGGGTGGAAGCTATCCCCACTCGAGTGAATGATTCACGAACTGTTCAATCTTTCTTGAAGAAACATATTTTTGCCCGTTATGGAGTCCCTAGAGCATTAGTGAGTGATGGAGGTTCTCACTTCATCAACAAGCTTCTTGAAAAGATGCTTAAGGATTATGGAGTAAAGCATAGGGTCACTACACCCTATCACCCTCAAGCAAATGGGCAAGCGAAAGTCTCCAACCACCAAGCGAAGGAAATCTTGGAGAAGGTAGTCGGAACCAATAGGAAGGATTGGACTATAAAGCTTGATGATATTTTGTGGGAGTTCCGAACTGCTTATAAGACGATGTTGGATATGTCACCCTACCAAATTGTCCATGGGAAGCCATGCCACTTACCCGTAGAAATTCAGCACAGAGCTTTTTTGGCTTTGAGGACTTTGAACTTGTCTTTGAAGGATCAAAGGGAGTTGAGGATGACTCATATCAACCAATTGGATGAGTTTAGGAATCGTGCTTATAAGAACTCAAAGATTTTTAAGGAGAGAATGAAGAAATGACATGATTCGAAGATCTCATACAAGGAGTTCAAGCAAGGTGATGAGGTATTGTTTTGTAATTCTCGCTTGAAGCTCTTCGCAGGGAAATTGAAATCGAAGTGGACGGGGTGGTTCATTATCCATAGAGCCTATGGAGGGGGGAGTTTTGAGCTTATAGGCAAAGATGGGGACATTATTGAGGCGAATGGGCATCGATTGAAGCATTCTAAGTCGCCGGATGATGTTTGCATCGTCTTTGAGGATACCTTGCACTAGATTGGTACCGTCGTGACTCTCCGATGTTAAACATGAGCACCTATTGGGGGCTTTCCCTCCCATTTTATTGCTTTGATTTCATTAGTGTGAGTAAGAAATTTTCTTATTTGATGTGCTTATTATTCGGAAATTACATTTCTTTACAAACTTAGTTTCGACTATAGTTTCTACTAAGTTTGGGGGGTGTGATGTACTTACCTCATTATAGCATGGACTGTATGATCTTTTCTTCATAATGTTTGCTAGGGGAGTTGGTTTTGCAGTATATTAAAACTTTAGCCAGCTTTGATGCATCAATTTTTTTACAATTTGCCTAGTGTTTAGTGAGAGTTGTTGTTTTTGGTGTGCTTGTGGAGTTACACTCGAGGATATATGGTTTCTCTAGCTTAATTTTTGGATATCTTGATACTTGATGTTGTCTTGGAGTTAAATATTGCAGGAAGAAACGAGAAAGGTACGAAATGGAGAAAGATCGTGAGTTGTTTGACCTAACAGGAGCTGTTCGACCATGAAGCTGGAGTATAGCAACAATCGAGCAAAGTGGAAAAATCTTCCAGAGAGTTTATTCGATCAAATAGTGGTTGCTCGACCGGGAGTATGAAGTCGAACGATGGTCGAGCAAGACAGAGCAGAACAGGGGGCACGATGAGGCATGTTACTCGACTTCCAACACCTATTCGACCACTCGCGCTATGTCGACCGGAGTTCGAGTAAAATGCACAAGTTGTCCAGAAAGGTTGTTCGACCTCGCCCATATTGTTCGATGAAGGTATCTAAGTCAAACGGAAGTCGAACAGGTTAGGAAAAAATAGGGGCTCGACAACACACGTACAAATGTTGTTTGACCATACCTAGCAAGTTGAGCTGAGGTCGAATGGAGACTGGGAGCAGTTTTAAAAAGGTATTTCATTCCATTCTACACTCCCACTTCCGTCACCCTTTCTCGAGCACCATTTCGTAACTGTAAGTTCTTCTCCTTAACTTCCTTCCTACACTTTAATCCTCTCTTCCACACACTTTACATCCAATTTCGGGGGGTTGCAAGATCCAAATTTGGATTTTCACTCGAACTTGTGGAGATTTTTGCTCTTGTTCGCTACACGCACATCATGTCAAACAAAGGTATGTTTTCTCCTCACTTTACTTGCGGATTGTGTTGATAATGATATTGATGAATGTTATGTGCTTGGGATAAATTCATGATGAAAAGGGTCTTATGTTAATGCATGATAATTTATTAATGGCGAGCATGTCTATTTGTACTTATAATTCATAGAAAATTGATGTTGATTACATGGTTTGAAGAGTGCTTAGGATTCAATTAACCTTGTGAGGATTTGAGCCTTTTGATCATGCTATACGCATGATAGTTTATTCTTGAGAGTCGTTTGTATACTCGTATTCTAGAACTTGACTTGGAGTCTTGTGTGAAATTTATAATTGATAGATACTAGGAAGTGACCTTAGGCCATTATTGTTGATCGAGTTACTTAGCCAAATTTATCTTACCTTATTATATAATTATCTTTTCAAGGCCTATTGAGCCTTTGAGCCTTTTTCTTGGTGAGCCTTGATAATGAGTTATTTACCCATTTTGAGACTTTAACCCAATTACTAGTAAAGAGTGGAGGTAGACGAATGCTCCAAGAAGTTTTGAAGTGGGGGAGAGATTTGGTGAAAGCAAATTCGAGAAACAAAAAGTTAAAATCTTGTAAAGGATAGTGCCTGGAACCGATATCCCGAACGCTAGAGAGGGTAGTGCCTAAAACTGGTACCCTTATACTTGAAGAACACTGGAATTGGCGTGTGACTACAGAAAGGAATTTGATTCAAGTAAAGAAGGAGCAACTAAAAACAATATACCAAGGTAACTCTTTACGAGTAAAGTTAGTCACATATCTATATTCTTCCACCTTAACCAAAGAGGTTACGTCCTTGCAAGTCCTTTGTGATCCTAGTATTGAGTCGATTATGGATAGAGTTTTGAGACCTTTGTCAAGCGTATGGTTACGCGAGTATATAAATTGAAATTGAGTGTTGATATCAACCATAAGGTGTATAACTTGTGCACTTGAGTGAGAGAGAATAAATACTTACCCGTGAGCTAGATGACTTAGCACTCGTAGAAGTATTATGATTAATTGATGTTTTATGTGGATAAAAGGTATGATGGTTGCAGGTTTTAAGTTAATATATTTGCTTGTATTCTGATATTTTGTACCTTGTGATAACACTCTCTTGAGTTGTTTGATTTTCGTTGCCCCGGGACGAGCAACATGCAAGTTTGGGGGTATGATGAGAGTATAAATTCACATATTTTGGGCTCTGATTTGCATGGAAATGGAGTACTATTTGGTCTTTTATTGAGATGAACCAATACGTTTATGAGGAAGTCACGAATCAGAGGGTACAAGGGCTATTTGAGCATATTTGTATAGGAAAACAGGTGAAAAAGGCTCGGAATTTGAAGACACGATTTTGGAGGCAAAATTAGAGTGTTGTTCGACCAAGAATAGCCTGTTCAACCTTATCAGTGTGGTCGAACAGAGGGTGATGAGTCGAGCAGATTACCGAAACCCATTTAGAGAAGTAGCTCGACTTGGAGGTATTGCTCGACCAACATCAGCTTGGTCGAGTAGAAGAGACGAGGTCGAATGGAATGCCAAAATCATCCAGTGAGCTCGTTCGACCAAACATCAATGTGGTCGAGCAAGAGCAGTTTGGTCGAACAGAATGCCAAAATTGTCCAGAGAGTTTGCTCGACCAGTAGCTTCTTGTTCGACCATTGTTCGACTAGTATGCCTTGATCGAACGGCGTGTCGCTGATGCTATTTATGGTAATTTCGAATGTCTTTTATCAAATTTGACGTGTGCTTCAAGTAAAGGCCCATCCTAAGCCCGTAAGGAGGTCCTATGGGTATAAAAGAAGAGCTCTCGCAGGAGGAAACACACAATACAAGAACATACATCTTCCTTCATCCACCAAACCCTACCATCATCCGAAGGGGTTGCGAGAGAGGTTCATTTGGCGAGTCAAGTAAGATCATACCAACTAGCCATGATTGTTCCTAGATCAATCATGGGCTAGAACCACCTTGGTAGTTCTATGGTTATGAAAGTTTTATGAGTGAATACAATTTCCATGTGTAAACTCCGTACAACACTACTTGTAGTTTATTTTATATAAGATTGTGCCTTTTCAATTCATACTCACGGTCGTTTTGTGCATCATTAATTATTTTATAGAGTCTGAATACATCTCTTGGTTATTGATTGAGTGCGTTCACCGCTGAGCAGAATCATACGTTATAATTCTAAGTGAAGGTATTCCGAAGTCTTATTAGAACTATCTTATATAGATACTTGTTAATTGAATTATATTCGGGTTAATAAGTAGGATAAAGAGTATTACTTTATAGTACCTAAAAAGGAAGATGAAATCGGGTTAGAGTACTAAGTGCACGGGAAATAATTGATTAATTAGTACCTAGAAAGGGGGGGGTGAAGTATACGTCTTGCTCCAAGGATATTCACACGTGTCATACGTTTGCATATAGAGTACACTTGCATGGTTTAGTGATGCGTCCATAAACTACAAGGCAGAGTTGGACATCAACACATACAAAGGAAATTAATAAATAAAACTGAATTACCTGAAGAATTACTCCATTACTTACTTGATCACCACCGAATTGCTACTATTGCTTGTTTATTTGTCTTGATATTTCAACTATATGTTATTTAGTTTCTTAATCAAACCAAATCAGATTTGCCAACATAATCTTCATTGACTAGAATATAATTGAATTGATAATAATCTGTCCCTATGGTTCGATAATCACTTGGTCGCCTATTGAAACTACAATTAATATTCTTATACTTGAGAATTATTTTATGTGTTGAGAAAATGCTCATCACCCACCACTCACTACTAATACAACTACCCACTACACATAAAATATAATACTCTTTAATCTACGCATAAAAAGCAAATGACCACCTTTGGGAGGGACGGAGGGAGTAAATTTTATAGAAAATATACCATTTTTTATTTGTCCTACTAATTTTGTATAATATAGTTTAATTGGATAATTACTACTTTTTCCATGACTAAGAATCACTTATTATTAAAACGTTATGACTTTCTATTTTTCCTATAAAATAGTTTTATTAGATAATTATCATCAATAATCACTTATTAATAAAAATATTATCACTTTTCCTCTTCCTCAATAAAATATTTATAAAATAATTTAATTAGACAATTATCACTTTACAATAATCACAAGGATCACTTATTATTAAAAATATTATCACTTTTCTTCTTTTCTATGTATAAATTATTCATGCATGAAATAGTTTAATTGACAGTTATCATTTTTTCTTTAAAATAATTTAATTGGATAATTAACACTTTTTCTATTTTTTACGATCAAGAATCACTTATTATTAAAATGTTATGAATCTCTATCTTTCCTATAAATTTGTTTATAAAGTAATTTTATTGGATAATTATCACTTTTTCATGATAATAATCACTTATTATTAAAAATATTATCACTTTTCCTCTTTTCTAATAAACTTATTTATAAAATAATTTAATTGCACATTCATCACTTTACTATGATCAAGAATCACTTATTATTAAAAATATTATCATTTTCATTTTTTCTATATATAAATTATTCATGCATAAAATAGTTCAATTGACGGTTGTTATTTTTTCTTGATCAAATATTTTACATTTACAGAAGTGTTATAAATTTTTATTTGTTCAACGATTTGTAAATTTAATAGCTAGGTGTCACATTTCATTAATAATATTATCACTTTTCATTCAAGTTATAAATATTATCACTTTTCTATTATCACTTTATTAATAAATTATCACTTATCACTTTTGCTATATGCCACTTCATAGTTGGTTGTTAGATAAATAGAAAAAATAAATATTAAATTAATAAAAATTTAATTTAGAATAATAAATAAATAAATAAATACCAAACTTAAACTGATATATAGTTTGGTTGTTAGATAAAAAAGGGACACTCTCTTGTGAGATGGGTCCCATTATTAAAGTACGCTTATTATATAGGTAAAGTATGTTTATTTATAAATAAAGTATGTCTTAATTATTTTTTAAAAATATTAAACAAAAATTTAAGGTCCCATTATTAAAGTATGTTTATTATATAGGTAATGTATGCTTATTTGTAATTAATAAAGTATGTCTAAATTATATTTTAAAAATATTAAACTAAAATTTAAGATATAAGGGAGCAGCTCTTGGCTCGAACCAAAGTCCTCGTTGAAGATTACGCATCCACAAGGCAACCACGTCAACAATCAATGTGTTAAAATGTTAGCATTTAAAATATAAGGCCTGAAAGTCGCGATTAAAAGGAGAATTCGTCTCATGGAATGAGATTCGTGAGACCGTCTCACATAAGTGTTTGCCTACTTTAACTCCATTTAGGATATAATTCTCTCTCATCAGTCATCTATCTAATAATGTGACAAAGGAATTGTTATGCTATATAATCTATGAAATCCGGGTTAAGCCTCTTTACTTGTAGCGTATGAGATACTAAATTTTTGTTTGATATTAGAAGACTATAAACTACATTATTTGAAAAATAAAAATTACTCCACTCTTTGTAACATGCCATCCACTCAATCAGAGCCGACCTGAGGGGTGGTAAGGTAGACTCTTGCCATATGCCTCAAAATTTTAGGTGCCCTAATAAATTCAAAATCCCTCTATATATATATTTTTTTTTGTGTTAGTATTAAATTTTAGGCCCAACAACCACTCATATTCTTAGATTCTTATGTCTAGTGTTTGTAAAAAAGATGTTTCTCTATCTAAAAAGTTCTCTCTGCCTTCTCTCTAACTTTTCCTTGGGTTCTGTCACCATCGATCCGTTTGTCATAGAGACGCTGCCGCCGGCAGACGGTCACTCCATTGGCAATTCGGCTCCCGCTGATCCCTTCATCCAATTTCCAGAATTGGATGCTGCTTGTGCATAATATCCATGGCTGATGGATCTGATTGATAATTCTCAAAACTCTAAGGAGGCGCCTCAGCAATCTTCCATGTTGCCCAAGAAATCTGGTCTTCTGGCTTTTGAGGAGCTTATTGAAAAGAATAAGGCTTTTTTAGGCGCCACGGTGGCCCCTCAAAAGGAATCTTATCGTTAAACATTCGCTCAAAATCAATGGATCATGATCGAACTAAGGTTCCTGATAATCCTGTTGGACTGACTGAGACCTGACGCAATACTGCCCCTGTTCAAGGCAATATTCCTATATCGAATCCAATACGTGATTCATCTGACCTTAGATCGTTCGTGGCTAGGGTTTCTACGGATGTTGATGATCCCTATTCCCCCATCTGAGCGGCCATATGCAAAGGACCCACTTTAGGTCCTGTGGCGAGGCCTCTTCAGAAAACAGGTGATACCGTTACTCTTCACATAAATAAATCTTTCTATGACAACAGGATGAATCTTTTCTCAAAATTTGTTATTGCAAGGATCTTACTACCGAGGGGCACGAAGCCTTTATCGTAACTGGAGTCAGATGCGATGATCAAGAAAGCTTTTCAAGTTTTCGACATGTTCACTATTCCATTGGGAAGAGGATACTTCACTGTTTATATTGCTGATGATGCAAAACGTGTTCAGATTCTGAAACAGAGGACATAAGAGATTCTAGCACCTCCCAAATCAGGGCCTAAAAGTGGACCCCCACTTTCAACCCTTACAAAATTAAATCCTCTGTTGTTTCGGTCTGGGTAAGAGTTTATGAGCTCCCTATGAATTGTGGCATGAGGAAGTTTTCAAACATATTGCAAAGGCCATTGGTACGCTGATACGCATAGATGATAGGACATTGGATGGCTCCACTGGACATTATGTGAGAATGTTAATAGATGTGGATGTATTGGAGGAGCTGCCAATGGATTTGCTTATTGACATCACTGACTCAACAATTTGCACCACTTTCAGTTATGAAAACTTACCTGTTTATTGCAAATCTTGCAATACCCTAGGGCATTCTATGGAAGAATCTTCTAAGAAGAAAAAAATGGCGGAGGCTCGTAGGGAGAAAGGGAAGAAAACAGAAGCCAATACCTTCCAATTCCCTAAGAAGGTGTGGATAGGGAAGCAAACTGAACAGCCTCTAGTAGAGCAGCACAACAACTTCTAGCACATGGATGAACACGAAGATGAAGTTGATGATGGAAAAACAGATAAGGAAAATTTGATGATAATAATGATGATTCTTTGTTTGATGAAACGATGGAGCAGCATGAGGAGTCTCGCACTCTTGATGCTGAGAATGAGGGCCCTTCAGAAATCGCGAAACTGAATGAGGATAATTCCCATACACCTGATGCCGAGAGACAAGGAATGGCCCTTGCTTTAGTTGCGGAGCCAATCCCTTTGGATGTTCGTAGCCCTGAGTATGGAACTAGAGACACTCTAATTTCTTAAAGCAACCGAATTATGGATATGGGACAAAAGTCATCTGTGAGGCACCGCTCATAGTGCAACTCACTATCATCGGCCTGATCCTCCTCTTACTAGATTCCGTACACCAGATATCGCTGGTATAAAACTATTGAATTGTATACTAAAAGTCTAGCTTTTGGTATGAACAATGTTTTAACAATGAATTTGAAACATATTATAATTTACTTAAATGATTATTGCAAAAGTCCACTTACTTTATACTGTAGATAATATGTTGTACGACAACATGCGGAAGATCATATTATCGATTTCCTTATAAAGTATAAACACATGCTCACAACCGAGATAGACGGGGACTCTCTATCGGGATGGTTGTAGTGTAATTTGGTATTAGTTTGTCTTGACTAGAGAATCACATTAGTGCACTTCGTGTGTATTGAGCAGGACCGCTTGAGATCGTTCAACTTATACTGACTATATAGGAGAACTTGATCTCAGTTATTATGGATGTTCGTGCTCTGAATCACTATATAATAACATTGACACGTAAGGCAGTATGTATTTCTTTGATTCATCAATGGTTGAGATTTACATGTAATTAAATCAGTAAACTCGGTGAGTTGAGAAATAGTGTTGTCTCTATGGTGTGTTGTTGATTGTAGAAGGAATATGTGTCCTATTAAATATATTGATTATGTCCCCTTGAGGAGCTCATAAGGATTATCATGTAAACTCTGCAGGTGGATTTATTCCGGCATGATAACAAGGTTGAGTGGTACTACTCTCGGATGAGATATTAATTGTCAGTAACTTAATTAATTAATGGGCATTGTATATCTTAAACATGGGGAGACTAACGAGCTCATAATAAGAAGGAGCCCATAACGTAATTATGGGATTGGAGCGGTAGTGCAGTAATAATATTTTAGTGGACTATATTATTATTATTGGACTTAACTATAAGTTTGGGCTAAACTTAGATACTTAAGCCCAATGGAGGCCCAACTCTAATTTTTCCTCTTGGTCCCTATTGTAGCCCATATATAAGTCATCTCAGCTGTTCGAAAATCCTAAGAATGACACGCCTAACCATGAGTAGGGAGAGAACAGCAGATTGAGAAGATCTTGAAGATTGTCGCCCACACGACGTTAAGATTGGACTTGGGAATACAACAAAAGATCAAGTGGTTGTTTGCTGCTGCTATTTGTCAAATTCCATGATTTTTCTAAAATTTTGTGTAACTTCAAACAATTCGTGTGATACACCTTTGGAAAGCTACATAAAAGAGGATTATTTTGGCATGTAGATCAGTCAAATCAGAGATTGGATGAGAGAGTTATGCCCAAAATAGTGAAGATGTGCATGCTGCCGGCGAGAATTCTTCTTCTTCTTCAACATACCCTGGTGAAAAGTAATATGATTTTATGTTCTTACTTTTGCTGATATAGAATCGTATGGAATCCTAATGGTTCATGTTAACCAAATGATCGAACGCCAACAATTGGTATCAGAGCTTTAGTTTTGTGAAAGAGGTGACATGTTAGGCTAGGGTTTATCTGCCATATATGGATTAGGGATTAATATTTTTTCTTGTTATACTAGTATCCGTATATGTACACGGCGGTGATGAGTGTGTTGGATTGTATACTGAAAGTCTAGCTTTTGTATGAATAATATTTTAATAATATTTGAAATGAGAATCATGTGATCAAACGTTTGCAATAATGTTGTTGCAAAAGTCCATTTACTTTATATTGTAGATAATGTGGTGTGCGGCGTCACACGGAAGATCACATTATCGGCTTCTTATAAAGTATAAACAGATATTCACAACCGAAATTGACAAGGACTATCTATTGGTATGGTTGTAGTGTGATTTGTTATTAGTCTGTCTTGACTATAAAATTGCACTAGTGCACTTTCTGTGTGTTTAATAGGACCGCCGTTGAGATCGTTTGGTTTATACTGACTATATAATAGAACTCAATCTCTGTTATTATGGATGTTCGTACTCTTAATCCCTATACAATAACTTCAACACGTAAGCTAGTTGATTAGCCATAGTTTAGTGGAGAATGACCAATTCAAGGAATTATCGAACCCAAGGGAGGTAGGCACTAGTGCTTAAGCGATCTCACGTTTCTTATAATTTTATAGAGACTAATCATCAAAGGGAGGTTGATCAAACAAGAAATTAAATCAATCAATGCAAGTGAACAAGCAATGATCAAACGAACAAGATGGATGGATGAAAAGTGGTTTACCAAATTGATTAAAAGTGAGATTAACAACAATCAAGAAGTGGTAATTCTAGGAATTATTTATCAAATTCATATGTATCATGGATTGAAGACTAAGGGCCAACACTAAAATCACCTAAACTCCCTCTCGAGATGGATAGGATATGAATATCAAATAGCTCAATGGATTGGTTCTCACTTAAATAATTCCAACTAGGTACTAAGCTTAAATGAGAGTCCCTTCACACAATTAATCAATCTCTCGATCAAACCAATCATATGTCCTACCAAAGGGTTCTAAACTATGAAGAACTTCTCAATCTCTTCACAATCTATAATACATATGAAGTGTTTGATGAAATGATTCATTTAATTATCCTAAGCATATAATTGATTTCTCAATCTAATCACATATCTAGAACAACTAAACACACAAATCATCAATACAATTCAAGCAATTAATAATCAATGGTAGAAAATCATAGATCCAATCAACATATGAATTTGAATACACAAATCCCCAAAATTATCCAACAACTCTCATGTTGCTAATCTCACAAGGGAGATTAGCCTACCATATTAAGAAGGAAATGAACATAGACATTAAGATCCTTACAAAACATGATGAAACTATGAGGTTTAATACAAGAAATGAATGGAAACTCCCTTGATGTCACTTCAATGGTGATTTCCTTCCTTCCCTTGTTATCTTCCTCTCTTCCTTGCTTCTTTTCTTCAATTGGATGATGATTTTGATGGTTGGATGATGGTAGATCCAAAGGATGGTGAATGAATGAAGATGATGGTGTAAAATGGAGAGAATTGTGTGTGATGTGTGTGTGGAAGGGTGGAATTTCGGATCTTCTCTCAATTGTTGAATAAATAGGTATTTATACCCCTTGGGAAGCTTCTAGAAGTTTCTGGAAATTTCAGCAGTTTTGACACCTACACGGCTCGTGTGCTGTAACACGGCCCGAGTCGTGTCTAGGGCTTCAGGTCAACGGCGAGCTCTGGACAGCGCACGGCTCGTGCGCAGCACGCGGCCACAGGGGTGGCCGTGTTGTGTTTTCTGACGTTGTCGCACGGCCCTCTCTTACAGGGCCGTGCTTGGTGCACGGCCCGTGTTTCTGCACACGGTCCGTGTCCTGCACTCGGCCACAGGGATGGCCGAGTTGGTGCTTTTGGCGTCCGCACACGGTCATTTCTTATAGGACCGTGTTCCGTATACGGCCCGTGTAGGTGCACGCCCTGTTTTACTTCTTCCGTTTTCGCCCGTTCTCCCTCGTTTCAACTCCGAATTTAGATCCGCTTTTTCCTATGCCTTTCTTATCATATCTAGGTTTAATCTCACTCCCACACATCTCCATAAAAATACAAAACACAATCAAATAATATATAAAATATGGATAAAAATATACGAAAACTCACATAAAAAGATACTAAAATCTAGGTGAAAATATCACTCATCACACCCCCAAACTTAAAGTGTTGTGCGTCCCCGCACAACGAAAATGATAAACCAAGGAGAGTGATTTTCACCTAGGAAAAGACTAAACGAACATAAGTAACAGCACATCAATAATAATAAGAATCACAATTTATGCTAAGTCATCCTACAACATTAGATTCATGACATGAAGAATTAACAAGTTCAATCACAAGAGAATATTAGTGTAATATAGTCTCTTTTTGGTCCAAGCCTCACATAAGTTATAAATGTCACTCAACACTCTTTAAAGTAGGGTAAATCATCACTCATTAACCGATTAGCTCGACTCGCTATAAGCTTGCTCGTGGACTACATTCACAAACCACCAAAGTTTAAATTAATGATCAAAAAGGTCTTTAATTGGGATGTAATGATAGGCTCTTTGGTAGGGTAGGAACAATGTGGATAATAGTGACTAAACAAGTGTAAGTAATCGAAGAGATGGCCAATTTCCTCAACTTCTCCACTTTCCGTTTCTTCCTTTCTTTTCTTTATTACTCACAAGCACTAATCATCAACTTCCTTGGATTTCGTTAGCTTCTTTCAATGCATGCTTCCTTCTTTTGACTTTTAATACTTGAGCATTTCATTGTTTCTTTGCTCATTTTCTTGTTTTGAGGTTGCATGTTCACTCTTGTTTGTGATATTTTCATCCTTTTTTTTTTCATTTGTTTACCATTTCCTTTTCTTCTTTTTCTTCCTCATCAAACCTTTCTAGCCACCATCTCCTCAATCACCCACACAAAGGGTATATATACATGGCTTAAGAAGGTAATCAAGGCTTGTAATGTGCTATATTCACAATAAAAAGGCTTAAAGGCTCAAAATGGTTAACTAGGGATGATGTACATGGTAGGAAAATATATGGCAATGTGATAAGTGATATTTTCACCTAAATTTTAGTGTCTTTTTATATGTATTTACGTATTATTTTATCCGTATTTGTGTTCTATTTGGTTGTGTTTTATGTTTTTATGGAAATGTGTGAGAATAAGCTTAAATGTATGATTTCCAGGTAAAAATGGATTCTAGACGCGAGAAGGAAAATTTGGGAAAAAACGAAGCTTAATTCGGAGTTAAAACGATGGAAAATTAGTCAAATTAAGCAAAATGCTGAAAAACGCACGTCCAACTTGTGTAATTTTTCTGTACTCTTGTGGAGCTCAAAACAAGAAGTGTATATATGTTGGAAAGCCATATAAAAGAGGATCGTTTTGGTATAAGAAACACTTCAATCCGAGCCCAAACGAGAAAGTTATGATTAAAATGGTGACGTCGCCCGGACTGTTTCTACTCAGCACGGTTGTGCTAAATTGTATGACTTGTTACACCTTCAAATGTTGGATGTTTTGTCAGATCTTTATATGGATAGAAAGCGAATGAAAAGAGGATCGCGTGAGCGCAAGAATTACTCAAATTGGAGATCGGATGTGGAAGTTATACGCGAAACAGTGAGACTGCGCTGAACCGACCCGAACTTGACCCGAATTCGACCCATGCTCGGCCCAAAGTCATTTTTATGATTAGAATGTTCTAGAAGGTTCTAAGGGGTAAAAACACCCATTTTGGAGTGTAAATATCAGTGGGGATCAGATCTACACCTAATACACACCATTTTTCACACACTTTTCCTCTCCATTCCATCTACCCTTCATCCCATTCACCATTCCTTTATTCCATCCATCTACACTTGATCCCCTCCATCAAATCCACCATCCAAGTGATCAAGGAAGCAAGGGAGAGTGAAGATCTCAAGAGGAAGAAGGAGATCTCCATTGAAGACCTTCAAAGGGGGAATCTAATTCTAAGTCTTGTGAAATTCTTTATAGATTTGTCATGGAATTTGTGGATTCAATTGTCTATGATTGTTTTCTCTAAAACTATGATAGGCTAATCTCCTTTGTGAGATTAGCTCCATGATTGGTGTTGGATAATTTAGTTATTATGCAATTTGATTTTAATCTTGAATGGGCTTTGTGTTATTTCTATCATCGATTATTTATTGCTTGATATATATGATGACATGTGTGATTAATTGTCATGGGCATATGATTAGATTGAGAAATCAATTATGTGTTTAGGATAATTCATTGTATCATTTCATCATACACTTCATGTGCATTAATTTAGAATGAGATAGAGATATCCTTCTAGATTTAGAACCCTTTGATAGAACATTTGATTAGCTTAATCAAGAGATTGGTTGATTAGGTGAGGAGACCCAAACTTCATAGTACCTTAAAAGGGAATATTGCCTATGATTTAGTACCTAATTAGGGAACTCATAGAGTAATTAGTACCTAGTGGGAGGTGTTTGCTATTGTCTCGATCCTATGTGCGTTTGGGAGCCTTGTTGAGGGCCTACATCCTATCCATCTCGAGAGAGAGTTTAGGTGGAATTAGTGATCGCTTCTATACCTTGTCCATGAGAGATTAGAATTAATTGCATAATTACTTAATTATCTATGTCATGATTGTTGTTAATCTCATCCTTGCATCATTTGGAACCCATCTTATCTTTGCATTCATTTTATCTTTATTTCTTGCATTAGCATAATTGCATTCATTTGCTCCTATCCGCTCTTTTCCGTCGTCCTTATAAAATCACGATAAGCTTGAGATCGCTTAAACTCTAGCATGTTCCTCCCTGTGGTTCGATAATTTCTTTAATTGGTTATACCCCTATATTACGATCAATCAAATGGCGCCGTTGCCGGGGAGGTAACGGTCGCTAGTAGTTTGACGAAGGATTGTTTATAGTGGTCTTAATAAGGACATTTTTTTTATTTATTGCATCTTATATTTGCTTTGGAAAATTTTGTTCTAATTTTTCTTTCTTTTATAGGTGCATACCTTGAGAAGGAAGAAGAAGGAGAGCAACCCCAAAAATATGAGCTACATGGATATTCTTCGAGATATGGTGAATAGTAATGTTCATTCCACTATGAACACACAAGGAAATTTTCAAAGATTTCAAATGCCAAATGGTGAACCTAATTTGCAACCGGATTACGGAGTACAAGATATGCAATTCCAACAACAAGGTTATGAGAATTTTGGAGTTCCTCATCAAATGCATCATCAAGTATACCCTCAAGGTGTGGAAGATGGTTTTCAAGGAAATTTTTCTAGAAATCAAGATGGAAATCAACCACAACTATGGGGATATTTTCAAGACTCCAACACCTCTTATTCCGCACAACTTGACTATAGAGAGAAGCTTAGAGATGAGTTGATCGAAAAGATTATGGAGCGCATGGAGAAGGATAGTAAGTCTAATCAAGCATGGATTGATAGAATCGAAAACTTGTGTGAAATGATGATGAATACAATGGTAGCATTCAATGTTAAGTTGGATTCATTGGAGCACCAAGTAAGTCAAATAGTGTCCACCGTGGAAAAACTTCAAGAAGAGAACAACAAGCCTTCTACCTCCGGAACAAATCTATGCATGGCCATTAAAGATCGAAAAGAGGATAGTTTGGGGGTTGATGAGGTTATGAAGGAAAAGAGAGAAAGGGTGCCCAAGTGGGTGAAAGCTAAAGAGTTGAAAGAACAGTTGACGGAGGAATTCGATAGATTTGTCGAAGCTCTTGAAGAAATGGTAGAGAAAGTCAAGATTCAAAACCATGAAGAGATTCATGCCATTATGGAAGAAAAGAAACCTCCGGAAACTAAGATCATGGATTTTACTCCCCACAAGCCAAAACCTTCTCATTCTATTGAAATTTCAAATTCTCTTAAGAACTTCCATGATTTTATTGATAAAATTTTGTTTGGTGATTGTAGGAAAAAGGTTGCAAGAGGGCACCAACACTTGTCAATGCCCGAATTCTTACTGGGGGATGTGGTTGAAGTTCAAAATGCATATAAAGCCCCATGGAAAAAGTGGAACAAGTGGAAAGGGCCATTCATTGTGAAGAACGCCTTCGGAGACCAATTGCTTGAACTATTTAACAAGAAGGGAAACGTTCTTGTGGTTGAACGGGAGAGCACAAGGCACTACTTCAAGAAGAAACCTATGATAGTGCCTAAGGACTATTCAAGACCACCATGAGCTAAAGACTATCGTCCGACTTGAAGACGTTAAACTTAGCGCTCGATGGGAGGCAACCCATCATTATCTTTATTGCTTTATTTAATGCTTTCAATAAGGATTGTGGATTTGTTATTTCTTGCATTTTTGGCATGTAGGTTGATTGTGCTTGTGAGGAATACGCGTATTGAAGACACGAAGAGTGCTTGATTTGAAGTGTATAGGTACATCACACCACTTTTTGCATACTTAATTCGAAACTCTTGTTTCAATTTAAGTTTGGGGGGATATGGTGTGGTGTGACGTACTTTGTTTTGAAAGCATATACTTTTCGTAGTTTTGGGCTAATTTTAAAAATTTTCTCATGAGTTTGGTTGGATTTTGGTATGATTGGTTGTGTTGAAGTGCATGTGAGTCCATATTTTTAATGAAATTGTTAAGCTAATGGTGTTTGTTGAGTTTTTGAGTATAAATGAAGGGTATTGGAAGCACGAATGGAGCTTGGAGCTAACGCTTTCCTTACCAAATGCCTATTGAGGGAGTACTCTACACCTTAGCACTTCTAATTGATGTTGATTTGGATTGATGGATTAGCATGCTACTTTATGTGTTATGTTTTTGGGATTTCCTTTTCAATTAAGGTTGGGATTATTGTGAGCTAAATTGTCATGGATGATATAGAATGTGTGTTTTATTGTTAATGATGGTGATTTTTAGTCTTGCATGTTATGTGTTTTTGTTTTGTTTCTTGTTTGTTGAGTCTTTATTTTATGTTTTGTGTGTTTTCTTATTCTTGTTTAGGGTTGATTTGGTGGTTTGTTTAGGGAGGTTGTGAGTCATTTTTGAATATGAGTGATGACATGTTGTTGTGATAAGTGATGACAAGTTATGATTAAGAATCTCTACACTTTCGAATTGTGACATGTTTTACTTAACTTGTTCAATTTGGAGATGGATGTGGTGTAATAAGTTCCTTAAGGTTCGAGCATAAGCTTGTGAGAATTTGAGCTCAACCGTGCATACATGGTATTTTTCTTCATGAGTGGATTGGTTGTGTTTGATAAGTTAGAACTTGCTCAAGGACTATAGGAACGAGCCCGATTAGTGGAGATTAGTGAAATGATCTAAGGCCATCCTTGTTATTCATAGTCATTGCCATATATTTTCCTACCATGAACATCATCTCTAGTTAACCACTTTGAGCCTATAAGCCTTTTTATTGTGAATATAGCATATTACAAGCCTTGATTACCCTCTTAAACCTTATATACATACCCTTTGTGTGGGTGATTGAGGAGATGGTAGCTAGTAAGGTTTGATGAGATAAAAAAAAAGAAAAGGAAATGGTAAACAAGTAAGAAAAAGGATGAAAGAGCATAAACAAGAGTGAACATGCAACCTCAAAACAAGAAAAATGAGTAAAGCAACAACAAGATGCTCAAGGAAATAAAAATTCAAAGAAGGAAGCATGATTTATAAAGAAGCTCAATTCAAGGAAGTTGATGATTAGTGCTTGTGATTACCAAAGTTGAGAAGGGAAGAAAGATAAGTGAAAGTATGGAAGAAAGTAGCTACTTCTTCGATTGCTTACACATGATTAGTCACTATTACCCATATTCTTCCTACCCTACCAAAGAGCCTATCATTACATCCGAATTAAAGACATTTTTGATCACTAATTGAAACTTTAGTGGTTTGTGAATGTAGTCCACGAGCAAGTTATGGCGAGTCGAGCCAATCGGTTAATGAGTGATGATTTACCCTACTTTAAAGAGTGTTGAGTGACATTTATAACCTATGTGAGACTTGGACTAAAAAGGGACTATATTACACTTTTATTCTCTTTAGATTGAACTTGTTAATTTTTCATGTCATGAGTTTAATGATGTAGGATGACTTAGCATAAATTGTAATTCTTATTGCTATCGATGTGTTATTACTTATGTTCGTTTAGTCTTTTCCTAGGTGAAAATCTCTCCCCTTGGTTTATCATTTTCATTGTTTGGGGACGCACAACACTTTAAGTTTGGGGGTGTGATGAGTGATATTTTCATCTAAATTTTAGTGTCTTTTTATATGTGTTTTCGTATTATTTTATCCGTATTTGTGTTCTATTTGGTTGTGTTTTATGTTTTTATGGAAATGTGTGAGAATAAGCTTAAATGTATGATTTCTAGGTAAAAATGGATTCTAGACGCGAGAAGGAAAATTTGGGAAAAAACGAAGCTTAATTCGGAGTTGAAACGAGGAAAAATGAGTCAAATTAAGCAAAATGCTGAAAAACGTACGTCCAACTTGTGTAATTTTTCTGTACTCTTGTGGAGCTCAAAACAAGAAGTGTGATATATGGTTGGAAAGCCACATAAAAGAGGATCGTTTTGGTATAAGAAACACTTCAATCCGAGCCCAAACAAGAAAGTTATGATTAAAATGGTGACGTCGCGCAGGCTGTTTATACTCAGCACGGTTGTTCTACTTTGTATGACTTGTTACACCTTCAAATGTTAGATGTTTTGTCAGATCTTTATATGGATAGAAATCCAATGAAAAGAGGATCGCGTGAGCGCAAGAATTACTCAAATTGGAGATCGGATGTGGAAGTTATGTGCGAAACGGTGAGACTGCGCTGCACCGACCCGAACTTGACCCGAATTCGACCCATGCTCGGCCCAAAGTCATTTTTATGATTAGAATGTGTTCTAGAAGGTTCTAAGGGGTAAAAACACCCATTTTGGAGTGTAAATATCAGTGGGGATCAGATCGACACCTAATACACACCATTTTTCACACACTTTTCCTCTCCATTCCATCTACCCTTCATCCCATTCACCATTCCTTGATTTCATCCATCTACACTTGATCCCCTCCATCAAATCCACCATCCAAGTGATCAAGGAAGTAAGGGAGAGTGAAGATCTCAAGTGGAAGAAGGAGATCTCCATTGAAGACATTCAAAGGGGGAATCTAATTCTAAGTCTTGTGAAATTCTTTATAGATTTGTCATGGAATTTGTGGATCCAATTGTCTATGATTGTTTTCTCTAAAACTATGATAGGCTAATCTCCTTTGTGAGATTAGCTCTATGATTGGTGTTGGATAATTTAGTTATTATGCAATTTGATTTTAATCTTGAATGGGCTTTGTGTTATTTCTATCATTGATTATTTATTGCTTGATTTATATGATGACATGTGTGATTAACTGTCATGGACATATGATTAGATTGAGAAATCAATTATGTGTTTAGGATAATTCATTGAATCATTTCATCATACACTTCATGTGCATTAATTTAGAATGAGATAGAGATATCCTTCTAGATTTAGAACCCTTTGATAAAACATTTGATTAGCTTAATCGAGAGATTGGTTGATTAGGTGAGGAGACCCAAACCATTAGTAAATTCATAGTACCTTAAAATAGAATATTGTCTATGATTTAGTACCTAATTAGGGAACTCATAGAGTAATTAGTACCTAGTGGGAGGTGTTTGCTATTGTCTCGATCCTATGTGCGTTTGGGAGCCTTGTTGAGGGCCTACATCCTATCCATCTCGAGAGAGAGTTTAGGTGGAATTAGTGATCGCTTCTATACCTTGTCCATGAGAGATTAGAATTAATTGCATAATTACTTAATTATCTATGTCATGATTGTTGTTAATCTCATCCTTGCATCATTTGGAACCCATCTTATCTTTGCATTCATTTTATCTTTATTTCTTGCATTAGCACAATTGCATTCATTTGCTCTTATCCGCTCTTTTCCGTCGTCCTTATAAAATCACGATAAGCTTGAGATCGCTTAAACTCTAGCATGTTCCTCCCTGTGGTTCGATAATTTCTTTAATTGGTTATACCCCTATATTACGATCAATCAAATGGCGCCGTTGCCGGGGAGGTAACGGTCGCTAGTAGTTTGACGAAGGATTGTTTAGAGTGGTCTTAATAAGGACATTTTTTTTATTTATTGCATCTTATATTTGCTTTGGAAAATTTTGTTCTAATTTTTCTTTCTTTTATAGGTGCATACCTTGAGAAGGAAGAAGAAGGAGAGCAACCCCAAAAATATGAGCTACATGGATATTCTTCGAGATATGGTGAATAGTAATGTTCATTCCGCTATGAACACACAAGGAAATTTTCAAAGATTTCAAATGCCAAATGGTGAACCTAATTTGCAACCGGATTACGGAGTACAAGATATGCAATTCCAACAACAAGGTTATGAGAATTTTGGAGTTCCTCATCAAATGCATCATCAAGTATACCCTCAAGGTGTGGAAGATGGTTTTCAAGGAAATTTTTCTAGAAATCAAGATGGAAATCAACCACAACTATGGGGAGATTTTCAAGACTCCAACACCTCTTATTCCGCACAACTTGACTATAGAGAGAAGCTTAGAGATGAGTTGATCGAAAAGATTATGGAGCGCATGGAGAAGGATACTAAGTCTAATCAAGCATGGATTGATAGAATCGAAAACTTGTGTGAAATGATGATGAATACAATGGTAGCATTCAATGTTAAGTTGGATTCATTGGAGCACCAAGTAAGTCAAATAGTGTCCACCGTGGAAAAACTTCAAGAAGAGAACAACAAGCCTTCTACCTCCGGAACGAATCTATGCATGGCCATTAAAGATCGAAAAGAGGATAGTTTGGGGGTTGATGAGGTTATGAAGGAAAAGAGAGAAAGGGTGCCCAAGTGGGTGAAAGCTAAAGAGTTGAAAGAACAGTTGACGGAGGAATTCGATAGATTTGTCGAAGCTCTTGAAGAAATGGTAGAGAAAGTCAAGATTCAAAACCATGAAGAGATTCATGCCATTATGGAAGAAAAGAAACCTCCGGAAACTAAGATCATGGATTTTACTCCCCACAAGCCAAAACCTTCTCATTCTATTGAAATTTCAAATTCTCTTAAGAACTTCCATGATTTTATTGATAAAATTTTGTTTGGTGATTGTAGGAAAAAGGTTGCAAGAGGGCACCAACACTTGTCAATGCCCGAATTCTTACTGGGGGATGTGGTTGAAGTTCAAAATGCATATAAAGCCCCATGGAAAAAGTGGAACAAGTGGAAAGGGCCATTCATTGTGAAGAACGCCTTCGGAGACCAATTGCTTGAACTATTTAACAAGAAGGGAAACGTTCTTGTGGTTGAACGGGAGAGCACAAGGCACTACTTCAAGAAGAAACCTATGATAGTGCCTAAGGACTATTCAAGACCACCATGAGCTAAAGACTATCGTCCGGCTTGAAGACGTTAAACTTAGCGCTCGATGAGAGGCAACCCATCATTATCTTTATTGCTTTATTTAATGCTTTCAATAAGGATTGTGGATTTGTTATTTCTTGCATTTTTGGCATGTAGGTTGATTGTGCTTGTGAGGAATACGCGTATTGAAGACACGAAGAGTGCTTGATTTGAAGTGTATAGGTACATCACACCACTTTTTGCATACTTAATTCGAAACTCTTGTTTCAATTTAAGTTTGGGGGGATATGGTGTGGTGTGACGTACTTTGTTTTGAAAGCATATACTTTTCGTAGTTTTGGGCTAATTTTAAAAATTTTCTCATGAGTTTGGTTGGATTTTGGTATGATTGGTTGTGTTGAAGTGCATGTGAGTCCATATTTTTAATGAAATTGTTAAGCTAATGGTGTTTGTTGAGTTTTTGAGTATAAATGAAGGGTATTGGAAGCACGAATGGAGCTTGGAGCTAATGATTTCCTTACCAAATGCCTATTGAGGGAGTACTCTACACCTTAGCACTTCTAATTGATGTTGATTTGGATTGATGGATTAGCATGCTACTTTATGTGTTATGTTTTTGGGATTTCCTTTTCAATTAAGGTTGGGATTATTGTGAGCTAAATTGTCATGGATGATATAGAATGTGTGTTTTATTGTTAATGATGGTGATTTTTAGTCTTGCATGTTATGTGTTTTTGTTTTGTTTCTTGTTTGTTGAGTCTTTATTTTATGTTTTGTGTGTTTTCTTATTCTTGTTTAGGGTTGATTTGGTGGTTTGTTTAGGGAGGTTGTGAGTCATTTTTGAATATGAGTGATGACATGTTGTTGTGATAAGTGATGACAAGTTATGATTAAGAATCTCTACACTTTCGAATTGTGACATGTTTTACTTAACTTGTTCAATTTGGAGATGGATGTGGTGTAATAAGTTCCTTAAGGTTCGAGCATAAGCTTGTGAGAATTTGAGCTCAACCGTGCATACATGGTATTTTTCTTCATGAGTGGATTGGTTGTGTTTGATAAGTTAGAACTTGCTCAAGGACTATAGGAACGAGCCCGATTAGTGGAGATTAGTGAAATGATCTAAGGCATCCTTGTTATTCATAGTCATTGCCATATATTTTCCTACCATGAACATCATCTCTAGTTAACCACTTTGAGCCTATAAGCCTTTTTATTGTGAATATAGCACATTACAAGCCTTGATTACCCTCTTAAACCTTATATACATACCCTTTTTGTGGGTGATTGAGGAGATGGTAGCTAGTAAGGTTTGATGAGATAAAAAAAAGAAAAGGAAATGGTAAACAAGTAAGAAAAAGGATGAAAGAGCATAAACAAGAGTGAACATGCAACCTCAAAACAAGAAAAATGAGTAAAGCAACAACAAGATGCTCAAGGAAATACAAATTCAAAGAAGGAAGCATGAGAGAGTAAAGCAACAACTCGATCCTATGTGCGTTTGGGAGCCTTGTTGAGGGCCTACATCCTATCCATCTCCAGAGAGAGTTTAGGTGGAATTAGTGATCCCTTCTATACCTTGTCCATGAGAGATTAGAATTAATTGCATAATTACTTAATTATCTATGTCATGATTGTAGTTAATCTCATTCTTGCATCATTTGGAACCCATCTTATCTTTGCATTCATTTTATCTTTATTTCTTGCATTAGCATAATTGCATTCATTTGCTCCTATCCGCTCCTTTCCGTCGTCCTTATAAAATCACGATAAGCTTGAGATCGCTTAAACTCTAGCACGTTCCTCCCTGTGGTTCGATAATTTTTTTAATTGGTTATACCCCTATATTACGATCAATCACAATGACTATGAATAACAAGGATGGCCTAAGATCATTTCACTAATCTCCACAAATCGGGCTCGTTCCTATAGTCCTTGAGCAAGTTCTAGCTTATCAAACACAACCAATCCACTCATGAAGAAAAACCATGTATGCACGGTTGATGCTCAAATTCTCACAAGCTTGTTCATTGGATCTTAAGAAACTTATCACACCACATTCATCTCAAAATTGAACAAGTTAAGGAAAACATGTCACAATTCGAAAGTGTAGAGATTCTTAATCATAACTTGTCATCACTTACTACCACAACATATCACCACTCATGTTCAAAATTGACTCACAACATCCCAAAACAAACCACCAAACATACCAAGACAAAATAAGAAAACACACAAAACATAAAATAAAGACTCAACAAACAAGAAACAAAACAAAAACACATAACATGCAAAAACAACAATCACCATCATTAGAAAATGAAGAACATATTCAATCATCCATAACAATGTAAGCTCACAATCATCCCCATCCTTGATTGAAAAGGAAACCTCCCAAAGACATAACACATAAAGTAGCATGTTAATCCATCAATCCAAATCAAAATATGTCAAGCAACTAGAAGTGATAAGGTGTAGAGTACTCCCTCAATAGGCATTTGATAATGAAAGCGTTAGCTCCAAGCTCTATTCATGCTTCCAATACCTTTCACTCATGCTCAAAGACTCTACAAACACCATTAGCTCAACAATTTCATAAAAATATGGACAATCATGAACTTCAACACAACCAATCATACCAAAATCCAACCAAAACTCATGAGAAAAATTTTAAAATTGATCAATTTTTACAAGAAGACTTATCATTATCAAAATATCATCATATCAAGCACACTCAATTGGTGAGTCACACCACACACTCTCCCCCCAAACTTAAATCAAAACAAGTTGAGACTTAAGTTTGCAAAAAGTGGTGAGACTTACCCTTGTAGTTTCCATTGATGGTCTTCTTGTGGAGAAGCCATGAAACACTTTTCTTTTCTTCAATACGCTTTCTTCTCACAAGCTCAATCCACCTACATGACCAAAATCAACAAAAAGCATCAAAATATAAAAAGAATGGGTTGCCTCCCATTTAGCGCTAAGTTTAACGTCTTCAAGCCGGACGGAATTTTCATGCTCATCGAACCAAAGGATGGTCCATCCCACTTTCTCCTCGCATCCTCACTTTGAACAATAGCTTAGCCCTCTTTTTGTCCACTAATTCAACTTCTCCATTCTTGCTTACAAGCATCAAATCTTCATCAAGGAGTGATTCTAGTGGACTTCCTTTTTCTCCTTTATCGATTTTCCAATCAAGCTCCGATTCTTTCATCCTATTAACATCATAAGAAGATAAGTTAGCATTTGAAAATTTCATATAATCATGAAGAAATGAATTTAAATTGTCAAAGAGAAGAGAATCATGATCATCGAAATCATCCGGAGGCCTTGTATGATGAGGCTTGATCCCTCCATTTGAGCTCAAAGAAAGCTCTTCTTTCCCAACATCAATCTTTGCTCTTCCGGTGGCTAGAAATGGTCTTCCCAAAATGAGTGGAACTCGAGGGTCCGCCTTTACTTCCAACACCATGAAATCAACCGGGAAAGCTAGCCCCTTCACTTTCACCTCCACGTCTTCAACAATCCCAAGTGGCTTCACAACTTCACCATTTACCACTTCAAGACGGATAATCGTAGGCTTTAGCTCTCCAATTTCAAGGTCTTTAAACGTGGCATGAGACATCACGTTGACACTTGCCCCCAAGTCACATAATGCATCAAGGGTGCTTTTTCCTTCAAAATCACAAGGAATTATGAACTTTCCCGGATCACCAACCTTCGTAGGCCCCCCTTTTTGCATCGACTTACTCATTTCGGGTTGCTCCTCTTTCTTTTTCTCTTCATACTTCTTCTTGAGCGACATGACATACTCCTCAAATTCCTTCTTCTTCTCCTCCTTTACAAACATTTGTGGATAGGGAATAGGGAATGGAGTGATCGGGATACCCCAATAGTCATGTTTGTACTCTTCTTCTTTGACCTTCTCCTCTACTTTCTTTTCCTCTTGCACCCTCTTCCACTTGGGTATCCATTTAGGCCCCTTCTCTTATTTCTTCCATTTCTCCAACAACCTTGCTTTCCACCAACCCTTCTTCAACCTTTCGTTCCTCTTTCATATCAACCAACAAACATTGAGCCTTTGGATTAACTTCGGTTGTGGCCGGAAACTTTCCTTTTGTTTGAGCACTCAATGAACTTGCCATTTGTCCAACATTGTACTCCAAAGCTTTGCATCTTCTATCACTATTTTCCTCAATAGCTTTGAATCTTCTTTCATTAGCTTCATCTCTAGCTTTTTCCGATACTTCTCTAGCTTTGTTTGATGCAATCAATTATTCAGGTAGCTCATCGGTTGATGCTCTTCCCTCATTGTTCGGTGCCTTAGCCCCCGGTTGATATCCCGGAGGATATGCAACCGCATTGCTCGGATTAGAGTAGGAAAAGTTACCATGCCTTTGTTGTTGTTGTGGGTATGAGCTTCCACTACTTTGACCATTGAAACCTCCTTGCCTTGGTGGATAGTTTCCTTGACTTTGGTTGAAACTACCTTGGAAATTATTTTGGTAATTCCCTTGGTAGTTTCTTCCTTGCATGTATTGCACATCCTCCACACGTGGCATTGTCATAACCCATTGTTCCCCACTAACACCATTTGGAGGAAGCACACTTTGATCCATTTGGCCATCAACCATATTAACTCCTTGATTAGTCACTCCTTGTTTCAAACTCATTTGCTTCATTACCTCCGCTACTATCATTTCCATGCTTGGCGTGTGTGACTCAACATTCACACTCTTCACACTCGAGTGTTGCCCTTGATCATAGCTCTCAAATCCATAGCATCCACTAACCCTCTCCGGTGGCCATTGGTAGACATTTGTAGCAATTTCATCAAAAATTCGAATAGCCCTTTCTGGAGTCACTCCAAGTACGGATCCACCCGCCGAAGCATCAACAAGCACTCATTGACCATTTACCAAACCTTGGTAGAAAAACCCCACTTGTTAATTTTCCGGAAATCCATGTTGAGGACACTTGCGTAGCATTTCCTTAAATCTTTCCCACGCTTCGTAAAAGCTTTCTTGAGGCAATTGCTTGAATTGAGTAATCAAGCTCTTCATTTGAAGTGTCTTGGAAGGTGGGAAATACTTGTTCAAGAACATTTGTGCAAGTTCCTCCCAAGTGTTGCACATTCCCGGAGTAAGAGTAGATAACCATGTGCGAGCACGATCTCTCAAAGAAAACGGAAATAACCTCATTTTTATGAAATCCTCGCTCACCCCATTCATCTTCACGGTGTTAGCAATCTCAATGAATTGAGCTAGATGAGCATTAGGATCTTCATTCGGAGTTCCACTAAATTGTTGCTCTCTCACCATAGAAATCAAGCCCATCTTAAATTCAAAGTTGTTGGCATGAATTGGTGGCCCCATCATTTGTGGCATTGCTCTTGGCATAAAGAAATCCCGGATCACCCTTTGATCATTTTGCATTCCATGTTGCACCGGAGGTGGTGGTGGTGGTACATATGCTTGTTGTGGAGGAGCATAAGCTTGTTGAAAGCCTTGTTGCCTTAGAACTTGTTGCACCATTTGTTGAAGCAAAGTTTGGTTGTTCATAGCTCCATGATTTTGATAGGCTTGTTGAGGAAGATTTTCATTGAATTGAGGTGCGTTGTCATGAACGTTCATATTGTGTCCT
Source organism: Pogostemon cablin (assembly GCA_023678885.1). NCBI lineage: Eukaryota > Viridiplantae > Streptophyta > Magnoliopsida > Lamiales > Lamiaceae > Pogostemon > Pogostemon cablin. The sequence continues at coordinate 22,213,415 of CM042979.1, read as the reverse complement.
CCTTCCCCATCATGCTCTATCTCCACACGATTATCCTCTTGAAAGTTCTACATTCGCTCACTAATTTTGTTCTCCTTTCTTCTCCTTCTCAATGTATGCTCAATCTCCCAATCGATAGGTTCTACTTATTTCCCCTTGGATCTTGTTTGCATACACCTCCAAAGCAAAAGAAGTTAGAACAAGATTTTCAAAGCAAAGACAAATAATTAATAAAAGAAAAATGTCTCTATTAAGATTACTCAAAACGATCCTTCGTTAAGCTACTAGCAACCGTTACCTCCCCGGCAACGGCGCCATTTGATTAGCCATAGTTTAGTGGAGAATGACAATTCAAGAAATTATCGAACCCAAGGGAGGTAGGCACTAGTGCTTAAGCGATCTCACGTTTCTTATAATTTTACAGAGACTAATCATCAAAGGGAGGTTGATCAAACAAGAAATTAAATCAATCAATGCAAGTGAACAAGCAATGATCAAACGAACAAGATTTATGGATGAAAAGTGGTTTACCAAATTGATTAAAAGTGAGATTAACAACAATCAAGAAGTGGTAATTCTAGGAATTATGTATCAAATTCATATGTATCATGGATTGAAGACTAAGGGCCAACACTAAAGTCACCTAAACTCCCTCTCGAGATGGATAGGATATGAATATCAAATAGCTCAATGGATTGGTTCTCACTTAAACAATTCCAACTAGGTACTAAGCTTAAATGAGAGTCCCTTCACATAATTAATCAATCTCTCGATCAAACCAATCACATGTCCTACCAAAGGGTTCTAAACTATGAAGGACTTCTCAATCTCTTCACAATCTATAATGCACATGAAGTGTTTGATGAAATGATTCACTTAATTATCCTAAGCATATAATTGATTTCTCAATCTAATCACATATCTAGAACAACTAAACACACAAATCATCAATACAATTCAAGCAATTAATAATCAATGGTAGAAAATCATAGATCCAATCAACATATGAATTTGAATACACAAATCCCCAAAATTATCCAACAACTCTCATGTTGTTAATCTCACAAGGGAGATTAGCCTACCATATTAAGAAGGAAATGAACATAGACATTAAGATCCTTACAAAACATGATGAAACTATGAGGTTTAATACAAGAAATGAATGGAAACTCCCTTGATGTCACTTCAATGGTGATTTCCTTCTTTCCCTTGTTATCTTCCTCTCTTCCTTGCTTCTTTTCTTCAATTGGATGATGATTTTGATGGTTGGATGATGATAGATCCAAAGGATGGTGAATGAATGAAGATGATGGTGTAAAATGGAGAGAATTGTGTGTGATGTGTGTGTGGAAGGGTGGAATTTCAGATCTTCTCTCAATTGTTGAATAAATGGGTATTTATACCCCTTGGGAAGCTTCTAGAAGTTTCTGGAAATTTCAGCAGTTTTGACACCTACACGGCTCGTGTGCTGTAACACGGCCCGAGTCGTGTCTAGGGTTTCAGGTCAACGGCGAGCTCTGGACAGCACACGGCTCGTGCGCAGCACACGGCCACAGGGGTGGCCGTGTTGTGTTTTCTGACATTGTCGCACGGCCCTCTCTTACAGGGCCGTGCTTGGTGCACGACCCGTGTTTCTGCACACGGTCCGTGTCCTGCACTCGGCCACAGGGATGGCCGAGTTGGTGCTTCTGGCGTCCGCACACGGTCACTTCTTACAGGGCCGTGTTCCGTATACGGCCCGTGTAGGTGCACGCCCTGTTTTACTTCTTCCGTTTTTGCCCGTTCTCCCTCGTTTCAACTCCGAATTTAGATCCGCTTTTTCCTATTCCTTCCTTATCATATCTAGGTTTAAGCTCATTCCCACACATCTCCATAAAAATACAAAATACAACCAAATAACACATAAAATACGGATAAAAATATACGAAAACTCACATAAAAAGATACTAAAATCTAGGTGAAAATATCACTCATCACTAGTATTTATTTTCTTGATTCATCAATGGGTGATATTTAATTATTAAATCAATATGCTTGGTGAGTCAGGAGGTGATACTGTCTCAATGTTGTGCTGTTGATTGTAGAAAGAATCTGTGTCCTAACGGAATTGGTTGATGATGTCCCCTTGAGGAGCTCATAATGATTATCATGTAAACCCCGCAGGTGGATTAATTCCGGCATGATAATAAGGTTAAGTGGTACTACTCTCGATAAAATATTAATTAATGGAGCTGTTAGTAACTTAATTAATTAATGGGCATTGAATCTTAAACACGAGGAGACTAACAGGCTCATAAAAAGAAGGATCCCATAACGTAATTCGGGATTAGGGTGGCAGTGCAATAATACTTCTTTAGTGGACTGATTTATTATTATTGGACTTAAGTATAAGGTTTGGGCTAAACTTGGATGCTTAAGCCCAATAGAGGCCCAATCCTCCTGGTCCCTGTTGTAGCCTATATAATAGCCAATCTCATCAATCCGGATATAAGTCAATCACACCTAAACATGTGAAAGATAGATTTGGCTTGTGACTGAGATCGTCTTGTAGATCGTTGCCCACACAACGTCAAGACGTGGCTTAGGAATACAACAAAGATCGGAAGGTCATTTGTTGTTTCTGTTCATCAACTTACATGATTTTTCTAAAATCGTGTGTAATTCCAAACTATACTTGTAATAAATTGTTAGTAAGCCACGGAAAATAGGATCGTTTTGGCATGTAGATCACTCAAAATTGGAGATCGGATGAGGAAGTTATGCCCAATGTTGTGAGGCTGCACAGGATGCCGTCGAAAATCTTTCTTCTTCAACATACCCTGGTAAAAGGTAGTTCGATTCTAAACTTATGCTTCTGCTGCTTTAGAATTGCATGGAACCCTAACGGTTCACATTAACCAAAAGATCCGAACGCCAAAAATTGGTATCAGAGGGTAGGTTTTAAGGCTAAACGTGACACGTTAGGCTAGGGTTTATGTGGAATGTGTGATTTATTTTCCAATAAGGATCGCATTAGGTTTAGGGTCTTTGTTGTATGTGTAATTCATGCAAACCCTAATTATGATTTGCGACGGACTTCGTTGATGTTGGTACGTGAGTGACCCTGGTGAAAGCATCGGACGGTATCTGTCGAAAGCAATTGATGACACGATGATCAGCGGCATAACGAATGTGTGAATAGGCCAGGAGACCTCGTTCTTGCTGGACGAGTGTCGGGTCGAGTGCTGCAGGGATCGAAAGTGGGGCTTTCTGCATGGAAACCTTATCAATTGAAGAGATTGGAATGGCGAGTTTCAGGGCATGCGATGGCGGTGCTTCGCTGCCTGTCAGGAAGCGTGGTTGCAACGGTGGCTATGTGATTTTGCCATGTTAATTCACGACTGTGAATAGCATGACTGCGATTGTCGGACAATAGGAGGTCGTTGACAACTAGTAGCTGACTAGCGTGGGCCTCGATAGGAAGAGATCTGCAAAACCGGCGATCGTAGCATGAATACTTGACCGGCAAGGCATGAAGCGCGATGCTTAGATGAAGTCAGTCCAACATTGGAACCTGTATAGCTGGGTGAGGCATAGCAGTAGGGTTTTCGTGTGGCACAAGATAGGCGGTTCCAGTCGGGTCTTCATGACTTTCGAGTGAGTCCTTGTTGATTTTTCAACCGAGTCTACAGATGGCTAGGTCGGGTCTATCGGGAGATGACTGGGTCCAGTCTGCAAAGGGATGGGTCGGGTCTGTCAGCAGATGGCTAGGTCAGGTCTGTCGACAGACTGGATCTAGTTTGCAAAGGGCTAAGTCGGGTCTGGACAAGTTTTTGAGCGAGTCTGCCACATTCTCAGTGTGTTTTCGAGCGGGGCTGACGAGATTCCGAGCGAGTCAGTGCGTTTTTTCAATTGTTACATGGTGCGGATTGGGTTGTGTTGGCATCTTATTGTTGATCGAGTCTGCATGGCCAACAAAGGCGGTGACTACTTGGCGAAAGGATGATGTTGGCCAGATGGTGTTCACGCAGCATACAGGCAACGACTTAGCGAAATGGTTGTCGCTTTCATGAGCACGATCGGCGGGATGCTTGTGCCCCCACTGCGCATCATCCCTGGTGATTTATGGCAGCTGCTTGTTGAGAAGATACGACTGGTAGCCGCTGTCAAAAAGGATGCCGGCAGCGGACGACATGCATAATTCAAGTAAGGCAAGATTGGCGACTTGGCAGTGGGTTTTCCAGCAAGCGGCAGTTTTTTCGATGGGCAATAGAATGAGTGGAGCAGCGCCGCCACAGGCGGCAGTGTTTGGGGTTGTTGTGGGTCCATGTGTGAGATGACTTAGGGCACAAGATTTCCTTCTTGTTGCGCAAGTTATCGTTTTAATTGCTTGGAGTGTTGATCAAGTCAACTTAATTTTGGCAATTTATTTCCTTATACTCCCTCCGTCCCATGGTAAGAGTCCCATTTACTTTTGGGCACATGGATTAAAGAGTATTATTATTTAATGTGTAGTGGGTAGTTGTATTAGTGGGTGTATAGGCCCCATATTTTAATTGTATTAGTGAGTGTAGGTGGGCCCTATATGTCTAAAAAAAGAAATGAGATCCTTTGGGTGGGACAACCAAAATGGTAAAATGACCCTCTTAGCCTGGGACGGAGAGAGTATATAACTGCTATAATTGGATTATTTATCTATTATTGTTATATATTTGGATGCATGTCCTATTTGATATATTGCTTTAAATAGTGGCATGCTAAATTTTTGTATTATATAAGTGGTATATTGTATGCATGCGAAAACCCACTTGTTAAATAACTAAGTGGGAGAGGGATTGGTCATAAATCCCGCGGCCTCCATTATTAATTTATTGTGTGATGCAAATAAGCTTATGAGTCGGTTACAGTGCCTTCCTCCCCAATGAATGAGTTTTATTTGTGGGTCACTGGAATAAATTTTTTTAAATAATTATTGTTTGTAATGTGATGCACATAAACTTATGAGTCAGTTATAGTGCCTTCCACCCCAACGGATGAGTTTTATTTGCGGATCATTGTTACAAATTAATAATTGATGATTGTAGAAAATTATTTGAGGGCGTATGGACTTCTCCAACTGTAAGATACACAAACTTGGGTAACGTACTTAATATCAAATAATGGTATACACTTAGGTGCAATTAATATGCATCCTCCCCAACGGAGTCATTGCTATTAAATTGCATGGCTAAAGGACAATCAACTATTAATCATTGAGTCATAAGGTTAATTATGACGTATGGAATTAATGGGTAAAATCTTTTCTTGCAAATGTTAGGGTTTGTATACATCCATACTAATGTGGCATGCAAATTCACGGTGCTTGAGATGTCGGTGAATTTATTTTATATTATTTATTGAGGGAATCAATATAAATTTGAATTTGAAGAGTTTGATTGATTTATTTATTTACTTGATTCTCTGAATTTTCAAATAGTTTATTTTACTTATTGTTAGCTAAAAGAAAATAAACTTACTTTTCCAAAATAAATGATTAGAAAAGAATCTTGGTTTTAATACTTATTGTTTAAGAAAATAAAAATATGTTCTTACTAAGGATGTCCTCTGATGTCTATTTAGTTCTCTAGTGAAGAGTTGAGAAGTTCATAGAAATATGATGATCTCATGCGACTCTTCGGATACTTGAGAAATAAAGAAAGACAAGGGGTCATGGAACTTGATGAATGAATTGGAAATACTTAGAATAGAAATTGAGGGGGAAACCTAGGTCAATTTATTCTTCGTAATTTGCCTAGTTGTTTTGAGCAAGTTTCAACTCAATTACAAGAGATTGTATGCGGTGGAAACTTCTGACAAAACGTGTGGCGAAAGAAAAACCCAATTTCAATAAGACATGAACAAGTTAAGTATCTTATTCACTAGTTGTTGAGGCATGATTAGTGATGGCATCTGCTGACACGTTTTGAGTAGATATTGGAATTACTATATGTCAGCAACTATGTAAGGATGAGATTACTGTATACATGGGTAATTGCTACAAGAGTAGTGGCTGTTGCAGTGGAAGTTGTTTATTTATCTTATGATTGAAATAAACGTTTGATTTTGAGAAATTATCTTTATGTACATTTTCATAGAAAGAATTTTATTTCGGTTTCTATGTATTTACAGATGGATACTCTATTTCAATGAATGATGGAGCTATAATCTGTTATGGTACATTAGTGACAATTCGTTAACTCTTAAATCATGTTTATCCTACGGTATAATAAATAGTAATTAATAATGCGTCTTCTAATCATAAATAAGAGAAAGGAACATTTGAAAATGAACTAAACATATCTGTGGCATCTAAGACTAGATCATTTACTTTAGTACGATTCGAAAGTTGATAGCCAATGAACCGTGAGGTTTATTGAAAGTGGAAACTATCGACTTGTATGTCTTACTTGGAAGTAAATATGATTAATTGCCTTTTCAAATTAAAGGGGTATAGAGTCATGTAAAGATATGTTGAAAACGGTTCATTCTGATTTATGCGATCCTAAGATTATCCCGGCAAGAGTTGTTTATGAATATATTTGTTACTTTGTTTGACGATTATTCTAGAAATGAGATATATTTATTCGATGCACTGTAAGTCTGAGTACTATGATTAAATCAAGAAGTACATGGCTGATACGGTGAAGCATCATGGAAAATATATCAAGTCACTGCGATCCTATTATAGTGGCGAGTACCTCTTAAGATAGTTTAGGAGCTATTAATCAGAGGTTGGGATTGAATCCCAAGTTGTCAACACTGGGCAAACCCCAGTTGAATGGTGTGGCGGATTGAAGGAATAAGACTCTTATAGAAATTGTTAGATAGATGATGAGTTATTAAATTCATTTTGGAAAATCAAAGAAAAATAAAGAGTGATTTATTTAATACTCCAAAGGATCAAGAGAGTGATTGTTAACACAAATACTAGAATTTTGAAAGGGGATTATGTAATAAATCACAAAACCATGTATAAAATATTCTTAAAAGTGTGAGAAGGGAAACATAAATTTTAGTACCAATTGTACAAGAGGATATACCACAAGTAAACTGCATCGCGTGTCGCATCTGATACACAATTTCATGTAATGCCTTGTCGTAGTGGGAGAATTGTTTTACAACCAGAAAGATTTATGTTTTGGAAGAGTCATGAGACTTGGTCCCTAGTAAACATAAAATTGACCCATGGGTTCGATGAAGCACTACAAGATCGAAATGCAGAATTTTAATAAGTTGCAATGATTTCTGAAATAGAATTTATGGATTCAAAATCAATTTTGGGATCTTGTAGAACCATCAAATGGTGTAAAAGCCATTGGATGTAAGTGGCTCTACAATGAAGCAACCATGGTGATTCATTGCAAAAGGCTAAGAGCATTTTGAGTGTAAACTTAAAAATGTCCATCTATGGACTAAAGTAAGCTTCAAGATCATGCGAAATCTGTTTTGATTAGGAAATCCAATAATATGGATTTAATCAATGCTTGGATAGATCTTGTGTATTGAAAAGAGTGAAGGAAACGTGGTGGTATTTCTTGTATGTACGTAGATGGTATCTTACTCATTGGAGACAATGAAAGAGTATTGTCGGGCGTATGGGTATGGTTATTAAAGCAGTATGAAATGAAGGACTTAATAAGGATCACGAGAAAGGATGTTCTGCTTATTCAAGCTTCGTATAAATGATACAATTCTTACTCGTTTTAGCATATGACTTTATCTAAGAATTTATGTCTTAAGACACAAAAGAAGATAAAATAGATAAAAGTAGTTTCCTATGTTTCAGCAATAAGGAAGCTTAATCTATGGAATGCTATGCACGAGATTGTATATCTGTTTTGCCAATGGCATAGTCAGTGGGTATCAAGGTAATTCGGAACAAGAATATTGAATTGTGGTAAGACATATTTAAAGTGCCTGAGAAGGACTAGAAATAACATGTAGGCTTACTGGATAGATTCATTACTTCTTGATGGTTACATAGATTCGGTTTTACAAATCATGGGAATGGTAGTAAATCCACCTCTAGGTTATGTGTTTGAATTGGGAAGTAGATCCATAGTATGGAGGAGTGTTATATAGAAATATATTTCGGACTCCACCATGAAAAAAATGATAATATTGGAGCCTAGTGGCTGCCAAAGTATCTGTATGGTTCTAGAAACTTCGTAATGAACTTAGATGTGATTATGAGTTTTCCCAAGGTCAACACAATTTATTGTGATAATAATGATGTAGTTGCAAACTTGGAGGAATCACGAGCCCATAAGGCACTTAAACACATTGAATGCAAGTACAATCTGATACGAGAAATCGTATGATGAGGGGAAGGTTGTTGTCACCTAGATTGCATCGAATGATAGCATAGTAAATCCTTTTACAAGGACCTTTAGGTGAAAGCTTTTGTTGGTCAAGTAGTGGAAGTGGGAATCAGATGTATGGCAGCGAATATGGCAGCATAGTCTTTTAATATAAGTGGGAGATTGTTGGATTGTATACTAAAAGTCTAGCTTTTGTATGAAAAATAATTTGACAATATTTGAAATGAGAATCATGTGATTAAATGTTTGCAATAATGTTGTTGCAAAAGTTCATTTACTTTATACTGTAGATAATGTGGTGTGCGGCGTCACACAGAAGATCACATTATCGGCTTCTTATAAAGTATAAACAGATATTCACAACCGAGATAGATGGGAACTATCTATTGGTATGGTTATAGTGTGATTTGGCATTAGTATGTCTTGACTATAAAATTGCACTAGTGCACTTTCTGTGTATTGAATAGGACTGCCGTTGAGATCGTTCGGTTTATATCGACTATATAATAGAACTTGATCTCTGTTATTTATTTTCTTAATTCATCAATGGGTGAGATTTAATTATTAAATCTATATGCTTGGTGAGTCGAGAGATGATAATGTCTCTATGGTGTGCTGTTGATTGTAGAAGGAATCTGTGTCCTAACAGAATTGGTTGATGATGTCCCCTTGAGGAGCTCATAATGATTATCATGTAAACCCTACAGGTGGATTTATTCCGGCATGATAATAAGGTTGAGTGGTATTACTCTCGGTAAATATATTAATTAATAGAGTTGTCAGTAACTTAATTAATTAATGGGCATTGAATCTTAAACACGGGGAGACTAACGGGTCCATAATAAGGAGCCCATAACGTAATCGGGATTAGGGTGGCAGTGCAATAATACTTCTTTAGTGGACTGATTTATTATTGTTGAACTTAAGTATAAGTTTTGGGCTAAACTTGGATGCTTAAGCCCAATTGAGGCCCAAACCCAAATTTCTCCTCTTGGTCCCTGTTGTAGCCTACATAATAGCCAATCTCATCAATCCGGATATAAGTTAATCATGCCTAAACATGTTAAAGATAGATTAGGGCTGTAGACTGAGATCGTCTTGTAGATCGTTGCCCACACAACGTCAAGACGTGGCTTAGGAATACAACAGAAGACCGGAAGGTAGTTTTCTATCTGTCAACTTCAATGATTTTTCTAAATTTGTGTGTAAGTCCAAACTGTACGTGTGATATACTGTTATAAATCCACGAAAGAGAGGATCATTTTGGCGTGTAGATCACTCAAATCGGAGATTGGAAGAGGAAGTAATGCCCAAAGTCATGAGGCTGCGCTGGCTACTGGTGTGAATCTTTCTTCTTCAACAAACCCTGGTGAAAGGTAATTCGATTCTACACTTATGCTTCAACTGCTGTAGAATTGCATGGAACCCTAATGGTTCACATTAACCAAAAGATCCAAACACCAAAAGAGCGGCTAGCATCGAAAAGCAGCGCGATGTTGGCTAATGGTCATCATGGGTGGCACTTCACGGCATCGTGCTGGTGGTAATAACAATAGTGAGAAGCGGTTGTCGTGAACGGCAATGCTGGTTGCATGCGACATGGGCTGTGCTGGACAACAAACCCAGTGTTGTTTGTCCACCGGCGGCTCGTGACGGTAGCATAATTAGCGGCAAAGACCAGCATGGATGAGGCTAGCACCAGGTAGCGATGCTGATTAGCGATCAACGGATAGTGGGAAAGAGCATGGATAGCGATCGGATAATCATGGCATGTGGCACATGTCAGGTGGTTCCGTGCGGGTCTTCTTGTGGTCCAATCGAGTCCAACATGATTTCTAGGCGAGTCCATCATAATTTTTGGTCGAGTCCGTGATGTTTTGGGTCGAGTCCTGCACTGGTTCTGAGCAAGTCAGCGTGTTCTCTGGGCGAGTCTCCTTCATGTGATGGGCTGGGATGAAGGTTGGATGATGCAGATAAAAGGATGCAGGCATGCATTCTGACAAATGATCGTTGTCAATCATTAGCACGATCAACAGAACGCATGGTGCCTGCTGTGCGCATCGTCGATAGTAGTCTTATGCGGCAGAAGGTAGTCAGCGATGGCTTGTTGGCAAATCGCAACTGAACAACAGTGGTGGGCATAAGTCTATCGCTGATGGTGGAGTGTCGACGGCGGCAGGAGAATATGATTTTGGCGACCGGCAGCTACTGTCGGCACGCCCACCGACAGTGGATGGCACAAGCTTGAAAAGCAAGTGGCACGACTCATATGGGTGGCCAGAATGACTGCTGACGCAGCTGACACGGGTCGTGCCGAGGTAAAATTTAGTGTGGGTGGCATTGAGCAGACGATCGATGGCAGCATGAGACAGCATGACTCATGCAAATGGACTGCATGAGTCGTGCAGGTGTAATTCGTGGGTCAGCTGGGCTCGTTTTTGACATTTCACATTTTACTGCGTTTATTTCGAGATTTATATAACTGCTATAATTGATTTAATTATCTTATTATTGTTATATATGTATGTATGTTTATCTTTGATTTACTGCCTTATTTGGTGTAATAGGAGAATGCTAAATTGCGTATTTTATTATTGAATATTATATGCATGTAAAAACCCTCAGTGCTAAATGACTAAGTGGGAGAGAGGATTGGTAAATAATTCCCACGCCTCCATTATTGGTTTGTAAGTGATGTGAATAAACTTGCGCGTTGGCATTAGGGCCTTACTCCCATCGAATGAGTTTATTCATGGATCACTGGTACAAATTTCTTTATGATGATTGTAGGAAGTTATCCGAGCGCATGTGTACTTCTCCATCTGTAAGGCACACAAGCTTGGGCCGTGAACTTGGGATCAAATAATGGTGTCTTAAGTGCAAATAATAAGTATCCTCCCCATCAGATTCACTGATGTTATTTGCATGGCTAAAGAGTAACCAACTATTAATTATTTTGTCATAAAGTTAGGTTGACAAATGAAATTAGTGGGTAAAACCTTCTCTTGTAAATATTCGGGTTTGTATACATCCACACTATCGTGGCATGCAGACTCATGGTGCTTGAATGTTGGTGAATTTTATTTTATATTGTTTTGAGGGATTTGAGGGAATCAATATAAATAATTAATTCGGAGATTTGATCGGTGTATCTACTTATGATTTATTTATGATTCTCAGTATTTTTAAATAGTTTTATCTCGCTTATTATTTACTAAAAGAAACATATTTACTGTCCAAAATTAGATGATAAGAAAAGAATCTTGGTTTTAATTCATACTGCTTAAGAAAATATAAAATCAGCCAATATTCAAAAGTGGCCCAACTTTCAAATGCAAATTACAATGCCAGCATGCAAATAATTTTACTAACAAAAATAGCCGACTTTTGATTTAATGGCCAAAATACCCTTAATAAAACCCCAACCCACCTATACTTTATTAAACCACCCCCACCCCCACCCTACCCCACCCCACCCCATCACACACAACCCAATTGCATTTTATTAAACTTTCGGAGAACTATTTGTGAAGGCTAAATCTCTTGAAAAATTTTGGAGTTCCCATTTCAATTAGATTGTTGCAATTGTCTTTGAATCTCAACCTATTAGTAAATCTGGTTCTTAAAAAAATTCTCTTACCGTCCAAACACCCCCTCTCAGCTTCAATTTCAAATTCAGGATTGAGCATTTTGGCTTGCCCAATAAAATCCATTGATCATGGCAGCCCAATCCAATTCAATTTAATCTGTGTTAAAAACCCAGTCCAGCTTCTTCATCCCCTTCAAGATTGAATTCGGCGATTTATTGTTGAAGATCGAAATCGCATTCTTTTGATTTTTTTCAGTCATTTGGGGGTGGGGAAGAAATCAAATGATTAGAGCTTTGTGAATAGTGGTTACTTCCAGATGACCAGATTCTTCCCAGCCACACTTAAGTTGAAGGTAATGACCGGCATGGTTGTGAATCAAATAATTAAAGGCAAAGAGGATATCACCAGGACATTGATTTCAATACAAGATTAAGCTATGTTGAATCTCCAGTGGATAAGAGTAGGTGGTTGATGGTATATTGCGATTTATAGGAAATTGCATGACATTTATTTTTGTGCATTTTTAAAATGGTAGACAAAAATATAACAAGCTTCCTTAATTTTCAATATAAATAAAAAATCTAAGTTTAATTGAGAAAAATCGTGGTGAAGAAGAAGATGAATAGTGATTAGTGAGTTCCTTGAATCTCCAATTTTAGTTTTTTTTTTCTTGTAATTGAAATGATATGTATGTTTTGCAGCTTGGATTTCATTTTCTTTTGTATTATAGGTAGGTGGTAGTTTCAATTTTGGTTGTATTATATTTTGTGGAATTAGGACCTTAGGTTTTGATTTGGGTGAAATTTTGTTTCATAATTTATACATTTTCTATCTTGTTCTGTTTTTAAAGATGTCTATATCTTTTTTTTTCTTTCTATTATGAACTAAATGAATAATGCTTATGAACACTAACTCTTTCTAAAATCATGGTGAGAAGGAGATGAATAATGATTAGTGGGTTCCTTGAATCTCCAATTTTAGTTCTTTATTTTTCTGGTAATTGAAATGATATGTATGTTTTGCAACTTATATTTCATTTTCTTTAGTATTATAGTTTGGTGGTAGTTTCAATATTGGTTGTGTTATATTTTATGGGATTAGGGTCTTACTTAGGTTTTGATTTGGGTAAAATTTTGTTTCATAATTTACCTTTTCTATCTTGTTCTGTATCTAAAGATGTCTATAGCTTGTTTTCTTTTCTGTCTATCATGAACTAAATGATTAATGCTTATGAACACTATAGGCTCAACCAAGAAGTTGTTGATTTCTTTAATGGAATTTGTGATATAGGATTGCAGCCAATCAAGATCGCTTTCTCAACTGTTCAGAAGTGCTGTTAGTATACCAAATGGTGCAATGTGTAGCAAGATTCATGAAATTTAGTAAAAAATGTACATGTAAATATGTTTGTTGAGACTGCTTTAATGAATATGTATGGTAATATATGAAGCATTGAGGATGTAGGGGGATATTCCATTAATTGGTCAAGAAGTACATGATCTCATGGAGTACTTTTATGCTTGATTCTTAGGGCATCCACGACCATGGTCAACAAGCTCTTGATCTATTTGAAAAAGATACTTGAATTGAATTTGCACCAAATGATACTAGTTTCTTGAATGTGCTTAAGGTTTGCAGCATGCTGGGAACATGGAGAGGAAATGTTATTCTTTGAGATCATGAGGGAGTTAAGCTACAGACAAACAATAATATTACATATTAATATTGGTATACTTGGTTGATGAGCATTTTCTCAACATACAAAATTAATCCTCAAGTATAAGGATATCAATTGTAGTTTCGAAAGGTGACCAAGTAATTATCAAATCCAAGGGACGGATTATTATCAATTCAATTATATTCTATTTAACTAAGATTATGTTGGTAAAATTGATTTGGTTTGTTTATTAAACTATATAACATAAATTGAAATAGCAAAGTAATTAAACAAGCAATAGAGAAACTTCGGTGGTGATAAAGTAATTAATAGTGTAGTTCGTCAGGTAATCCAATTTTACTTATTAATTTCCTTTCCATGTGTTGTTGTCTGACTCTGCCTTGTGGTTTATGGACGCATCACTAAACTATGCAAGCGTATTCTATAGACACAAGTAAGCAAGCGTATGACAAGTGTGAATATCCTCGGAGCAAGATGTATACTTTACCCCCTTTCTAGGTAGTATCATAATCAATTATTTTCTGTGCACTTGGTACTCTAACCCGATTTGATCTCCCTTTTTAGGTACTATAAAGTTATACTCTTTATCCTACTTATTAACCCGAATATGATTCAATTAACAAGTATCTATATAAGATAGTTCTAATAAGACTTCAGAATCCCTTCACTTAGAATTATAACATACAATCCTGCTCAGCGGTGAACGCACTCAATCAATAACTAAGAGATGTATTCAGACTCTACATAATAGTTAAAGATGCACAAAATTACCGTGAGTATTAATTAAAAAGATACAATCTTATATAGAATAAACCACAAGTAGTGTTGTACGGAGTTTATACATGGACATTCAATTAACTCATAAAACTTTTATAACCCTAGAACTACCGGAGTGGTTCTAGGCCATGATTGATCTAAGAACAATCATGACTAGTTGGTATGATCTTACTTGACTCGCCAGATGAACCTCTCCTCACGACTCCTTCGGATGATGGCAGGTCTTGGTGAAGGATGGATGATGAATGCTTCTTTATTTTTCTCCTGCAAAAGCTCTTCTTTTATACTTGTAAACTCTCCTTATGGGCCTTAGATGGGCTTCTTGAGCAAACACATGCACTGAAGGTGTAAAAATATAAATTTGATAAGTTTTCGAATGTTGATTCGAACAAATATGTTGGTCGAACTCCTGCATGCTGGTCGAATCCCTCTGTAACTTGGCTTCTGACTCCGAATTCGACCAGAGTGTTCGTCGAACTGGATACTTCCTGGTCGAACCGGAACTACTTCTATTTAGGCTTCTAGTTTGACCACGGTTCGACCAAGTGGTCATGTCGAACTCGGCTGTCGTGGTCGAACTCGACTTTTCCGAGCTCAGTTCGACCAGAGGTGCTGGTCGAACTCCCTTCTTCTTGGTCGAACTTGACCCCTGCATGGTCGAATCTACCCCTGCTTCTTCCTCTTTCCGAATTCGACACTTCCAACTCGTTTTCCATCGAAAATCAACTCAAATTGCCTTATAAACTCCCGATTCGTGACTTTCCACCAAGTATTGTAATTCACTTTGAATTACCATCATTAATTATACCATAAGTATATGAATCTGGGCTCAAAACTAGTGAATTAACACACTCATCAAACCCTCAAACTTACATGTTACTCGTCCCGAGGCAACGAAATCAAGACCCAAGAGTAGTGTAAAATTCACCAACCAATACAATTCATACTCACACATGCAATCCATCAATTGAACACAAGTATTACAAACATCATATGCATCATTTATGCAAAATATCACTCGATTACATTACATTTCGGAGTACAAAATCATCTAGCTCACAAGATAAATATTTACTCTTTCTCAAGTGAAAAGATGTACACTCTAGCAGGTTAGTGTTTACGCTCATATTCAATTCATACTTCCGCGTAACCATAAGCTTGTCAAGGGTCTCAAAACTCAACTTATAATTGATTCCTTACTAGGATCACAAAGGACTTGTTTTTGGGTTGTAATGTTGGTTATTTGGTATAGGTAGGAGAATTTAGGTAAAGTGACTAATTCACTAGTAGAGAATTACCTTGGAGTTTCGCTTTTCGTCATGTAGCTTCGTCTATTTCTTCATCTTCTTCTCATACATTTTATAGTTCAAATCTCCTTCTTTCTTCAAGCATCAACATCATCTTTTTTCAATGAGCAAGGGTACCAATTTCAGGCACTACCTTTCTACACAGTCGGGGTACCAGTTTCAGGCACTACCCCTAAACAATATTTAACCATACTTCTTTCTTTTTTATAATTCTCAACCAAGCTTCTGCCTTCTCATTCTTTCAAGCACTTATGCACCTCAACTCTCTACTAATGAATAGGATATTCAACCAGGCTCAAGTAAGGTTTAATAAGTCTTTTTATCAAGGCTTGCCAAAGAAAAACCTTTTTTAAGGCTTAAAAGGGCTTACAATGATATACATATATTAGGTAAGGTAAAATTTTGGCTAAGTAACTTGATTACACAATAATGGCCTAAGATCATGTGCTAGCAATTCCTCAATCATAAGTTTCACACAAGACGCCAAGCCAAGTTCTAGAATACGGTTGTACGAATGATTCTCTCAAGAATAAATAATCATGAACTAGCATGGTTCAAATGGCTCAAATCCTCACATGGGTAAATAGATTCCTAAGTACTCCTCCAAGTAAATAACCAATATCAATTTCACAATAAATTCACATATTTATCAAGTATACAAGCTTCCAATCAATAGCAATTAACACATTTAACATATGAATGCATCATACTAACCAAGAACCCTCATAGCAAACAATCCATACAAGTATCAATCATCATCTCTCAATCCACATCAAATATCAATATAAGTACATTCTACTCACACCACATACCCATCCTGTAAAGAGAAAGAGAGAAGGGAGATGAGATGAAATAGACAAAGACAAAAACCTGGTGCATTCTACTCTTCCGGAGCATCATCATCATCTCTCGCACCCTCTTCAACACCATTCATCTCCGTGCGCAACCTATCCAAATCTCTATGAAGAGCATTCAGATTCATATCCATCAAGCACTCATGAGCAAACAACCTCTCCAATCTCTTATCCATCTCCACATAGTTATCCTGCAGCGAGTTAAACTTCTCATCCAGTGCTGCAAAAATCGCATTCGCCAACTCCAGCTGCCTATTCATCTCTTGCGGGTTCGCATTCAGTGTAGCGAACTGCTCATGAATCATCCTGAGCTGCTCCTACAAATAGGCATCCAGACCAGCGCACTGCTATTGATATGGCGCCGCTGGAATGGGTCGTGGTGGCCTCTCATGCGGCTGTGGATCTCCCATCTCTGGATCCACAAGATCCTCTCCAAGCTCCTACTGTTGCTGTGGCTGAAAACGTCCTTCATCTACAATCCCTCGCAGCTCATCCATCATCCCCTCAGCATACATCTGAGCGACAGTCCTCCAATCACCCTTCGTCAAGCAAGTGATGGAGATAGCAGTGTCTCTGAGGGTGTTCATCAACATGTTCCCCTTATTCCCCTAGTACAGAACCAATCTCCATCCCTCAGATGGGCGAATCCTCCCTTTACACAAGTGCTCATCACCCAATCGGGATCCTCCAAGATAGGTGAAATGCCGGTGAAGTCCATATGATAGTACTCAGCTATCGAGGTCAGAAACCCTCCTATGTTCACTCTCTAAAATGGAGAACACCTGTACCTGTTAAGCTGATAGATAAGATATGACCCCATATTGAACCTCACTCTATTGAGCATACACCAAAGGACATACAGCTCTCCTCTCGACACACAGCTTCCCTCCGAGCAAGCAAACAGTGTGTTGCTCAACACTTGATTCATGTATCAGAGCACTGGGTTCTGAATCAATGAAGCACGGGCGCTACTAGTCTTGTAATCCACATCCTCACCAGAAACTTCATTAAAGTACCCATTCTCCACTCTCGAAATTCCCCTAGGAGTCTGAAATAGGATATTCAAATCCTCAGCTGACCAAGTTCTCTGCTCACCTCCAAGCTGAAACGAACACTCGTACAGAAGATTACTCGACCCTTTCTTCATAGTAATCGAACATAACACTTCCGCAGTCACATGGAAGTAGGTAGTCTTCTTCAGCTCAATAAAGTGGTGAATACTAACTTGATCAAACATCCAAAAGATATCATCTCGGATGTTCATAGTAACCATTGCTCCATCATCTTGATACCTTGTTCGAACAATCTTATCTGACACGTTGATGAGTGTGTAAATTCACAGAGAGTTTTGATGTGGAAATAGGTGGAGAACCTATATATATTGTGAATTAGCATGAATCAGGTGTTAGTAGAGCTATTTGAGTGGTTTTCATAGCAAAAACGGAGTGGAAGTGCCAAGAATCGAAGAGACGAAGTCGAGACCATGCAAACCGCCAAGAAAAGAGGTGGGTTCGACCTGTTAGAGGAGGGTTCGACCTCTCCAGCAGGTTGAACCAGTGTTGGAGAAGTGCAGGAAGTAGGTTTGACCACGACTCGAGGGGTTCGACCTGTCCATCAGGTCGAACCATGGTCGGACCAGTTCGTGAGAAGTTGGGTTCGACCACGACGTTGGGATTTCGACCTGACGGTTGGCCGAACCAAGAGCAGAAATTGTCCAGTGATGAGGTTCGACCTGGGGTTCGACCAAGTCCTGAGAGGTTCGACCTGTTCAAGAGGTCGAACCAGTGCAGAATTCTTCCAGTAGCGGGGTTCGACTTGGGGTTCGACCTGTGGCCAGTGGTTCGACCTGTTTGACGAGGTCGAACCTACGTGCGGAAACTTACCTTATCCGGATTTTCGAGGCCAAAACGCGTGGGATCACTTGAAAAGCCCATTCCAAGCCCTAGAGACGTGATTACAAGTATAAAAGAAGGCTCATGCAGGCAAGAAAAAGGAGATCAAGCGCGTCCAAGTACGAAGAGCTTAAGATCGTGAATCGTTAGAGGAAAGTAGGAGGGCTGAGACAGAGGTTCGGCTGGAGATTCAAGTAAGATCAGTCTATCTAACCATGATTGCTCCTAGATCAATCATGGGCTAAAGCCACTTCGATAGTTCTAGGGTTAAGAAGGTTTCATGAGTTAAATTTGTATTTCGTGTGTATACTCCATACAACACTACTTGTGGTTTAGTTTATATAAGATTGCACGTTTTTAATCCATACTCATAGTTGTTTTGTGCATCAATAATCGTTGTGTAGAGTCTGAATGCATAACATGGTTATTGGTTGAGTGCGTTCACTAATGAGCAGGGTTCATTGTTATAATTCTAAGTGAAGGGATTCCAAAGTCTTATTAAAACCGTCTTATATGAATGTTTGTTAATTGAATTGAATTCAGGTTAACAAGTAGGATAAAGAGTATAACTTTATAGTACTTACAAATGGAGATCAAATCGGGTTAGAGTACTAAGTGCACGAGAAATAATTTATTATGATAGTACCTAGAAAGGGAGGTAAAGTATGCGTCTTGCTCTGAGGATATTCACACGTGTCAAAAGCTTATCTATTTGTGTCTATAGAATAGATTTGCATGGTCTAGCGATGCGTCCATAAACCACAAGGCAGAGTCGGACATCGACACACGAAAGCATAAATTAACGAATGAAACTGGATGGCCTGACGAACTACCTATCATCTTATTTGATCACAACTACTATTTTCTTGTTCTTGTTACTTAATTGCTATTTTACTTGTTACTTAGTTTACAAACCAACAAATTACAATTCTCAACATAGTAATAATCTACTA
The DNA here is from genome assembly GCA_023678885.1 of Pogostemon cablin. Classification (NCBI taxonomy): domain Eukaryota; kingdom Viridiplantae; phylum Streptophyta; class Magnoliopsida; order Lamiales; family Lamiaceae; genus Pogostemon; species Pogostemon cablin. The sequence goes on along the minus strand of CM042979.1, from coordinate 22,194,046 downwards.
GAACGTAATTAAAGTGATATTTAACCGTCCCGTGCATTCGATATTTAACTTGGTCACCTTCGAAACTACAATTGATATCCTTCATACTTGGGGATTAAAGTTGTGTGTTGAGAAAACAATCATCAAGTTTTTGGCGCCGTTGCCAGGGACGGCTTATTATATCTTTTTGATTATTTCTAGTTTGTTAGGGATATTTAACTTGTCTTGCTGTTTTAATTCTAGTTCTTTTTAGTTGTATGCTCACGAGATCAAAGAAAGGTGAACTTGAACCCTATAATCCTGAGATCGGAGCATCATCAAGAAAGAAGAAGAAGAAGAAGAAGAAGAAGAGCAAGGCAAAGACTATTGATCCAGCTGAAGCTCTGAATTTTGGAGTTGAAGTTGACGAGCAGATTTCGCAGACGATTGAAGCTACAACTGAAGTTAATTTGGGGGTAGAGACAGTCAACATGGCAGCGAATCCGGATAATCTAGCCATCCGAGAGGTTTTCAGAAACAATGGGGCTGGAAATTTTGGGCTTCTAGGAGCGAGGGGAACTAATGCAGCTTTCGATCTTCATCCCGCTCTTATTAGCATGATAGAAAGGAACTCCTTTTCAGGAGGGTCTTTCGAGGATCCGCAGCAGCATCTGAACAATTTCCTGGGCTATGCAAGTACTCAAAAAGATGCAGGAGAACATGAAGATGCTAGGAAGATCCTCTTGTTCAAATTCTCGCTTACTGAAAAGGCGAGAGATTGGTACGACACTATCAACGCTGCTGAGTGCACCACTTGGGAGCAACTGAAGTTAAGGTTCTTGGAGAGGTACATGCCACCTTCAAAGGTGTTTAAGATGAAGTAAGACATTAACCAATTTGCTATCGGTGGAGGCGAAAAATTTCATGAAGCATGGGATAGATTCAAGGACATGCTAAGGAAGTGTCCTCAACATGGGCTATCTAAAGCTCAATATATCAGTTTATTCTATAATGGATTGGACTGTGATTCACGAGTGTTATTGGATGCTTCTTCTAATGGAGCATTGCTTACAAAGTCATCCGTAGAGGCCGAGAAGTTGTTTGAAGATATTTCGATGAATTCGAGGGATTGGCCAACTGATAGAGTTAGAGGTACGTATGTCCTTGGGAAGGTAGCTCAGGTTGAGCAAGCAATGGTGAAAGCAAGTAGAGGGGTTGAGATCGTCTCTAGCTTGTCCAATATCAACAAGCTACTTGAATCCCAACAGAAGCAAATCAGCGAATTATCTCAGCGCGTACCAATCATGCAGCAGGAACTAATGAAAGAGGGACCAATCCAAGAGGAGTTGGAAGAGGCACACTATGCCATGGGTAAAAGTATTCAAGGGGCTAGGTATCAAGATTAAGGAAACCGGAACTACCAAGGGAACTATCGAGGAAACTTTAATAATCGTGGTCCCCCGGGTGGTTATCAACAGCCGAGGAGGCCGGAGTTCTCATGGAGCAATCCGAATAATGCGATTCAACCTCCGATGGGTGTTGATCCGGGTGCTAAGGTGGAAGAAGGGAAACCGGGTCTTGAGGATACTATGAAGAGGTATATTGCCAAGAATGATGAAAGAGTTAACCGCCTTGAGGCAAAACTTGAGAAGAAAATAGATGCAAACCATGAGGTTATATCTAAGCAGGTGAAGGACCTTACGTTATTGATGGGGGAGATGGCAGGAAATGTTAACAAGCTTACTCAAACTCTTGAGAAGGTGAAGTTCTCGTCTCAAAGTATTGAGAATCCAAGGTCCTGCAACGCCATCACATTAAGGTCGGGAACGCAGTACGAGGGACCCATGAGGCCGGAATCAAATTTGGACATGTCTAGGGCCAGGTTCGACCATGATTCGACCAACATTGAAGGTCGAACCATACAGGGGAGGTTGAACCAACACACTGGACACGATCAGGAGAGATTGCAGCATCGGTTTGACCAAACTGCAGATGGTTCGACCTGGCATACAGGTCGAACCTTGGTCAAACCCGACAACTCGGAGCACTCTGTTTTTCCAGAACACCGGTTCGACCAAATCAATCATGGTTCGACCTATCCTACAGGTCGAACCCAGGTCGAACCGCACAGCTAGGAGAACTCTGTTTTGTCGCAGCAACAGTTCGACCACGACATTCATGGTTCGACCTATCAAACAGGTCGAACCCTGGTCGAACCGGATGGCGGGAGTACAGTAGGTAGGTTCGACCTAGGTGCCCGTAGTTCAACCTATTCCACAGGTCTAACCCAGGTCGAACCTCAAATTCAAAAAGAGAGCCGTTGTCCAGAAGCAAGGTTCGACCAGTACGTACCTGGTTCGACCTATTCCACAGGTCGAACCCCACCAGAATTTGTCTGTTGCTACTCCGAACACTCTCGATGATATTGATGCTACTCCAGTGGTTCGAAATGAGCAAAGTACATAGAACATAGCTGAAAAAAATGGGAGAGAGCCAAGCGATTGAGAGCCGAAAAGGAGAAAGCGGAGAAGGTTGATCGTGATATGGGGGATTCCCAAAACAAAGATACCTCCGCCGTTTCCTTACAAGTTTGTAAAGAAGGGATTGGAAGAGAAGTTCAAGAAGTTTTTAGAGATAATAAACGATAAGCTTGAGCATTCCTTTCTCAGAGGCAATCATCGAGATGCCGTACTATGCCCGATTTCTTAAAGATATATTGTTGAAGAAGCGGAGCTTAACCGGAAATGAAACGGTGAATTTATCTGAAAATTGCAGCTCAATCATTCAAAGGAAGCTGCCGCAAAAGATGAAGGATCCGAGGAGCTTCACTATTCTATGTGAGATCGGAAAGGGGCCAGCACGGCGAGCTTTGTGCGATCTAGGGGCAAGCATCAATTTGATGCCTTTGTCCATCTATCAGAGGCTTGGTTTGGGGGAGCTTACCCCTACAACAGTGGTTCTCCAATTGGCGGACAGGTCGATGACGTTTCCAAAAGGTATAATTGAAGACGTTCTCGTCAAATTGGAGAAGCTAGTCTTTCCTGTGGATTTCCTTGTGCTAGAAATGGAAGAAGACAAGGATAATATCCCTTTAATCTTGGGGAGACCTTTCCTTGCTACTGCCGGAGCAATGATTGATGTTCAGAAAGGAGAGCTTAAACTTTGAATGGACAAAGAAGAAGTTCTTTTCAACTTGGACAAAGCGATGAAGATGCCCATGGAGTCGCAGTGTTATAGTATTGACGTAGTGGAGGAGATTGTGAAAGAGGATATGTCTCTAATCCTGTCAAAGGATCCTCTTGAGACATTTTGATGGAGTCTCTTACTTATCCCACTACGGAGCTTGACGGATTTTCCAACGAGGTATGTATTGACTTTCTTGAAAACTTACTTGCTTTGGGTGATGACAGGTTTGAATCGGAAAGAACTAAGGTAGAAGAAGTTAAGTGGACTACGAAGTACTTGCCTTTGGATAACGAGAGATCTCCGATGGAAGTGAGGAAAGAGGAGTTGAAACCTTTGCTGGAACACTTGAAGTATGCCTTTGTTGGCGACAACGAAATATACCCGGTAATTGTATCTTCTTCTCTTAATGATGATCAACTTGAGGAGTTATTGAATGTTCTTAGGAAGTATAAATCTGCGATTGGTTGGTCTCTTGAGGATTTGAAAGGAATAAGTCCTTCGTATTGCATGCATAGGATAAGATTGTTAGACGAGGCGAAGGCAAGTGTTCAGAATCAGCGGAGGGTTAATCCCGCAATTCAAGAGGTGATTAGGAAGCAAATCCTTACGTGGTTGGATGCTGGAATCATATATCCTATTAGTGATAGTCCCCATGTGAGTCCATTGCATGTAGTTGCTAAAAAGGGGGGTATGACTGTAGTAAAAGCTAAGATGGAGAAGCGATAGCCACAAGGATCCCTACGGGATGGCGTACATGTGTAGATTATAGGAAGTTGAATGAGAACACGTGTAAGGATCATTTCCCTCTTCCTTTCATGGATCAAATGTTAGATCGTCTTGCAGGGTATGAGTTTTATTGTTTCTGGGATGGATACTCGGGGTACAACCAAATAATGATGGCCCTCGAGGACCAAGAAAAGACCACTTTTACTTGCCCCTACGGAACCTTTGCTTTTCGGAAAATGTCATTTGGGTTATATAATGCGCCTGCTACTTTTCAGAGATGCATGATAGCGATATTCGATGGGTTGATAGAGAAGATCATGGAGGTGTTCATGGATGATTTTTCTGTTTTTGGTTCCTCTTTTGATATTTGTTTGTCTAACTTAGCTATTGTTTTGAAGAGATGCCAAGTGACTAATCTTGTCTTGAATTGGGAGAAGTGTCACTTCATGGTGAAGGATGGGATTGTTCTTGGGCATCATGTTTCTGCCAAAGGATTGCAAGTAGATCGTGCTAAAGTGGTGGCAATTGAGAAGCTTCCACCACCGACCAATGAAAGAGGAGTGCGGTCCTTCCTTGGACACGCTGGTTTTTACAGGAGATTCATAAAAGACTTCTCAAAATACTCTAAGCCCTTATCTCACTTACTTGAAAAGGATGTTCCTTTTGTGTTTGATGATGAATGTTTAACAGCTTTTCAAGTTTTGAAGGAGGCGCTTATCACTGCACCTATCTTGATCACACCAGATTGGACTCAACCTTTTGTACTAATGTGTGATGCAAGTGATGTAGCACTTGGAGTGGTGCTTGGGCAGCATAAGGAGAAGAAGTTCTGCGCCATTTATTACGCGAGTAAGACTTTCGATGCGGCACAAAAGAATTACACGGTGACTGAAAAGGAGTTTTTGGCTGTTGTGTACGCATTCGATAAGTTCCGTCAGTATTTGGTTGGCATGAAGACTATAGCGTACACGTATCATTCTGCGATTCGGTACTTGATGGAAAAGAAGGAGACGAAGCCTAGGATCATAAGGTGGATTCTTCTACTTCAAGAGTTTGACATGGAGATCCGGGATAAGAAAGGTTCTGATAATGTGTTGGCGGATCACCTTTCGAGGTTGGAGACTAGGGAACATTGTGATAATTCTTTCGAGTATATTGATGAAATGTTCCCGGATGAAAAGATCATGGCCGTGTTTGTTGAAGGGGCTGAGCGAGCATGTGTGGTGGCTGCGCAGGGAGTTGATCCATGGTATGCGGATTATGTTAATTATATTGCTGTGGGAGAAATTCCAAGGGATCTCAACCGATATCAACTTGCTAAATTCAAGAGAGATGTTGAGACTTTTATATGGTATGATCCGTTTGTGTACAAGATTTGCACAGATTATCATCCATATGTGTATGCCCGAGATGGAGATGGAGAGTGTTCTCGAGTTTTGCCATGCACAACCTAACGGGGGGCACTTCGGCGCTCAAAAGACAGCAGCCAAGGTACTTCAGTCTGCTCTTTATTGGCCTACGTTGTTCAAGGATTGTGAGACCTATGTGGCGTCTTGTGATAGATGTCAACGCATGGGGAACATCGGTAGGAGAGACGAGATGCCACTTCATCCGAGCATAGTGGTTGAGATTTTTGATGTGTGGGGGATCGATTTTATGGGGCCTTTTCCCCCATCTAATGGATTTCTCTACATTCTACTTGCGGTGGATTATGTTTCTAAGTGGGTGGAAGCGATTCCTACTCGCTTGAATGATTCGAAAACTATTATATCTTTCTTGAAGAAGCATATCTTTGCCCGTTTTAGAGTCCCTAGAGCACTTGTTAGTGATGGAGGTACTCACTTCGTAAATAAATTTCTTGAGAAGGTGCTTAAAGGGTATGGTGTTAAGCATAGGGTTACTACACCCTATCATCCTCAAGCGAATGGGCAAGCGGAGGTCTCTAACCGTCAAGTTAAACAGATTCTGGAGAAAGTGGTCGGAACCAATAGAAAGGATTGGGTTTGGAAGCTCGATGATGTCGTGTGGGGGTTTCGGACCGCGTACAAGACGGTGTTAGATATGTCACCGTATTAGATTGTCTATGGGAAGCCATGCCACTTACCTGTAGAGATTCAACACAAAGCATTTTGGGCTTTGCGAAGCTTGAACTTGACTCTCAAGGATGTGAAGGAGTTGAGGATTACTCACATCAATCTTTTGAATGAGTTTCGGAGTCGTGCATACAAGAATTCAGAGATTTACAAGGAAAGGATTAAAAGGTGGCATGATTCGAAGATCTCGTATAAGGAGTTCAAGCAAGGAGACGAGGTATTACTCTTTAACTCTCGTTTAAAGCTTTTTGCAGGCAAGTTGAAGTCAAAGTGGACGGGACCGTTCATGATTCATCGAGCCTTAGGTGGGGGGAGTTTTGAGCTCATTGACAAGGATGGAGACATTTTTGCGGCGAATGGACATCGCTTGAAGCATTATAGGTCGCCGGATGATGTTTGTGTCATCTTTGTGGATACCTTGATTTGAGTTGGTATCGTCGTGACTCTCCGACGTTAAACATGAGCGCCTGTTGGGGGCTTTCCCTCTCATTTTAATGCTTTATTTATTTTGTGTGAGTAAGAAATTTTTATATTTGAAGTGCTTACTTATCGGCAATTACATCTCTTTTCAAACTTAGTTTCAACTATAGTTTCTACTAAGTTTGGGAGGGGTGTGATGTACTTACCTTGATAAGTACCGATAGTATAATCTTTTCTTCGTGATGTTTGTTAGGGGATTTTGTTTTTGCGCCATATTTAAAATTTTAATCGATTTTGATGTGACGATTTTTTTTACAACTTGCCTAATGTCCCGTGGTGTTTTTGTTGTTTCGTATTTTGAGTGATTGCGGAGTTACTCATGAATAATATTTTGTGGAACAATTTTTGATGAGGTTGTGCTCTAGTTAGTACCTAATGATTCGTATTGAAGTTTGAAGTGTGTAGGGATTGAAGAACACTCAGTTTGGAAGCTTAGAAGGGTGGTTCGACCAAAGCCAGGGTAGGTTCGACCAAAGCCTGGAGGTCGAACCGAGCAGAGGAAGTCGAACCGACGCAGAAAATCATCCAGTGAGGTGGTTTGACCAGATCATTCTAGGTTCGACCTGTCTAACAGGTCGAACCAAGGTCGAACCCGAGGTCTTAAATCATGCAGTAGGGTGGTTCGACCTGAGTCAATATGGTTCGATCTGCTTGGAAGGTCGAACCCGAGGTCGAACCAGTTCGTTCAGAGCACTCTGTTTTCCAGAAGATTGGTTCGACCAACACAAGGGTGGTTCGACCTGTCCAGCAAGTCGAACCCAGGTCGAACCAAGAAGAGCATTTGTCCAGAAGGTAGGTTCGACCTCGTCATCCATGGTTCGACCTGTTCAAGAGGTCGAACCAAGCCAGGTACGCATTTTAAGTCGATTTTTCAGAAGGGTTCGATCACTTTTTCAAAACACCAAACCCCGAACCCTCTTCGAACCTCTACACTCTTGCACAAATTCTTCAATTACACTTGGTTGCACACTGATTACACAACATTACACCTTGAATTTACGAATTGGGCGCGGATTTGGGCGATTTTCGTCGCAAAATTAGGGCTCCAGTCGCGATTCTTAAGTGTGTGTGTGATTCGATCATTTGTTTACCATGGGCAAGTCAAAAGGTACGTTCTTCCAACTCAATTACTCTAGGATTGAAGGTTTAGGTATTTAATTCGTTGTGGTTAGGAGGATTGAGGTTGAATTTGGTTGGTTTTCATGGTAAATGTTGATAATTTGATTTGATTCATATAAATTCATGTTTGTTGGTGGAGAATGTTTGATTATAGATTGAACTTGATGGTTTATGTGAATTGATCAACAATTTTTTGCATCTATTAGGATAAGCATGTCAGTTTAGTTCAAATTGATGATAGTTGGAGTGGTTCATGAAGTTCAATTGTTGAAATTTTTGGTGGAATTGCTTGAATTGCTTAATGCATGCTTGTTGGTTATGTTTTGATGATTAAAGAACGTGTGATTGAAGATGTTTTGAGCATGTTGAATAAGCAAGTGGTGTTGAGATGTTAGTTTGAGTGATTATGCATGGATGCTTGAAGTTTTGAGTAGAGTATAGGTTATGCTAGTTAAATACTTGTGTTCTTGTCTTGTTGGTTGTGTTAAAATAGTTGTTTTCAGGAAAGGGACAAGGATCAAGTAAAGGTAAAGGTAGAGCAGAGGAAGTAAGATCGAAGAAGAGGCAAGACAGGCCTTCGAATGTGGATACAGTGACTAGGAAGCTGAGGCTACAAGATCGTTTACCCGAGAACTTCAAAATTCAAATGCAAAACTGGGATGAGATTAAAGAAAAATGGGAAGAAGTCTCAGATAAGATAGCTCGTACTCGATACCAAGATGATGAGGCGATGGGGATAATGAGAATTGGGAATGACATTTTCTGGATGTTCGATCAAGTGGGTATCCGGAGGTTTATGGAGTTAAAGAAGCCGACATATTTCCATGTTACAGCGGAAGTAGTTTGCTCATTTGAGATGGTGAAGGACCCGCTTGGGTACCCGTATCAGTGTACGTTTCAGCTTGGTGGAGTGAGTAGGAGATGGACGTCTGAGGATTTTAATGAGCTGTTTGAGACGCCTTTGGGAATCTCTCGTTTGGAGAATGGTGCGTTCAACGCTAATAGGTTTTGGAGAGAGATCACAGGGGAGATTGGAAATTATAAGATTAGGCAGGCTCGTGCTTCTTCGATAAAGAATCCAGTTTTGAGGTACATGGATCGTGTTTCGAGCAACACGTTTTTCGCCCGCTCAGAGGGGAGTGTTGTGTCTAGAGGAGAGCTTTACGCCTTGTGGTGTATGCTAAATGGGGTGCAGTTCAATGTTGGAGCGTATTTCATTGCACAGCTACATCGATTCAGGACCATTGGGTTTCAAAAGGTGAATATTGGAGGGTTACTGACGATTGTGGCTGAGCATTTTAACTTGGATTTCACTGGCATCACACCCGTTAGAGGAGAGCCCGTTTTGGTGATGTTTACATGCATGAAGGGAGGATTTGCCCATTTCAAAGATGGAGATTGGTTCTTCACGAGGGGACTTCAGCCTTTAGATTTTATGTTCCCCTTCGATGTGAGTAACTTGACTACTATCCGGGTGGCGAGGAACAAGTTGATGGATTCTCTCGGACACAACGCCTTATCCGTGACAGTGAAGTCGGGTGGTAATTGGAGGACTGTATCGCAGATGTGTGCGGATGGTAGGATGGCGGAGTTATAGCAGATTGTTGATCGATGAGAGTTCCGTCCACCACAGCAGCCCGAGGAGGAAGAGCAGCCCGAGGAGGAGCAGCAGGATGAAGAGATGCCAATGCAGCACGACGCACCTCAGCATGAGCCAGCACCGCGTCAGCAGCGGGCTGTCCCGAATGATACACGGGAGCAGCTTCGCCTTATTAATGAGCAGCTGGTCGCGATCATTGCTAGCCAGCAGGAGACGAATCGACAGCTCGCACTTGCTAACACCAACTATGCTACGCTGAATGAGAGGTATACTGCTTTGAATGAAAAAGTTGGTAGGTTGGGTGATCGAGTTGATTACTTGGATAGACACATCGATGATCTACATCGGATTGTGGAGCGGAGGCTTGATGATGAGGATGATGATGCTCCGGAGGAGTAGTTTGGTTCAGGTTTTCTTTGGTTTCCTCCGATTCATCTTGATTCCATTATTTTTCTTTTGGGGTGTGATTCATGCGTGAGTGGAATGTATAAGTGATATCGATTGATAGATGCTTGTATGATTGATTGGGTATAAGCTTGTTGATTTGGTGTATTCATATGTTCATGTGTTAATTTTTATTGATGAAAGGCATGTATAATTTGATAAGTATGTTGAGTTTGTGTGGAATTGATCTTAATTATGTGATATGAGGAGTATTAGGATTACCTAGGTGAGGATTTGAGCTTTCTAATCATGTTTGATCATGATTATTTTATTCTTGAGAGGATCATTCATATGAACGTATTCTAGAACTTGGCTTGGAGTCTTGTGTGAGACTTATGATTGATAAATTGCTAGGACATGATCTTAGGCCATTATTTTGTGTTTAAGCTACTTAGCCAAATTTTATCCTTCCTAATGATTTTATTAACCCTTGGATGCCTTGTTGAGCCGTTAAAGCTTTTTCTTTGGTAGCCAAAGTAAATAACCTTATAAACCTTTATTTGAGCTTGATTAACCTATTCATTGGTAGAGAGAGTTGAGGTGAGTAAGTGTTGCAAGAAGAAAGAGGAAGATAGAATATGGTTGGATGAAAAGAATATGGTTAAATCTTATTTAGGGGTAGTGCCTGAAACTGGTACCCGATAGATTTTATACTTAGTGCATGAAGCTTAGCAGCTGATGGCCTATACAAGAGAAGAAGGGTAGTGCCTAAAACTGGTACCCGAATTGTCTAAAGAGATGATGTTGATGCACGAAAAAGAAGGAAAATCCATGAAAAGAAGAGGAGAAGTTGGAGGAGATATTGCAGCAAGAAGTAGAAATCAAGAACCTCCAAGGTAACTCTCTACTATTGTCTTAAGTCACTTTACCTAAATTCTCCTACCTTTTTCCAAAGAGCCAACATTATAACCCAAAAACAAGTCCTTTGTGATCCTAGTGAAGAGTTGATTATAAGTTGATATTTGAGACTTTTGTCAAGCTTATGATTACGCGTGAATATGGATTGATATGAGTGTTTATATTAACCTATATAGTGCCTCACGCACTTGAGTGAAAGAGAATAAATACTTATCTTGTGAGCTAGATTACTTAGTACTCCGAATGGTGTGTGATTGGATTGGTTTGGCATGAGTGATATATATGAAGCAATTAATACTTGTTTGATTTAATGAAGTTGCATGTGTGATATGTGTTGTACTTTATCTTGGTGAATTATACACGACTCCTGTGGTTTGATTTGGTTGCCTCGGGACGAGCAACATGTAAGTTTGGGGGTTTGATGAGTGTGTAAATTCACAAGTTTGGCACCATGTTTTGTGCTAGTTTTGGAGAGTTTTGATGTGGAAATAGGTGGAAAACCTATATATATTGTGAATTAGCATGAATCAGGGGTTAGTAGAGCTATTTGAGTGGTTTTCATAGCAAAAACGGAGTGGAAGTGCCAAGAATCGAAGAGATGAAGTCGAGACCATGCAAACCGCCAAGAAAAGATGTGGGTTCGACCTGTTAGAGGAGGGTTCGACCTCTCCAGCAGGTCGAACCAGTGTTGGAGAAGTGCAGGAAGTAGGTTCGACCACGACTCGAGGGGTTCGACCTGTTCATCAGGTCGAACCATGGTCGAACCAGTTCGTGAGAAGCTGGGTTCGACCACGACGTTGGGATTTCGACCTGACGGTTGGCCGAACCAAGAGCAGAAATTGTCCAGTGATGAGGTTCGACCTGGGGTTCGACCAAGTCCTGAGAGGTTCGACATGTTCAAGAGGTCGAACCAGTGCAGAATTCTTCCAGTAGCGGGGTTCGACTTGGGGTTCGACCTGTGGCCAGTGGTTCGACCTGTTTGATGAGGTCGAACCTACATGCGGAAACTTACCTTATTCGGATTTTCGAGGCCAAAACGCGTGGGATCACTTGAAAAGCCCATTCCAAGCCCTAGAGACGTGATTACAAGTATAAAAGAAGGCTAATGCAGGCAAGAAAAAGGAGATCAAGCGCGTCCAAGTACGAAGAGCTTAAGATCGTGAATCGTTAGAGGAAAGTAGGAGGGCTGAGATAGAGGTTCGGCTGGAGATTCAAGTAAGATCGGTCTATCTAACCATGATTGCTCCTAGATCAATCATGGGCTAGAGCCACTTTGGTAGTTCTAGGGTTAAGAAGGTTTCATGAGTTAAATTTGTATTTCGTGTGTATACTCCGTACAACACTACTTGTGGTTTAGTTTATATAAGATTGCACATTTTTAATCCATACTCATAGTTGTTTTGTGCATCAATAATCGTTGTGTAGAGTCTGAATGCATAACATGGTTATTGGTTGAGTGCGTTCACTAATGAGCAGGGTTCATTTTTGTAATTCTAAGTGAAGGGATTCCAAAGTCTTATTAGAACCGTCTTATATGAATGTTTGTTAATTGAATTGAATTCGGGTTAACAAGTAGGATAAAGAGTATAACTTTATAGTACCTACAAAGGGAGATCAAATCGGGTTAGAGTACTAAGTGCACGGGAAATAATTGATTCTGATAGTACCTAGAAAGGGAGGTAAAGTATGCGTCTTGCTCTGAGGATACTCACATATGTCAAAAGCTTATTTATTTGTGTCTATAGAATAGATTTGCATGGTCTAGCGATGCGTCCATAAACCACAAGGCAGAGTCAGACATCGACATACGAAAGCATAAATTAATGAATGAAACTGGATGGCCTGACGAACTACCTATCATCTTATTTGATCACAACTACTATTTTCTTGTTCTTGTTACTTATTTGCTATTTTACTTGTTACTTAGTTTACAAACCAACAAATTACAATTCTTAACATAGTCATAATCTACTAGAACGTAATTAAAGTGATATTTAACCGTCCCGTGGATTCGATATTTAACTTGGTCACCTTCGAAACTACAATTGATATCCTTCATACTTGGGGATTAAAGTTGTGTGTTGAGAAAACAACCATCACACGTCCACCCACTTCTCCTTGATCTCATCTCAATCATTCATCTGAATCTTGAAGTTCGAAGGCAACCGCTCTTGAAGCCTTAGCTTCTTTGTCACCGCATCCTCACAAGATGGTCTATCTTGCCTCTTCTTAGATAGAAGCTCGGCCTCCTTTCCTTTTCCTAAAAACAATACTTCAATCCAGCAACCAAGAAAGGGAAACCAAACTAATGCATTCAACTCTACTCAATACTTCAAGTTTTTCAATGCATAATCAAACCAAACAAGCATGATTCATCCTAATGATCTAACAATTCAATTCACATGCTCATTCATCCCAAAACTACTCACATTCCTCATAACTTCACATAATCAACATAGTTCAATTCAATTCAATCAAGCCAAATCAAACCCAACAACTATTTGATGCGCGTTTTCTTTGCACGCAAAATTAATCTCCAAGTATTAAGGATATCAATTGCAGCTTAAGCAAGCGACCAAGTGAATATCGAACCCAAAGGATGGCGTATTATTAATTTAATTATTATCTAAATTAATTAAGACAAAGCAATAAGAGTTTGATGTTTGATTATAACTAAAATACTAAATTAAATAACAAATAAAATAAACTATCACTCGAAGAATACGTAGGTGGATCAAGTAGGAGAATAGGTAGCTCTAGGATAATCCAGTTTCACTCATTAATCTCCCTTTTATGTGTCGATGTCCGACTCTGCCTTGTGGAATATGGACGCATCACTAAACCATGCATATCTACTCTATAGACACAAGTAAACATGTGTGTAACACGTGTGAATAACCTCGGAGCAAGAGACGTAATTTTACCCCCCTTTCTAGGTACTATCAGTATCAATTATTTCCCCCTAGGATTAGTACTCTAACCCGATATGATCTCCCTTTATAGGTACTATAAAGTTATCCTCTTTATCCTACTTAATAATCCGAATTCAATTCAATTAATAAGTATTCATATATGATAGTTCTAATGAAGCTTCGGAGTCCCCTCACTTAGAATCATAACATGGAATCATGTTCAGCGGTGAACGCACTCAATCTATAACCAAGATATATATTCAGACTCTATATACCAATTGAAGATGCACAAAACGACCGTGAATATGGATTAAGAAAGCACAATCATATATAAAATAAATCCACAAGTAGTGTTGTACGGAGTTTATACATAGAAGATCAATTAATTCATAAAACCATCAAAACTCCTAGATCTACCAAAAAGGCTCTAGCCCATGATGTTTCGAAGAACAATCATGGGTGTTGGATAGATCTTACCCGGATGTCCGGAAAATACAAGATAAATTAGGAAACGAATAAACCCTTGATATGGCGTCTTCATGCCCTTCTCCATCTTGAATCCTCCTATTGGTTCTCCTCTTGATTCCAAAAACGAATCTTCAAAGTGAAGGATGGATGGAGGAAAGGAAGTGGATGATGGATGGGGGGTGATCCCCCCTTGTGGGGTGTTGTATGGTTGTGGCCTCTCTTCTCCTCTCTTGTATTGTGTTCTCTATTATTATTTTGTGGCTTCATAGACCTCCTTTTATACTTGTAATCAAGTCTCCTAGGCTTGGAATGGGCTTCCTTAATTATCTCACGCGTTTAGGCCTCGAGAAGACGGATTTGGTAATTTCCCGAACATTGGTTCGACCTCAGCAAACAGGACGAACCACTAAGCACAGGTCGAACCACCCTACTGGAAGCCCCAGGTTCTTGGTTCGATCAGCCCAACAGGTCGGACCAGAATGTCTCAGGTCGAACCTAGGTCGAACCGATTTGCGCAGTCTCGCCGTTTCGCATATAACTTTCACATCCAACCTCCGAATTGATTGATTTTTGTGCTCACATGATCCTCTCTTCCTGGGCTTTCTATCCATCTAAAGAAATCACAAAAACTCTAAGAATTGAATCTGTAACAAGCCATGGAAAGTAGAACATCTGTTCTGTTCGGCACAGCTCGCGCGGCGTCACTACTTTGCTCATAACTTCCTCGTTCGGCCTCGAAATGGGATGTTCTTTATGCCAGAACGACCCTCTTTTCAGTGGCTTTCCAACCATATATCACATTACCAGTTTTGATCTCCACAAGAGCACAGAATAATTACACAAGTTGGACGTGCATTTCAGAGCATCCTCGCACAAATTGCACTTTTCTCCAATTTGGCACTTTTGATCCCTTTTTCCTCCTAAAACATAATAAAACACCTCAAGTGCACCTTCATATCACATATAATGAATATAAGACCATTGTGCTAATATATGACAACAATTCTCATCAAAAAGATGTTAAATTGGATAATAAAACACGCTTATTTTCACTCTCATCACTATTCATATGAAATTATGCACTGAAACTTCAAACAACACCATGAATCCATAAAAAACTTAGTATAATCAACATACCCGCTCATAATCGATGATTAGAACTTCAATCATAGGGCACTAGGGTTGAGAAAACATACCTTTTGAACTGGTCATGGCTTAGAATGAACAAGTGTGAAATTCCTCCAAAAATCGCGATGAACCCTAGTTTTTCAACTAGATTGCTCCAAAAACGCAATGAATTGAGTGGAATGTGTGTGGAATGTGGTTAGAACTGATCGAAATCCACTAGTTTTAGAGTTTGGAATGCAAGGGTTTCGATTCGGAATGAAATCGGGTGGAGGTGGTGTGTCAAGTGCTCGAATAAATGAAAAACGGGGTTTAAAATCACTTACCTGGGCTCGATTCGACCAATCCAGGTGGTCGAACTGGATTGATGTAGTTGAACTCCTCTACTGGACACCCTCTCGTCACGATTTAATCACCGTTCGACCAAATGCTCTGGTCGAACTATTCTATTGTGGTCGAACTCGACTGTTCAGAACTTTAGGTCGCCAATTTGATCTCGATTCGATCAAGCCGCTTGGTCAAACTGATCATGCCTTGGTTGAACCTGTCTTTACAACTCTCTGATTGCCAGTTCGGCTTACACCTTCGGTCGAACTCCTGGTCGAACTCACTACTGCTTGGTCAAATTGACCTGTAACAAACTCTCTGATCCTCAATTCGACCAGGGCTCTCGCGTTCGACCTGCATGTCTGGTCGAACTCGACTTCTGATGCTTCAAACTCGAAATTTCTTCATCCACTACACACTTTAAGCTAAAAAACAAACATTAGGTACCAAAATAGATCAAAACTAGCTTGAGAATCAATCTTAAACTTGACATCCATGAGTAACTCCACATAACATACTCAAAAACAACACCACAAAACATTAGGCAAATTGCAAAAAATTGACACACCGCAACCGATAAAGTTTTGATATGCCGCAAAAAATCAATTTCCCTAACAAATGGTACAAAGAAAATTTTATACTCTCAATGCTTCAATGAGGTAAGTACATTACACCCCCCAAACTTAGTAGAAATTATAGGAAAACTAAGTTTGCAAAGAGATGTAATTGCCGATAAATAAGCTTATCAAATATAAAAATTTCTTACTCACACGAAAAGAAATAAAGCAAGAAAACGAAAGGAAAAGCCCCCAACAGGCGCTCATGTTTAATGTCGGAGAGTCACGATGATGCCAATTTAGTGCAAGGTATCCTCAAAGACGATACAAGCATCATCCGGTTACTTGTAATGCTCCAATAGATGCCTATTTGCCGTGATAATATCTTAATCTTTATCCATAAGCTCAAAACTCCCCCTCCACAGGCTCTATGGATAATGAACGGCCCCATCCACTTCGATTTCAATTTTCCTGCGAAAAGCTTCAAAAGAGAGTTAAAAAGCAATACCTTATCACCTTCCTTGAACTCCTTGTAAGAGATCTTTGAATCATGCCATTTCTTCATTCTCTCCTTGTAGATCTCCGAGTTCTTGTAAGCTCGATTTCTGAACTCATCCAATTGATTGATATGAGTCATCCTCAACTCCTTTTTCTCCTTCAAAGACAAGTTCAAACTCCTCAAAGCCTAAAAAGCTTTATGCTGAATCTCTACGAGTAAGTGGCACGGCTTCCCATAGACTAATTGATATGGTGACATGTCCAACACCGTCTTGTATGCAGTCTGGAACCCCCACAAAACATCATCGAGCTTCATAGCCCAATCCTTTCTATTGGTTCCTACTACCTTCTCCAAGATTTGCTTCACTTATCGGTTGGAAACTTCAGCTTGCCCATTCGCTTGAGAATGATAGGGTGTAGTGACCCTATGCTTAACTCCAAAATCCTTAAGCACCTTCTCAAGAAGCTTGTTGATGAAGTGAGAACCTCCATCACTTACTAGTGCTCTAGGAACTCCATAGTGGGCAAGATATGTTTCTTCAAGAAAGATAAAGCAGTCCTTGAATCATTCACGCGAGTGGGAATGGCTTCCACCAACTTAGAAACATAATCCACAGCTAAAAGGATGTAAAGAAATCCATTAGATGGGGAAAAGGCCCCATAAAATTGATCCCCCATACATCGAAGATCTCGACAACAATGCTTGGCTGACGTGGCATCTCATCTCGTCGACTTATATTCCCCATCCTTTGACATCTATCGCATGTTGTCACATAGGATTCACAATCTTTAAATAATGTCGGCTAATAAAGAGCAAATTGAAGTACATTCGCTGCTGTCTTTTGAGCTCCGAAGTGTCCCCCGTTAGGTTGTGCATGGCAAAAATCGAGTACACTCTCCATCTCCATCTCGGGCATACACCTACGGATAATGGAATCCGTGCATATCTTGTAGACAAACGGATCATACCATATAAAAGTCTCAACACCCCTCTTGAACTTTGCAAGTTGATATCGGTTGAGATCTCTTGAAATTTCCCCTACGGCAATGTAATTCACATAATCCGCATACTGTGGATCCATTCCTTGTGCAGCCACCACACATCTCTTTCAGCTCCTTCAACAAGCACTGCCATAATCTTCTTATCAGGAAATATCTCTTCAATATAATCGAAAGAATCATCACAATGCTCCCTTGTCTCCAACCTTGATAGGTAATCCGCCAAAATATTCTCAGTACCCTTCTTATCTCGGATCTCAATATCAAATTCCTGCAAAAGAAGAATCCATCTAATAATTCTTGGCTTTGTTTCCTTCTTCTCCATCAAGTACCAGATCGCAGAATGATCCGTGTACACTATCGTCTTCATGCCAACTAAATACTGTCGAAACTTGTTGAATGCATACACCACAGCTAAAAACTCCTTTTCAGTCACAGTGTAGTTCTTTTGTGCAGCATCAAAAGTTTTACTCGCATAGTAAATGGCGCAGAACTTCTTTTCCCTCAATTGCTCAAGCACCACTCCAAGTGCTAGATCACTTGTATCACACATAAGTACAAACGGCTGAGTCCAATCTGGTGTGATCAAGATAAGTGCATTAATAAGCGCCTCCTTCAAAACCTGAAAAGCTGTTAGACACTCTTTATCAAAAATAAAAGGAACATCCTTTTCAAGCAAATGAGATAAGGGCTTGGAGTATTTTGAGAAGTCTTTTATGAATCTTCTATAAAAACCGGCATGTCCAAGAAAGGACCACACTCCCCTTTCATTCGTAGATGGTGGAAGCTTCTCAATTGCCACCACCTTTGCTCTATCCACCTGCAATCCCTTGGCCAAAATATGATGGCCAAGAACAATCCCATCTCTTACCATGAAGTGGCACTTCTCCCAATTCAAGACAAGATTAGTTTCTTGGCATCTCTTCAAAATAGTAGCAAGGTTAGATAAACAAATATCAAAGGAGGAACCAAACACAGAAAAATCATCCATAAACACCTCCATGTTCTTTTCTATCAACCCATCAAATATGGCCATCATGCAATGCTGAAATGTAGCAGGCGCATTACACAATTTAAAAGACATCTTCCTAAAAGAAAAAGGTTCCATAAGAACATGTAAAAGTGGTCTTTTCCTGGTCCTCGGGTGCAATCATGATTTGATTATATCCCGAGTACCCATCCAAAAAACAATAATACTCGTACCCTGTAAGACGATCAAGCATTTGATCCATGAAAGGAAGGGAAAAATGGTCTTTGCATGTATTTTCATTCAGTTTCCTATAATCCGTACACACACGCCATCCTGTAGGAATCCTAGTGGCTAAAGTCTCACCATCTTCGGCTTTCATTATAGTCATGCCCCCGTTCTTAGCAACTACATGCAATGGACTTACATGGGGACTATCACTAATAGGATAAATTATTCCTGGATCTAACCACGTTAGGATTTGCTTCATAATCACTTCTTGAATCACGGGATTCAACCTCTGCTGATTCTGAATGCTACTCTTGGCCTCATCTAACAACCTGATTCTATGCATGCAATAGGAAGGACTAATAAATCATCAAGAGACCAACCAATCGCATATTTATACTTTCTGAGCACATTTAACAATTTCTCAAGTTGATCATCATCACGGGAAGAAGATACAATTACCATATATTTTTCATTGTCACCTAGGTATGCATACTTCAAGTGTTCTGGTAGCGGTTTCAACTTCTCTTTCTTCTCTTCTTGAGGTGCACTCTCTCGATCCAATGGCAAGTACTTCCTAGTCCACTTGTCCTCTTCAACATTGGTCCTTGTTGACTCATACCTGTCATCACCCAAAGCAAGTAAGTTTTCAAGAAATTCAATGCATACCTCATTGGAGAGTTCATCTAGCTCTGTAGTGGGAAAAGTAAGAGACTCCGCCAAGCATGTCTCAAGAGGATCCTTCGACAGAATCAAAGACATGTCTTCATTCACAATCTCCTCCACTATATCAACACTATGACATTGCATTTCCATTGGCATCTTCATTGCTTTATCAAGGTTGAATAGGACCTCTTCTTTATCCATTCTTAGCCTCAACTCACCCCTCTGTACATCGATCATGGCTCCCGCAGTGGCAAGGAAAGGTCTCCCTAAGATAAGAGGGACATTATCCTTGTCATCTTCCATCTCCAGCACCAGAAAATCCACAGGAAAGACTAACTTCTCTATTTAGACAAGAACGTCTTCGATCACACCCTTCGGAAAAGTCATGGACCTATCCGCTAGTTGTAGAGCAACTGTCGTGGGAGTCAACTCCCCTAAACCAAGCCTTTGAAAGGTAGACAATGGCATCAAATTGATGCTTGCCCCAAGATCACACAAGGCTCGACAAGCCGACCCCTTTCCAATTTCACATGAGATTATGAAGCTTCCCGGATCCTTAAGCTTCGCTGGCAGCTTCCTCTGAATGATCGAGCTGCAGTTTTCAGACAAATTTACTATCTCAATTCCGTTCAAGCTTCTCTTCTTCAAAAGAATATCCTTCAGAAAGCGGGCATAATAAGGCATCTCCAAAATTGCTTCAGAGAAAAGAATGTTCAAGCTAATTTTGTTTATGATTTCTGAGAACTTCTTAAACTTCTCTTCCAATCCCTTTTTGACCAGCTTGAGAGGAAAGGGCTGAGGTATCTTTGTTTTGGGAATACCCTATTCATCACGTTCAGTCTTCTCCACTTTATCCTTTTCGGCTCTCAATCTCTTAGCTCTTTCCCACTTCTTCTCTGCTATAATCTCTGTACTCTGCTCTTTGGAAGGTACTGGAGTTGTTTCAACATCATGCGGAGCATTAAGCATGGAAAACGGTGCAGAACAGGTGAGTTCGACCTGAGTTCGACCTGGGTAGGTGGTCAAACTTAGTGAGTAATGGTCGAACTGCACACCTGAAAGTTTGTTCTTCCTCATACAGTCAGATTCGACCATGGTTCGACCAACCCTGTTAGTCGAACCGTGGTGATCGTGGTCGAATCGGGCATCATACAAAATAGAGTGCTCTAGACAGTCGAGTTCAACCTCAGTCGACTAGCGGTTCTAGTCGAACTCATCTGATTTTGGTAGAACTGACCTTCTGACTCCTCCGGACGTCGCCCATGTGCCGAGTTCGACCTCCCCTATTGAGTTCGACCTGGCTGTCTGGTCGAATTGGGGTTGAATCGGGCTCCTGTCACTTAAGACTTCAATTCCGACTTCATTGGTCCCTCATACTGCGTTCCAGACCTCAGTGTAATGGCGTGACAAGACTTTGGATTCTCAATATTCTAAAACGAAATCTTCCCTTTCTCTATAGATTGAGTCAATTTGTTCACATTTCCTGCCATTTCCCCCATTAACAACGTAAGGTCCTTCACTTGTGTAGTCAAATCCTTATAATGATCATCAATCTTCTTCTCTAATTTGGCCTCAAGACAGTCTACTCTTGCATCATTCCTCGCCATGTACCTATTCACAGTATCCGCAAAACCCGGCTTCCCTTCTTCCACTTTAGCTCCCGGATCAACGTCGATAGGAGGCTGCATCGCATTATTCGGATTGCTCTATGAAAACTCCGGCCTCCTTGGTTGTTGATAACCACCCGAGGGACCACGATTGTTGTAGTTCCCTTGATAATTCCGATTTTCTTGATTCGGGTACCTAGTTCCTTGAATACTTTGACCCATGGCATAATTTGCCTCATCGATCTCCTCTTGGCTAGCTCCTTCATAGCTAACATCCTGTTGCATTATTGGTACTCTCTGAGATAAATCCGTGATTTGCTTTTGCTGAGACTCTAGTAGCTTGCTAATATTAGTTAAGCTAGAGACGATCTCATCATCTCTTCCCGACTTCACCATAGTATGCTCAACCTGTGCTACCTTACCAAGGACATAAATGCATCTAACTCTATCAGTCGGCCAATCTCTAGAATTCATTGAGATATCTTCAAAAAGCTTCTCGGCCTCATTGGGTGACTTCATCAGCAACGCTCCATTAGAAGAAGCATCAAGTAAAACACGAGAATCGCAGTCCAACTTATTGTAGAAAATACTGATATATTGAGCTTTAGATAGCCCATGCTGAGGACACTTCCATAGCATATCCTTGAACCTGTCCCAAGCTTCATGAAACTTCTCATTCCCATGGATAGAAAATTGATTGATTTCTTGCTTCATCTTAAACACCTTTGAAGGTGGCATGTAACGCTCCAAGAATTTCACTTTCAACTTCTCTCATGTATCACATTCAGCAGCATCCAGATTATCGTACCAATCTCTCATTTTTTCATTCAGTGAGAACTTAAACAGTATGACCTTCCTCGCATCTTCATGAGCTCCTGCATCTTTTTGTGTGCTTGCATAACCAAGGAACTTATTCAGATGTTGTTGAGGATCTTCAAATGTTCCCCCAGAGAAGGAACTCCTTTCAATCATGGTGATAAGAGCAGGGTGTAAATTAAAATCAGCTCCAGTCCCTCGTGTTCCTAACAACCCAGCATTGCTCGTTCCGTTGTACTTAAAAACTTCCCTGATGGCAAGTGTATTCAGGTCCGCTGCCATGTTGATTGCTTCTACTTCCAAATTAAATTCAGTTGCAGTTTTAATCGTTTGCGGATTCAGTACATCAACTTCAACTCCTAAATCAAGTGCTTTAGTTGGTTCTACTTTCTTGTTCTTATTCTTCTTCTTCTTCTTCCTCGACGATGCTCCGATCTCTGGATTATGTGGCTCTAATTCACCTTTCTTTGATCTTGTGAGCATACACCTAAGAAAAATAAGTATTAGAAATCAAAACAAGAATACTAATCTCAATTAAAATAGATATAATCAAAAGATATTTAATGCCATCCCCGGCAATGACGCCAGAAACTTGATGAGCGTTTTCTCAACATACAAAATTAATCCTCAAGTATAAGGATATCAATTGTAGTTTCGAAAGGTGACCAAGTAATTATTGAATCCAAGGGATGGATTATTATCAATTCAATTATATTCTATTTAACTAAGATAATGTTGGAAAAATTGATTTGGTTTGTTTATTAAACTAAATAACATAAATTGAAATAGCAAAGTAATTAAACAAGCAATAGAGAAACTTCGGTAGTGATAAAGTAATTAATAGAGTAGTTCATTAGGTAATCCAGTTTTACTTATTAATTTCCTTTCCATGTGTTGTTGTCCGACTCTGCCTTGTGGTTTATGGACGCATCACTAAACCATGGAAGCGTACTCTATAGACACAAGTAAGCAAGAGTATGACACGTGTGAATATCCTCGGAGCAAAATGTATACTTTACCCCCTTTCTAGGTACTATCATAATCAATTATTTTCCGTGCACTTAGTACTCTAACCCGATTTGATCTCCCTTTTTAGGTAGTATAAAGTTATACTCTTTATCCTACTTATTAACCCGAATATGATTCAATTAACAAGTATCTATATAAGATAGTTCTAATAAGACTTCGGAATCCCTTTACTTTGAATTATAACATACAATACTGCTCAGCGGTGAACGCACTCAATCAATAACCAAGAGATGTATTCAGACTCTACATAACAGTTAAAGATACACAAAACGATCGTGAGTATGAATTAAAAAGGCACAATCTTATATAGAATAAACCACAAGTAGTGTTGTACGGAGTTTACACATGGAAATTCAATTAACTCATAAAACTTTCATAACCCTAGAACTACGGAGCGGTTCTAGCCCATGATTGATCTAAGAACAATCATGGCTAGTTGTTATGATGTTACTTGACTCACCAGACGAATGTCTCCTCACGACTCCTTCGGATGATGGTAGGTCTTGGTGAAGGATGGATGATGAATGCTTCTTTATTTTTCTCCTGCGAAAGCTCTTCTTTTATACTTGTAAACTCTCTTTATGGGCCTTAGATGGGCTTCTTGAGCAAATATATGCACTGAAGGTGTAAAAATACAAATTTGGTAAGTTTCCAAATGTCGATTCGACCAAACACATTGGTCGAACTCCTGCATGCTGGTCGAATCCCTGGTCGAATTCCTCTATAACTTGGCTTCTGACTCTGGATTCGACCAGAGCATTGGTCGAACTGGATACTTCCTGGTCGAACCAGAACTGCTTCTGTTAAGGCTTCTAGTTCAACCTCGGTTCGACCAAGTGGTTTGGTCGAACTCGACTGTCGTGGTCGAACTTGACTCTTCCGAGCTCAGATCGACCAGAGGTGCTGGTCAAACTCCCTTCTTCTTGGTCGAACTCGACCCCTGCGTGGTTGAAGCCACCCCTGCTTCTTCCTCTTTCCGAATCCGATCACTTCCAACTCATTTTCCATTGAAAAATCAACTCAAATAGCCTTGTAAACTCCCGATTCGTGACTTTCCGCCAAGTATAGCAATTCACATCGAATTACCATCATTAATTATACCATAAGTACATGAATCCGAGCTCAAAACTAGTGAATTTACACACTCATCATTGGTCAAGCTAAATTTTTTGAGCTTGAATTATACGTGCTTTTAATATATATATATATATATATATATATATATATATATAGTCAATTATTTGCTAATATTTTATTTTTGCCATTTAATAGTTGCAATTTTTGCCCAACAAGACAACTAATATCAACTCCATAACGTATAGAGATGAAGATGGGTTGGTCGATCATCACGACGACTAACAATCGATCATCTCGCCGATCACCCCACCGACCCTATTTTCGTGATCATTTCTAATCACCCCTGTAAATTGAAACATATGTATAGTTGAAAATTTTGCAAATAATCTACCTAATATTGACTTCGTATGGGCCACAGAGAAATATGGGTTGGTCTTTGCTCATGCCGGCTACCAACCGATCACGTCAACAATAACTCCACCGATTATGTTCCCTTGATATCTCTAATCACCGCTACAAACCCAAATACATGTGAACCATCATTTTACCAACAAGACACCTAATATAGACTCCATATCAACCATGGAGAAAGATGGGTTAGTCAGTGCTCATGGTAGCTAACAACCGATCACCTCACCGATCAGCCCACCGAGCCTATTTACTTGATCATCTTTAATGACCCCCCCTGTAAACCCATACAAAAGTATATTTAATTTTTTTTTTCAAATAAGGCACTTAATATTGACTTTTTATAGGCCATGGAGAAAGATGGGTTGGTTGGTGATTACATCGGTTAACAAACGATCACCTCACCGATCACCCTACCAATCATATTTTCTTGATCATCTCTAATCACCCTTGTAAATTCAAACACATGTATAGTTGCAATTTTAGCCCAACAAGACACCTAATATCAAATTCATAATGTATATAAATAAAAATGAGTTGGTCGATGCACACGACGGCTAACAGCCGATCACCCCACTGACCCAGTTTTCTTATCATCTCTAATCACCTCTGTAAACATGTATAGTTAAAATTTTTATGAATAAAACACCTATATCAAATTCTTATGGGCCACGGAGAAAGATGGTTGGTCATTGCTCATGGCGGCTAACGACTAATAACCTCACCAATCACCCCACCGATCTTGTTTCATATATCATCTCTAATCACACCTAAAATCCAAACATATGTGCACTCATCATTTTTTACCAATAAGGCACCTAATATAGACTCCATATGGTCTATAAAGAAAGATGGGCTGGTCGGTGCTCACAAGAGCTAACAACCGATTACATCACTAATCATCCCATCGACCCTGTTTCCTTTATAATCATTAATCACCTTTACAAACCTAAGTACAAGTGTAGTTGAACATTTTGCGAATAAGGCACCTAATATCGAATTTGTATAGTCCTTGGAGAATGATGGGGTGGTCGGTTCTCACGGCGGCTAACAACCAATCACCATACTGATCATGTTTCCTTGATCATCTCTTATTACCCCCTGTAAACCCAAACACATGTATAGTTGAATTTTTTTGAACAAGAAATCTATTACTGACTTCGTATAGACCCTAGAAAAATATGGATTAGTCGGAGCTCATGGCGGCTAACAACCGTTTACCTCACTGATCATCTCACCGATCCAGTTTTTTTTATCATCTCTAATTACCCTCGTAAACCCAAACACATTTATAATTAAATTTTTTGGCGAACAAAGCACCAAATAATGACTTTTATGGGCCCTGGAGAAAGATGGGTTGGTCGGTGCTCACGGCGCCTAACAACCGATCACCTCACCGATTATCCAACCAAGCGATCATCAATCTCTCCATCATTATCTTTTGAGGATATGAATACATAATATGGTTTATTTTTGGGAAAAAAATATTGAAAATTTAGCATGATATGGTGGTCCTAGTTGTCCATCACAAGGATAGTCGGTGGGTAGATTGGTGGAGTGATCAGTGGATCGATCGAGCAATCACCGATATCTCCGTCATGATCTTTTGAGGGTTGGAATACATAATATGATTTATTTTTGGGGGGAAAAAACTGGTAGGAATTGATATAGCATGATATGGTGGTCATAGTTGTCCATCACAAGGATAGTGGGTGGGTTGATCGGTGGGTCGATCGAGCGATTATCGATCTCTCTATCATTATCTTTCGAGGATAGGAATATATACTATGGTTTATTTTGGGGGAAAACAATTGATAGAAATGGATTTAGCATGATATGATGGTCTTAGTTGTCCATCACAAGGATAGTCGTGGGTTGATCGGTGGGTCGATCGATCAATCACCGATCTCTCCATCGTGATTTTTGAGGGTGGGAATACATAAAATGATTTATTTTTGGGGGGAAAACTGGTAGAAATGGATTTAGCATAATATGGTGGTCCTAGTTTTCCATCACAAGGATAGTCGGTGGGTTGATCGGTGGAGTTATCAGTGGAGTGATCGGTAAGTCGATTGAGCGATCACCAATCTCTCCATCGTGATCTTTTGAGGGTGGGAATACATAATATGTATTATTTTGAGGGAAAAAAAACTATTATGAATTGATTTAGCATGATATGGAAATCCTAGTTGTCCACCACAAGGATAGTCGGTGGGTAGATCGGTGGAGTGACCAGTGGGTCGATTGAGCGATCACCGATCTCTCCATCATGATCTTTTGAGGGTTGGAATACATAATATGATTTATTTTGGAGGAAAAAATTGGTAGGAATGGATTTAGCATGATATGGTGGTCCTAGTTGTCCATCACACGGATATTCGGTGGGTTGATCGGTGGAGTGATCGATGGGTCAATCGAACGATCACCAATCTCTCCATCATTATCTTCCGAGGGTAGGAATACATACTATGAATTATTTAGGGGAAAAAGAATTGACTAAAATGGATTTAGCGTGATATGATGCTCCTAGTTGTCCATCACAAGGATAGTCGATGGGCTGATCGGTGGGTCGATCGAGCGATCACCGATCTCTCCATCGTGATCTTTTGAGGGTGGGAATACATAAAATGATTTATTTTGGGGGGGAAAACTGGTAGGAATGGATTTAGCATAATAAGGTGGTCCCAGTTGTCCATCACAAGGATAGTCGGTGGGTTGATCGGTGGAGTGATTAGTAAGTCGATCGAGCGATCACTGATCTCTCCATCGTGATCTTTTGAGGGTGGGAATACATAATATGTATTATTTTGAGGGAAAACAACTATTATGAATGGATTTAGCATGATATGTTGGTCCTAATTGTCCATCACAAGGATAGTCGGTGGGTTGAACGGTGGGTCGATCGAGCGATCACAGATCTCTCCATCGTGATCCTTTGAGGGTGGAATACACAATATGATTTATTTTGGGGAAAAAAATTGGTAGGAATGGATTTAGCATGATATGGTGGTCCTAGTTGTCCATTACAAGGATAGTCGGTGGGTTGATCGATGGGTGAATCAAGCCATCACCGATCTCTCCATCGTGATCTATTGAGGGTGCGAATACATATTATGATTTATTTTTGGGGAAAAACAATTGGTAGTAATGGATTTAGCATGATATGGTGGTCTTAGTTGTCCTTTAAAAGGATAGTCGGTGGAGTGATCGGTGGGACGATCGAGCGTTCATCGATCTCTCCGTCGTGATATTTTGAGGTGGGAATACATAATATGATTTATTTTTTGGGAAAAGAACTGGTAGGAATTGATTTAGCATGATATGGTGGTACTAGTTGTCCATCACAAGTATAGTCGGTGGGTTGATTGGTGGAGTGATCGGTGGGTCTATCGAGCGATCACCGATCTCTCCATCATGATATTTTGAGGAACAACTGGTAGGATTGGATTTGCATGATATGGTGGTCCTAGTTGTCCATTACAAGGATAGTCATTGGGTTTATCGGTGGGTTAATCGAGCCATAATCGATGACCACTCATTTTTTTGAATCTCTCATTAGGATAATAAATAGTATTGGAGTGATCGGTGGGTGAATCGAGCCATCACCGATCTCTCCATCATGATATTTTGAGGGTGGGAATACATATTTTGATTTATTTTTAGGGAAAACAACTGGTAGGAATATATTTGGCATGACATGATGGTCTTAGTTGTCTTTTACAAAGATAGTCGGTGAGTTGATCGGTGGATTGATCGAGCGAGTACCGATCTCTCCATCGTGATCTTTTGAGGGTGAAAATACATAATATAATTTATTTTGGGGAAAAAACAACTGGTATGAATGAATTTAGCATGATATGGTGGTCATAGTTGTCATTTACAAGGATAGTCGGTGGGTTGATCGAGCGATCACCGATCTCTTTATCGTGATCTTTTGAGGGTGGGAATAAATAATATAATTTATTTTGGGGGAAAAATTGGTAGGAATGGGTTTGGCATGATATGGTGGTTGATGAGAGTGAAAATAAGCGTGTTTTAATATCCAATTTAACACCTTTTTGATTGATATTGTAGTCTTATATGAGCACAAGTGTCTTATATTCGATATATGTGAGAATTATGTGCACTTGAGGTGTTTTGTTGTGTTTTAGGTGGAAAAAGGATGAAAAGTGCAAAGTTGGAGAAAAGGTGCAATTTGTGCAAGAATGCTAAAAACGTACATTCAACTTTCATAATTATTCTGTATTGTTGTAGAGCTCGAAACTATTGGTATGATATATGTTGGAAAGCCACTGAGGAGAGGGTCTTTTTGGTTTAAAGAACACCATCATTGAAGTCCAAACGAGGAAGTTATGAGCAAAGAGGTGACGCCGCGCGAGCTGTGCCGAACAGAATTGCAATGCTAATTTCCATGGCCTGTTACATATTCAATTCTTAGAGTTTTTGTGATTTCTTTATATAGATAGAAAGCCAAGGAAGAGAGGATCGCGTGAGCGCAAAAATCACTCAATTCGGAGGTTGAATGTGAAAGTTATACGCGAAATGGAGAGGCTGCGCAAATTGGTTCGACCTGGTTGAGATCGAACTGAGGTCGAACCATGCACCTGGGACTTCCAGTAGGTGGGTTCGACATGTGGTTCGACCTGCGGTCAATGGTTCGACCTGTTTGCTGAGGTCGAACCATCGTGCGAAAACTTACCAAATCTGTATTTTCGAGGCCTAAACGCGTGTGATCACTTGAAAAGCCCATTCTAAGCCTAGGAGACGTGATTACAAGTATAAAAGGAGGTCTATACAGCCCCAAAAAGAGGAGGAACACAACACAATACAAGAGAGGAGAAGAGAGGCCACAACATACAACACCCCACAAAGGGGGATCACCCCCAACCATCATCCACATCTTTTCCTCCATCCATCCATCACTTTGAAGATTCTTTTGTGGAATCAAGAGGAGAACCAAGAGGAGAATTCAAGACGGAGAAGGACGCGACGATGCCCACATCTAGGATTTTATTTGTTTCCTAATTTATATTTTATTTTCCAGACATCCGGGTAAGATCTATCCAACACCCATGATTGTTCTTCGTAACATCATGGGCTAGAGCCTTTTTGATAGAACTAGGGTTGTGAAGGTTTTACGAATTAATTGAACTTCCATGTGTACACTCCATACAACACCACTTGTGGATTTATTTTATATATGATTGTGCTTTCTTAATCCATACTCACGGTAGTTTTATGCATCATTAACTGTTATGTAGAGTCTGAATACATATCTTGGTTATTTATTGAGTGCGTTCACTGCTGAGCAGGATTCCATGTTATGATTCTAAGTGAGGGGACTCCGAAGCTTCATTAGAACTATCATATATGAATACTTATTAATTGAATTGAATTCGGGTTATTAAGTAGGATAAAGAGGGTAATTTTATAGTACCTATAAAGGGAGATCATATCGGGTTAGAGTACCAATCCTAGGGGAAAATAATTGATACTGATAGTACCTAGAAAGGGGGGTAAAATTACGTCTCTTGCTCCGAGGTTATTCACACATGTTACACGCATGTTTACTTGTGTCTATAGAGTAGATATGCATGGTTTAGTGATGCGTCCATATTCTACAAGGTAGAGTCGGACATTGACACATGGAAGAGAAGTTAAGTAGTGAAACTGGATTATCCTAGAGCTACCTATTCTCCTACTTGATCCACTTTCGTATTCTTCAAGTGATATTTATTTTATTTGTTATTTTAATTACTTGTTTATTAGTTTAATCATCCTAAACCTCAAACTTAATTGCCAACTTGTCTTAATTAATTTAGATAATAATTAAATTGATAATACGTCGTCCTTTGGGTTCGATATTCACTTGGTCGCTTGCTTAAGTTGCAACATATATCCTTAATACTTGGGGATTAATTTTGCGTGCAAAGAAAATGTGCATCAAGTTCTTGGCGCCGTTGCCGGGGACGGCTGTTATTATTGATTTTATTATTTCTAGTTGATTAAGATTTTTTTTCTTTTTCTTTTATTTGTGATTATTTATTTCTATCTAACCTTGAATTTTTCCGAGTTACTTGTGCACTTGTAAAAGGAGAGGAAGGAAAAGAAGGAATAACACATTGATTTAAACATGGCCGGAGCAAGGCAGAATCCGGATAATGTTGCCATACGTGAAATTTTCACGAACTTTGGGGATGTCAACATGGGGTTGATAGGAGCAAGGGGGAAGATGATGATTTTGAGATAAATCCCGCTCTTATTAACATGGTAGAGAAGAATCCCTTTTCTGGAGGTTGTTTTGAAGATCCATATCAGCATCTCCGAAAATTTCTTGGTTATGCAAACACTCATAAGGGAGCTGGAGCTAATGATAATGCTAGGCGGATCGCCTTATTCAAGTTCTCTTTAATTAATAAGGCGGAAGCTTAGTATGAGACTCTTGATGCCACAGATTGCACTACATGGGACCAACTGCAGCAGAAGTTCTTGGAGAGATACATGCCACCCTCAAGGATCTTAAGGATGAGGCAAGAGATCACCCGATTTGTTATGAATCAGGGTGAAAAATTTGATGAGGCGTGAGATAGGTTTAAAGACATGCTCAGGAGGTGTCCACAGCATGGAATGTCTAAGGCTGAATACATAACCATCTTCTGCTATGGATTGGATTGTGAGTCGCATATTTTTATTGATGCATCATCAGGAGGAGCGCTGTTATCAAAGACAGCACTTGAAGTGGAAAAGTTGTTTGAAGACATCTCTATGAATTCACGTGACTGGCCAGTAGAGAGAGATAGAGGATCATATGTACTTGGCAAGGTGGCGCAGGTTGAATATCAAGTGAAGCTGAATAGGGATGATGAGATCGTCTCTAGTCTAGCTAACATCAACAAGCTACTAGAGTCCCAGTAGAGGCAGATTACAGAGTTGACACTAAGGGGGCCTAGTATGAAGCAGCACGAAGTGAAGAGTGATGAAGATACCTTCAATCGATACATGGCTGAGAACGATGCAAGGATTGACCACATCGAAGCTAGAATGAATGTTGATCATGCAGATTTATCTAAGCAGATGAAGGAGCTTACTTTGATTATGGGGCAGATGACCGCGAACGTGAATCAATTGACACAAAAATTGGAAGATAAAGCCATCACGTTAAGGTCTGGAACATAATATGAAGGAACGACGGATCCGAAATCGAAATCTGAAACCAAAGGAGCCCGATTCGACCCTGATTCGACCAACACAAGAGGTCGAACCATGCAGGGTAGGTCAAATCGGAGCACTGGACATGATCAGGAGAAGACTCAGCATTGGTTCGACCAAGCTCCATCTGATTCGACCTGGCTAACAGATCGAACCTTGGTCAAACCCGACCATTCCGAGCACTCTGTTTTTCCAGAAGACCGGTTCGACCACAGCCTTATTGGTTCGACCTGGATACCAAGTCAAACCCTGGTCGAACCGTATCAAGCAAAACACTCTATTTCAGATCATCATCGATTCGACCACGTCACTCATGGTTCGACCACACCTACTGGTCGAACCCAGGTCGAACCGGAGGCCAAAGACCATGCAGAGAGCAGATTCGACTTTGGGGAAAGTGGTTCGACCTGGTCACAAGGTTGAACCCAGGTCGAATCACATAATCATAGAGAGAATCAAGTTTCAGAAGAGTGGTTCGACCACTACGTGCCTGGTTCGACCTGTCGAACAGGTCAAACCCAGGTCGAACCCAAACTGAAAAGTGAGAATGGACTTCCAGGAGCTTGGTTCGACCACTATGTACCTGGTTCGACCAGTACCCCTGGTCGAACCCAGGTCGAATCCTCTCAGAACGCACCCGTTTCTGCGCCGAATGCTCCACATGATGCTGATACTACTCCAGTACCATTACATGAGCAGAATATTGAGCTTACAATGGAGAAGAAGTGGGAAAGATCAAAGAAGTTGAGAGCGGAGAAGCTTAGACTGCAGATGGATAATGAAGATGAGGTTTTCTCTCTTGATCATGCAATGAAGATGCCCATGGAGACTCAATCATGCAAGAGCATTGATATGGTTTCTAACTTGTTTAATCTTGATTTTTCTATGACAGGTGATTTTGAATTTAAGTGGAAGGTTGACAAGGAGGAGTCTAGACAGCCATGGGAGGAAGGAAATTTCAATGATCATATACTTGTGACCAAGAAAGGTGAGGTGTTGAGTGTAGACAAGAAGAGGGAAAGAAAGTATTTGAAGATGAGGATGTGACAAGACAGTCCTCCGATCAAGTAGTCTACAAAGCGGTAATCCGTCGCAACTCTCCGACGTTAAACATGAGCGCCTGTTGGGGTCTTGCCCTTCTGTTTTATTGCTTTATTTCTTTCATGTGAGTAAGAAATTTTTATATTTAAGGTGCTTACTAATCGGCAATTACATCTCTTTTCAAACTTAGTTTCAACTTACGTTTTTACTAAGTTTGGGGGGGTGTGATGTACTTACCTCATTGAAGCACCAAGAATATAATATTTTCTTTGTAATGTTTGCTAGGGGAGTTGAGTTTTTGTGGTATATTGAAACTTTAATCGATTTTGATGTGTCGATTTTTTTGCAATTTGCCTAGTGTTCAGTGGTGTTTCTAGTGTGTGGAGTCGATTACATAGTCAATTAATTCTTTCTTATAGTTCTCCTATTTTATTATTGATGAATCTGGTGATGATGAGTATGCTTGAGCTTTGATGATAGAAAAGGGTAACTAGGTGGCAAGACGAGTTCTACATTGAGGTTTCGACTCGAGGAGCTCATGCGTACGTTGAAGAAAAATCAGGTGCTCTCGTTTCCTTTTTCTAATTTTTATATGTGCTTTTAATTCATGGAGTGGAAGGATTGAGTTTATGGTGGTGATCCATGTGAGCTTATATTGTTAAAATTATCTTTGAAATTCATATGCTCTTGAAATTGATGAAGGAAGTATACTTGAGTTATATTGTGATATGAAGTTCTATGTGTACTTGTGGGATATTACCTACCATGAAAAGTGCTCTGTTACTTGTTAAAAACCCATGTGAGATTTTGAGCCTCGTTGATCATGTACATAATCACATGATATTTCTTTTCTGGTGAGTATCGTTCTTGTGTATGTATTCTAGAACTTGCCTCTTGTCTTACTTAAAACTACATGTGTGTTAGATGATGGGAGATGATTTTAGGCCATCCTTGAATTTATGAGTCACTTAGCCAAATAATTCCCTACCAAATAATTATATATCCGTAGTTAGCCCCGTTGAGCCTAAAAGCCTTATTTCTTTGGCAACCTACGAAGATAGCCACTTTGATATCCTATTTGAGCCTTAAATTCCTATATTTAGTGGAGAATTAAATGCTGTCAAAGTGTGTTAATGGTGCTTGATAACAATTTGGGAAGGAATGAAATTGGTGTTGAAATTAATAGTGATGGATTATGATAATGCATCTAAGGAGAAGCATGGAGTAGTGCTTAAATCTAGTACTCCATGGAATCAAAAACCCTAGGGTAGTGCTTAAATCTAGTACCCTATGGAGGATGCGTGAGGTAGTGCCCGAAACTGGTACCTCGGGAAAAAAAGAATGTGCTTGAAGAAAATAAAAAGTATGTTGAGCTTGAAGGAAAGGAGAGAAAAGAAAATTAGAAGAGCATGAAGCTGGATAGCCTTGAAGTGTAAGAATCTGCAGTACAAAAGATCTTCAGTTTTAATTCTCTACTAATTGAGTCACTTTATCCATATGTTTCCTACCCTTATCAAAGAGCCAACATTACATCCAAAAGAAAAGTCCTTTTTGATCCCATTGTCGAATCATAATTTTAGTGGTAGAAAGTTTGAGACGTTTGGCAAGCTTATGGTTACGCATGCACTTGAATTGAATTTGAGCGTAAACACTTTAACCCATAAGTATACATATTTTACACTTGAGTGAGAGATCATATATATACTTCCCGTGAAAACATGTTGATGGAGGCCTAAACCATAAGTATACATATTTTACTAAATCCATATTTTCGAGGCCAAAACGCGTGTGATCACTTGAAAAGCCCATTCCAAGCCTAGGAGACGTGATTACAAGTATAAAATGAGGTCTATACAGCCCTGAAAAGAGAAGGAACACAACACAATACAAGAGAGGAGAAGAGAGGCCACAACATACAACACCCCACAAAGGGGGATCACCCCCCAACCATCATCCACATCTTTTCCTCCATCCATCCATCACTTTGAAGATTCGTTTATGGAATTAAGAGGAGAACCAAGAGGAGAATTCAAGACGAAGAAGGGCGCGACGACGCCCACATCTAGGGTTTTATTTGTTTTCTAATTTATCTTGTATTTTCCAGACATCCGGGTAAGATCTATCAAACACCTATGATTGTTCTTCGTAACATCATGGGCTAGAGCCTTTTTGGTAGAACTAGGGTTGTGAAGGTTTTACGAATTAATTGAACTTCCATGTGTACACTCC
Organism: Pogostemon cablin; assembly: GCA_023678885.1. NCBI lineage: Eukaryota > Viridiplantae > Streptophyta > Magnoliopsida > Lamiales > Lamiaceae > Pogostemon > Pogostemon cablin. The sequence goes on along the minus strand of CM042979.1, from coordinate 22,159,419 downwards.
GTACAACACTACTTGTGGATTTATTTTATATATGATTGTGCTTTCTTAATCCATACTCAAGGTCGTTTTGTGCATCATTAACTGTTATGTAGAGTCTGAATACATATCTTGGTTATTTATTGAGTGCGTTCACTGCTGAGCAGGATTCCATGTTATGATTCTAAGTGAGGGGACTCCGAAGCTTCATTAGAACTATCATATATGAATACTTATTAATTGAATTGAATTCGGGTTATTAAGTAGGATAAAGAGGGTAATTTTATAGTTCCTATAAAGGGAGATCATATCAGGTTAGAGTACCAATCCTAGGGGGAAATAATTGATACTGATAGTACCTAGAAAGGGGGATAAAATTACGTCTCTTGCTCCGAGGTTATTCACACGTGTTACACGCATGTTTACTTGTGTCTATAGAGTAGATATGCATGGTTTAGTGATGCGTCCATATTCCACAAGGTAGAGTCGGATATTGACACATGGAAGAGAAGTTAAGTAGTGAAACTGGATTATCCTAGAGCTACCTATTCTCCTACTTGATCCACTTTCGTATTCTTCAAGTGATATTTATTTTATTTGTTATTTTAATTACTTGTTTATTAGTTTAATCATCCTAAACCTCAAACTTAATTGCCAACTTGTCTTAATTAATTTAGATAATAATTAAATTGATAATACGCCATCCTTTGGGTTCGATATTCACTTGGTCGCTTGCTTAAGCTGCAACTGATATCCTTAATACTTGGGGATTAATTTTGCGTGCAAAGAAAATACGCATCAGTGGTCCTAGTTGTCCATTACAAGGATAGTCGGTGGGTTGATCAGTGGAGTGATCAGTGGGTCAATCGAGTGATCACCGATCTCCCCGTCATGTTCTTTTGAGGGTGAGAATACATAATATAATTTATTTTGGGGGAAAAACAACTAGTAGGAATGGATTTAGCATGATATGGTGGTCTTAGTTGTCCATCTCAAGGATAGTCAGTGGGTTGATATGTGGAGCGATCACCAATCTCTCAATTGTGATCTTTCGAGGATGAGAATAAATAATATGATTTATTTTGAGGGAAATACAACATGTAGAAACAGATTTAACATGATATGGTTGTCCTAGTTGTGTATCCGGTGGGGCGATCGAGTGATCACTTATCTCTCCATTGTGATCTTTCGAGGAAGGAGAATACATAATATGGTTTGTTTTGGGGAGGGGGGGAGAGAGCAAGTAGGAATGAATTTAGCATAATAAGGTGGTCTTAGTTGTGCATAACTAGGATGGTTTGTTGGTTGATCGGGGAAGTGATCGGTAGGGCGATCGAGCTATTATCAGTCGCTTCATCGTGATCTTTTGAGGCTAGGAATACATAATAGAGTTTATTTTGGGAAAAATCAACTGTTTGGAATTACATTGGTATGATAGGATTGTCCTTGTTGTGTATCACAAAGATGGTTGGTGGGTTGATTGGTGAGGTGATCGGTGGGGTGATCGAGCTATCACAGATCGCTTCATTGTGATATTTCAAGGGTGGGGTGATCGGTTAGTAGTACACGTGGCGGCCAACTAATTTTTCGAGTACCTCGAGTTGGGAATAGGTGTCTTGTGCGGGCAAAATGATATTCAGTAAACCCAAACACGTATATATTGATTAATTTTTGCGAACAAGCTAATATGGAATTCGTATGGGCCACGGTGAAAGATGGTTAAGTCGGTGCTCACGACTGCTAATAACTGATCACCTCACCGATCATGTTTTCTTGATCATCTCTAATCACCCAATCAGACCCAAACACATGTACACTCCACATTTTGACCAACAAAGCACCTAATATCAACTCCATATGGACCATGGAGAAAGATAAGTTGGTCGGTGCTCACAGAGACTAACGACCGATCACCTCACCAATCACCCCACCGACCTTTTTTTTATAGAGTTTTCAAATATATATCATACAAATGAATAAATTATATAAATGACTTAAATCATTCCTTTAATTCTATAATTTTAACCTGTTGAATCATTGTAAAATAACCTTAGAATGATGTAGAAGTCATAAAATAAATTATTTGCTCTTCTGAGTTTTTAGAATATTTTAATTGTTTAAAAATTATTTAATTAATTTTTAAGAATAATTATATAACATTTTAAAATATTTTATGAAATTTTTATTTTTTTAAAGAATTTTCATATATAAATTGGTCCTATAACTTTTTACTTCTTCAATTTTAATCCTTTAGTATCAATTTAGTCTTATAACCTTTTTCTTTTTTTAGTCATTCGACATTTATTTTGCATAACTTATAAGATTTGCAAGAACTTATAAGATTGTGCATGTCTTGTAAGTTTGAATGCATAATATCATTAGAAAATAATTGTAGAAAATAATTTGTTATCACCATGTTTGAAAACTCCTTAGTATTATTTACGTTAAAAGTGAAAGTTCTGCAATCTAGCATATTGAGCTTGAAGTTTCCAAGTCGTCGCAACAATTTGTAACTATACTATACATAGAATTTTAATTGAAATAGGTAAAAAACTAGAAAATACTTTTTCAATATTATTCTTATTTTAAAGTAACACTCAAAATGAAAAGGACTTTTGCAATTAATAGAGGAGATAAAAAATCACAACCTGATCTAATCAAATGCACAAGTTCTCATTGTGCTTTTTCTATTTGATCTGAACAATTATCAAAAAAATAAATAATACTAAGATAAGAGTAATGAATAATCAAAATCAAAGAGTAAATTTGATATCGGGAAATTAGAAATGTAGGAGGTAATACCATCATGCACTCGGATACAATTTCTCACTTATGGAATCTACCACAAGTTTGGAATACACTCGTCGCCTTAAGATATCCACTAAAAGACTAAGAGATACACTCACCACTCTAGGAATCCACCAAAAGAGTTTAGGGCAAGTTACAAGAAGATAACATCTTGTAAAATGTTTAATTTTGAAATTCACTTCCTTCAAACTTACAAATGATAGCCATTATAGGCATGACTTTTAACAACCTTCCAAGTGAATCAAAAGAAATAAATGTGAGTTAAACATTCTCAATACATTGAAAATAATAACTTAAACTCCAAATAAATGTAAAACTTAATGAAAGATAGAAAAGACTAAGAATATGAAGAAACCAAGGTTTTCATGAAGAGAGAAATCATAAAAAATCAGAAAACTCGAAGTTGGTCCAGTAACTTCCTTATGCTATTGCAGACTGTCACACTTCAGTCAAACGGCCATAACTTTCTGTAGAAATATTATTTTTGAGATCCGTAAATTTTTTTTAAAAACTAGACTCTTAGAGCTTTCCAAATATGTATTGTATGCACCATAATTCATTCCCAATCAAAATAGATTAATTCTTGAAGTTGACTGACTGTTGGTGATCTCCATGTTGAGTTGGCATTGCATAGTTTGCCCATTTCGTTCGGAGGTGCTGAGTTTAAGGCCTTCATTGACAGGTAGCTATTCAATGTTGCAGACTTCAACTCTTTACTAAAATTTTCCGCGTCAGAATTTAAAATTACATAGTAAAAGATATCAATTTACTTAAACCTTCAAATTAAAAAAACAAGCAAATAAATACATGCATTTAAGTTTTATCTTGGGCTTAAGATTTTGACTTTAAAATTATGAAAAAAGCACAACAAAACTATGCAATGAATGGGAGCTTTCAGAATGAGTAAGAGGTAAGATATTCAAATCATGAAATGAGAACAACTTCAGATTTATTATCATTAAGCTTCCTCTATTGAAATAAAAAGTAACTAAAAATTATTTTAAATTCATATAAAATATAAAACACAAAAAAAATCGGATTGAGGAAAACATCAATGATGACACAGAGCATCTTAGACAACCAACGTGACTCATGAGATATTTAAGCCACCAGCATCATGTTGTCATCGTAATTGGGGCTCTCGAAGCTCACGTTCGAAACACATGAGCTCATCAGATATCTTTTTGGTGAAGCTTCCCTCACCAAAGATCAATTTTCAGCTCTAGCTTTGGACAAACTCCTTTGAAGTTCATCCGAATGATCACTTAATCTCTGTAACACGTACAAAAAATTGCTCAATGGAAAAAACATGTCATTACAAGAAGAATCGATCTCCAACCCCAAATATAAATTGTTAACTACATATTATTGAAGAGAAACTAAAAGACGTGCTCGTGATTCCCAGGATAATATTTCTTTTAAGTATATTTCTTCAACTACTCTCAAGTATAATCTAAGCACATTACAATGGGTGGAATAATCACAGTAATGCCAAATCTCCAATGTGATTACAAAAATAAGAGAGACGAATGAATTAAATCTTGTACCTCAAGGGTCTCGTTTCTGCAGAAGGTTGGAGCTGCATCGCCGACGACAATCAATGACATGGAAGAATAATTCCAAATAGGATATGCCACCAATTAATGCGATGTAGCATTATCCATAATCAACCTTAATGATTTCCTCACAATGAAAATTAATTGCTGAATTAATTAATAAAACAACAAGTTTTTACACATGAGTGTCTATATCCACTCCGAATTGGATATTAATTATTTATAGTACACAAGAAATTTTGAATATCTGGAATATGAATGACATAAGAAAATGCAGATCATAATCCATGAGAGAGAAAAAATGACAGAGGTTTCACTAATCAAAATTTGGGGAGACCACCCAACATCAAAATAGGCATAAAAAACTAAATGCATTTGAGCTCTAAGGTGTGTGCTTCCGAGGAGAGGACAACCCCATGCTCAATCGCAGTCGATCTCTACCAGCCTCATTGGTCGCGGTCAAGGTTCAGATCCAAAAACATGCATGCTTTAGGGTTGGGGCTTTGATCGCTCCCTTGCTTAATCGGCGGTGGCTAGGGTTTGTGTCTCTATGGAAGAACTCAAACCTTAGTGGCAAAGGGCAGCCGACCTCAAGAAAGTTGCTAACAGAGTGAAATGGGTGGTTCCAGTCAAAAGGCTATTCCACCTTGGCTCGGCAGCAGAGAACATAACCAGAAAGGGGCTAATCGATATAGAGGCCAAGTCGAAGAAGGATTTTGCGCTAAACAGCCGGTCACGCCGAAAACCAGAAGTTGATCATGTCTTCACTCTATGAAGGTGTGGGAGATGGGGGAATCATCGTCTTCACTCTTGGAGGGGGGTGGAGTGGGGTAGGGGGAATGGGTGGGTAGGTAGGGTTTAGTATTTTCTATTTTTATTTTTATTTTGTAGTATTAAGGGTATTTTCATCCGTTCATCATAATTTGGCTATAAATATTAAAAAACTTGGCTATAAATGTTAAAAAAACTATTTGTTTGCTGGCATTGTTAGTTTTCTTGTTAAATATGGCTATTTTTGTTAACTTCCTATATAAAATTGTGTTCTCACTAAAGATGTCCTCTGTTGCCTATTTAAGTCTCTAGTGGAGAGGTAAGAGGTTCATAGAAATATGATGGTCTCATGCGACTCTTTAGATACTTGAGTAAGTTAGAAAGGCAAGAGGTCATGGTTGACTTGATGAATGAATTGAAAAACGTGGATAAAAATTGAAAGGGAAACCTAGGTTAGTTTTATTCTCCATAATTTGCCTAGATGTTTTGAGCAAGTTCCACCTGAATTACAAGAGGCTGTATTCAGTGGGAAATTCTAACAAAACAAGTGGCGAAGGAAATCAATTTTAATCAAGATGTGAACAAGGTTAGTATCTCATTCACTAGTTGTTGAAGCATGATTAGTGAGGGCATCTACTGACACGTTGTGTGTAAATACTGAAATCATTAAAAGCATGCAACTAATTGATGATGAGATAATATAGTACATGGGTCAGCTACGAAAGTAGCGGTTGTTGCAGTGGAAGTTGTTTATTTATCTATTGATAAGAATAAACGTTTGATTTTGAGTCTTTACCTACGTTTTCATAGAAAAATTTAATTTCAGTCTCTATGCATTTACGGATGGATACCCTATTTCATTTAAATGACTTGGTCATTATAATGAAGGATGGAGCTATAATCTGTTATGGTACGTTGGTGGACAATTTGGACACTCTTAAATTATGATTATCCCACGGATGCAACAAATAGTAATGATAAAGCATCTTCTAATCTAATAAGAGAAAGGAACCTTCGGATATGAACCAAACATACCTTTTGACATCTGAGACTAGGTCATGATTGCTTTTTCAAAGAAAAGGGGTGAAGAGTCAAAGATATATTGGAATTGGTTCATTCTGATTTATGTGGTCCTAAGATTATCCAGGCTAGAGGTGGTTAGATATATTTTGATGCACCACAAGTCTTAGTATTATGATTAATTCAAAAGTGCGTGTCTCATGCTGTGAAGGGTCATCAAAAATATATCAAGTACTTAGGATAGTTTAGGAGCTATTTATCAGAGGTTGGGATTGAATCCCAAGTGGTCAATACCGGGCAGACCCCAACTGACTGGTGTGACGAAAAGAAGGTATAGGACTCGTAAGGATGTTTGTTTGTATGTGGGATATCCTAGAAAAATGAAGGGTGATTTATTTAGATTAAAAGATTAAGAGAGTGATTGTTAACACGAACACTATATTTTTTGAAAGAAGTATGTAATAAATCACAAAGCCATGTATAAATTTTTCTAAAGGATGTGAGATGGAAAACACAAAGTATAGTACCAATTGTATAAGAGGATATACTAAAAGTAAATTACATCCCATGTCACATCTTATTCACAATTGCATGTAGTGCCTTGTCGAGTGGGAGGATTGTTTTTACAACCCAAAAGATTTATATTTTGGGAGAGTCGTGAGATTTGGTCCCTAGTAAACATGAAATCGACCCATGGTATGATGAAGCACTACAAGATAAAATGCGATATCTTAGCAACATGCAATGATATCTGAAATAGAATCTATGGACTCTAAATTAAGTTTTGGGTGCTTGTAGAACTGCGAAATGGTGTGAAAGCCATTGGAAGTGGCTCTACAAAATAAAAGAGGATTAGACGGTAATGTGATACTTTGAAACAAGGCTTGTTGCGTAAAGGTACACTCATAAAGAAGGGTGAGTTCGATTATGAGAAAACCTTTTTTGGTGATAGCCACACTTAAGTCGATCTGGATTTTTTTATTTTATTTTTATTGCTGCTCATATTGAATTGTGAGGTATAGCAAATAGATGTCAAGACAGCTTTCGTGATTGAAAGTCTTGAGGAAACATCTATGTGAAGTAACCAGAGTGATTCATTGCAAGGGGCTAAGAGTATTTTGAGTTTAAGCTTAAAAATGTTCATCGATGGACCAAAGCAAGCTTTAAACTCAAAGAACATCTGTTTTGATGAGAAAATCTAGTAACATGGATTTAATCAATGCTCAGATGGGTCTTGTGTATTGGAAAAGAGTGACAAAAACATGGTGGTATTTCTTGTAATATACGTAGATAGTATCTTGCTCATTGGAAACAATGAAAGAGTATTGTCGGGTGTATGGGTATGGTTGATAAAACGGTATGAAATGAAGGACTTAAGAGAAGCAAAATATATCATTGCGATCATGGTGATCACAAGATAGGATATTGTGCTTATCTCAAGCTTCATGAAATGATACAATCCTTACTCGTTTTAGCATGTGACTTTATCTAAGGAAATGTGTCTTAAGACACAAAATAAGATAAAGGAGATGAAGGCGATTCCTTATGCTTCGGCGAATAAGGAAGCTTAATCTAAGGAAAGCTATTCACGAGATTGAATATCTGTTTTGCTGAACTCATGGATAGTGGGTATCAAGGTGACCTGAAATAAGAATGTTAAACTGTGGTAAGACATATATTTATATACCTGAAAAGGACTAGAAATTATATGTGGCCTTACTAGACAGATTCATTGCTTCTTGTGGGTTCATAGATTTGGATTTTTTTTAATCAGATAAGGACGGCAAAAAATCCACCTCAAGGTTATGTGTTTATTTTGGAAATAGAGCCATAATATGGAGGAGTGTTATATAGAAATATATTTCAGAATCCACCATAGGAAGATGTTGAATTGGAGCCTCTGAGGCAACCAAATCTATCTGCATGACAATAGAAACTTTATAATGGACTTAGATGTGATTCTAAGTTTGCCCAAGATTATCACAATTTATTGTGATAATAATGGTGCAGTTGCAAACTTGAGGGAATCATGAGTCCGTAAGTAATTAAACACATTAAGTGCAAGTACCACCTTTTACCAGAAATTGTATGATGAGGGGAAGTTTGTTGTTGCCTAGATTGCATCGGATGATAACCGAGTAAATCCTTTTACAAGGACCTTAAGGCAAAAGCTTTTGATGGTCATGTAGTGGGAATAGGAATAAGATGTATGTTAATGGTCTTGACAGCATAGTCTTTTAGTATAAGTTGGAGATTGTTGGATTATATACTAAAAGTCTAGCTTTTGGTATGGACAATGTTTTAACAATGAATTTGAAATGAGAATCATATGATCAAATGTTTTGCATATTATAATTTACTTATATGATTATTGCAAAAGTCCACTTACTTTATATTGTAGATAATATGTTGTGCGACAACACACGGAAGATCATATTATCGGTTACCTTATAAATTATAAATAGATGCTCACAATCTAGATAGATGGGGACTCTCTATCGGGATAGTTGTAATGTGATTTGGTATTAGTTTGTCTTACTAGAGAATCACATTAGTGCACTTCGTGTGTATTGTGCAGGACCGCTTGAGATCGTTCAACTTATACTGAATATATAGGAGAACTTGATCTCAGTTATTATGGATGTTTGTACTCTTAATCCCTATACAATAATATCGACAAGTAAGGCAGTATGTATTTCTTTGATTCATCAATGGGTGAGATTTTCATGTAATTAAATCAATAAACTCGGTGAATTGGGAAATAGTGATGTCTCTATGGTGTGTTGTTGATTGTAGAAGGAATCTGTATCCTATTAAATAGGTTGATGATGTCCCCTTGCGGAGCTCATAAGGATTATCATGTAAACCCTGCAGGTGGATTTATTCCAGCATGATAACAAGGTTGAGTGGTACTACTCTCGAATGAGATATTAATTAATGGAGTTATCAGTAACTTAATTAATTAATGGGCATTGTATATCTTAAACATGGGGAGACTAACGGGCTCATAATAAGAAGGAGCCCATAATGTAATAATGGGATTGGAGCGGCAGTGCAGTAATAATATTTTAGTGAACTATATCATTATTATTGGACTTAAGTATAAGTTTTGGGCTAAACTTGGATACTTAAGCCCAATGGAGGCCCGACTCTAATTTCTCCTCCTGGTCCCTATTGCAGCCCATATATAAGTCATCTCAGCTATTCAGAAACCCTAAGAATAACACGCCTAACCGTGAGTAGGGTAGAGAGAACAGCAGATTGAGAAGATTTTGAAGGCTTTTGCCCACACGCGTCAAGATTGGACTTGGGAATACAACAGAAAATTAAGAGGTTGTTTGCTACTGCTATTTGTCAACTTTCACGATTTTTCTAGAATCTTGTGTTACTCCAAACAGTTTATGTGATACACTGTTGAAAGCCACAGAAGAGTGGATCATTTTAGCATATAGATCATTCAAATCGGAGATTGGATGAGAGAGTTATGCCCAAAGAAGTGAGTCTGCGCATGCTGCCAGGTGCCGGCGAGAATTCTTCTTCTTCTTCAACATACCCTGGTGAAAGGTAATATGATTTTATATTATTGCTTCCGCTGATATAGAATCGTGTGGAACCCTAACGGTTCACGTTAACCAAATGATCAAACGCCAATAAAAATATGTGTTGCCGAATAAAAAGCACACAAAGAATATACATGCAACTACCACGAAGGAGTGGGGAGCAAATGATAAGCTGCCGAAGCACTGTCGAAATGGTCGTAATAAATGAAAGTTCTTTTCTGGAATGTTAGAGGGATTGGACATGATCCAACCAAGATGGTCATAAAGGAGTTATGTTTCGCACATAAGCCGGGATGGCTAGCTATTACAGAGCCAAAAATCAAATTTGATACAGTCCCTCATTTTCTTTGGGAGAGTATGGGATTCGCTTTTGTAAGTTAGAATCACAGGGAAGGGCTTCGCCAGAATTTCTGGGTATTCTACAATGCTGCTAATATTTCACAAGTTCAAATAGTTTTCTCTTCATTACAAATTATGATTTTTGACTTTATTTACAATGTTGTCAATTATCGGTCTGGGTTTGTGCATGCACATACGGATCATGTTATCCATAAGCAATTATGGGAGGATATTACACTGCATGGCAGGAATAAAATGTTGATTATTGGAGGTTTTAATGCAACACTTGGATCGCATGAGAGATTACACAGTACGGGTAAGGAAAACCTTGGCCCTCTGGAGTTTAAAGAATTTCTTGACATGACAGGTCTTCATGATCTTGACATGCATGGTGCCAAATTTTCTTAGGTGGGTCATTCTGCTAATAGAGGAATGAGAGCCTCCAGAATTGACAGAGTCCTACTGGATGACGAGTTTTTGGAGGATTGGGATTCTTGTCTTGCATCAGCTTTGGCTAGTCATGAGTCAGATCATACGCCGATCCTGCTTACTTGTAAGCAGAAAAATTAGACGCCAAAGCCATTCAGATTTCAGTCCATGTGGCTCTCGGATACCGGTTTTTTTTATCATGGTGGAGACCTCGTGGAAGGACCCTACTGGAGTGAACAATCCGATATCTTCTTTGGATGTAAAGCTAAAAAGATTAAAACACAAATTAAAGACATGGAATAGGAGCAATTATAGAGATGTATTCGATGGAGTGGAGGGTGCGATGCAGTCTCTTGATGATGTGCAAATTCGCATGGGGCTGAAGGGGATAGTGAAGAACTTTTTTTGGAGGAAATGGATGCGCATATAGAGGTGTCGAAGAAGCATTCTCAGAAGCAGGAATTCTTATCTCAGAAAAATCGGATGGCATGGCTGAAAGATGGAGATCAGAACTTTGATTTTTCCACAAGTATAGAAGGGTCCAACGTACCAAATCTAATATCACTTTCATGCATGTGAATGGAGCCCTTACGGATGATCCTCATCTTATTGCGCAGAATGCTGTAGAATATTACACAGCTTTGTTCAGTGAAACGCAGGGGGAAAGAGAATATCAGGGGTTGGATTTTCTTATAAGATTTGTGACCAATGAGCAGAATCTTGCTCTCTCGGCCTTGCCTTTGAAGGAAGAAATAATTAATGCAGTTATGGGACTTTCTTCAGATAGTGCTTCAGGACCTGATGGGTTTGGTGGATGCTTCTTTCAGAAATGTTGGCACATTGTTGAAAGTGACTTATGTATGGTGATTAGTCATAAGTTGTAGTCGGGATGACCAATTCAAGAATTTATCGAACCACATGGAAGAAGGTACTAGTGCTTAAGCGATCTCACATTTTTCGTAATTTTATAGAGACTAAACATCAATGGTTTGGTTGGTAAACAAGTAAATTAAAGTGATTAACTAAACAAGTAATCAATGATTCAATCAAACAAAAATAGAAGAAAGGTTATTGGTTTTCCAAATTAAACAAAAGTGAGATTAACAACAATTAAGAAGTTGTAATTCTAGGAATTATGTATCAAATTCATATGTATTATGGATATAGGATTAAAGACCAATACTAAATCCTTCTAAACTTTCTCTCGAAATGAATAGAATGTGAATCCAATTAAGAATCCCAAAATAGCTCAATGGATTGGTTCTCACTCAAATAATTCCAACTAGGTACTAAGCTAGAAATGAGAGTCCCTTCACATAATTAATCGACCTCTCGATCTAACCAATCGGACGTTCAATCAAAGGTTTCTAGATCCTAAAGGACATCTCTATCTTTTTAAGACTTACAATGCACATGAAGTGTATGATGAATTGATTCAATGAACTATCCTACACATATAATTGATTTCTCAATCTAATCACATGCCCATGACAATTAACTACACAAATCGACAATACGAATAAAGCAATTAACAATCAATTATAGAAAATCATAAATCCAATCAACATATGAATTAAAATACATAAATCTCCAAAATTAACCAACAACCTTCATGTTGCTAATATCCCAAGAGAGATTAGCCTACCATATTCATAAAGAAATTAACATAGACACTAAATTCCTTATAAGTCATGACAAACAAATAGGTTTACTACAAAAATTGGATGAAAACTCCCTTGGAACGGCTCCAATGGTTATCTCCTTCCTTTCGTTATAATTTCCTTCTCTTCCTTGCTTCTTTTCTTTACTTGGATGAAGGATTTGATGGTGAGATGAAGATGGATAGAATGAGTGATTGAACGGATGAAGGTTAGGGTGTAAAATGAAGGAAATGGTGTGTGTTCTATGTGGGTAGCTGAAAATCCAGATAAAACTTGATCAAATGTTGAATGAATTGGTTTTTATACCCCTTGGAGACCTTCTAGAAGAATTCTGAAAATTTTCTGATCCTTGCACCTACACGGCTCGTGTGCTTGCACATGGCTCGAGTTATGTCAGGGTTTCTTAGTCAACACCCAGCTTCAAACTGTACACGAGTCGTGTGCTGAAACACGACCACAGGGTGGTCGTGTAGGTGTTTTAGATGATATGCACGGTCACCCTGTATAGGGCCGTGTGCGGGGACAAGACTTGTGTGCCCTACATGGTCAGCCGTGTTCATGCAGCCCTGTTTCTTCTTCCTTTTTCATCCCCGTCTACATTTTTGCTCCGTTTTCATCTGTTTTTCATACATTTGAGCTCATTCTCACACATTTCCATAAAAACACATAACATAACCAAATAGCACATAAAAACGGATAAAATACTACGAAAATAGATATAAAAAGACACTAAAATTTAGGTAAAAATAACATGAGCTCCCCAAACTTAAAGTGTTGCTCGTCTCCGAACAATGAAAATGATAAACCACGGGGAGAGATTTTCACCTTGGAAAAGACCTAACAAACATAAGTAATAACACATCAATAGCAATAAGAACTACAAATTATACCAAGTCATCCCACAACATTAGATTCATGACATGAGAAATTAACAAGTTCAATCAAAAGACAATAACATATAATATAGTCCTTTTTTAGTCCAAGCCTCACATAGGTTATCAGTTTCACTCAACACTCATTTAAGTAGGGTAAATCAATACTCATTAATCGATTGGCTCGACTTGCTATAGACTTGCTCGTGGACTACATTCACAACCCACCAAAGTTTCAATCAATAATCAATAAGGTCTTTCATTAAGGATGTAATCATAGGCTCTTTGGTATGGTAGGAAGATTTGGATAAAAGTGACTAAACACGTGTAAGTAATCGAAGAGGTAGCTATTTTCTTCTATTCCTCTACTTTTCTTTCTTCCCTTCTTATGCTTGCAACTTTCAAGCACTAATCATCACTTCTCTTTTGATTTTCAACTATTTTTGATTGTATGCTCCCTTCTTTTGATTTTTAGTTTCTTGAGCATCTTTGTTTATTCGCTCTTTTTCTTGTTTTTAAGGTTGCATATGCACTCTTGCTTGTATCCTTTACATCCCTTTTCTTGCTTGCTTGCCATTTTCTTTTCTTCTTTTGTTATCTCATCACACCTTTGTAGCTACCATCTCCTCGATCACTCACACATAAGGTATATATATAAGTCTCATGTGGGTAATCAAGGCTTGTAATGTGCTAAATTCACAAGAAATGGGCTTATAGGCTCAAGGTGGTTGACTAGGGATGATGTTCAAGGTATGAAAATATTTGGCAATGACTATACATGACAAGGATGGCCTTAAATCATATTATCAATCTCTACTAATCGGGTTCGTTCGTATAGTCCTTGAGCAAGTACTTAGCTTATCAAAACACAACTGATCCACTCATGAAAAGATATACTGTGTATGCACGGTTGAGGCTCAAATACTCACAAGTTTATTCTTGGATCTTAAAGGACTTATTACACCACATTCATCTTTAAAATTGAACAAGTTAAATAAAACATGTCAAAATTCGAAAATTTAGAGATTCTTAATCATAACTTGTTATCACTTATCACCACAACATATCATCACTCACATTCAAAAGTGACTCACGACATTCCAAAATAAACCACCAAAATAATCCCTAGACAAAAATGGAAAATCACACCACAACATAAAAAGACATATCACTATAAACAAAACAAAACACATAACAAGCAATAACTAAAATCACCACATAAGAAAATGAAGCACATAATCCAACCCATCCATGATCAATGTAAATCACATCTCAACCTTAATTGAAAAGAAATCCTAAGTTAAAAATTGAAACAACCCAAAACAAAACAAAGTGAAGTATCAAATTCAACACAATCCGAATTAACTAGAAATGAGCTAAAGAAGTGGCGAGCACTAAAAGTATTCCCTTCAATTCTCCAGGAGAGGAGGTGGCTGGTACGGTGCCCAAGGGTTGTAGGCATGGAGTAATGCCGGAAACTGGAAGTTGAACATCATTGTGAGCATCTCCTCCATGTTGTTCGAGTGGGCATGGGCTTGCTCATCATTATAGTTCCTCCGTCGTTCCCCTTCACGAATCTTCCTCAGCGTCACTCCCTATCTTTGTTGCTCCTCTCTGAGTTCTCTCATCTGATCTCCATGCGACTGCTGAGTCTGCCTAATCTCTCTGACTTCATCTTCTAGAAAATTCCACCTTGCATTCCCCACTTCGGGGCCCATAAACTGTTATTGTTGCTAAAGCTCCTTTTTCTCTTGGAATGCATACTCTTCTTGCTCTAAAACTGGGGGCTCTGGCACTTGCTCCTCAAACTCCACATGATGGGGTTGCTCTTTGTCATCCCCTACATCCATTTCCACCGGCTCAGCTCTCAGGTTTCTTAGCTCCAGGTTTTCTTCCACTCTCATATGTTGGAGCACTGCCTCTACTCCTTCTCTATTTTCCTATAGAATGCTCTAACAGCTGTAGAGTGGTGGGGGCTCGCCATTGCCAAATTCTTAAGCTATCGTGGTGTGTACACCATTGTGAGCTCAGGAGCAGGTAAAGGGAATAGAGCTCCCTTATCTTGCCTTAAATAATACGAGTTTCCTATAAACGATAGGAACTCTATCCTGATGAGCTATGTGTAGGTGAGTCATTCACTCACCATCATGTGTGGCATCCTTCTGAGGTCAATTCCCAACCCTTGAGCAATCATCGTCTGAGGTCATTTCCATCTCTGATTCAATAACAATGAAGTCCTCGTTGCGCCTTCGCACTCTTCTTTCATCCATCTACAATATTCAACATACTTTAAGTTACATTCAACTTCATCTCAAGGCAAAACATTTCATAAAGCATAGAATCATCACTTGTTATTCAACTAAGTGTTAACTCTAGAATGCATTATATCAAGCAACATTCCTCAAGGATTTTCAAAATTAATCCAAGAAACTTCACAACAATTTATTCAAGTTTTTGCTATCAATCCAATAAGTACAACATCTCAATCCTTCCATTCTTATTTCATCACATTTTCTCTTCACATATGCACAACTTGTATAACAACATATCAACAATGCTCATGATTCATGTAAATCTTGCAATTTGTCTCCAAATTCACTTAGGCATTTTATCGAACACTTGGCATTCATCATATTTCAAAATGATTTAAACAAGAATTTACAATTCCCTCATGCCCAAATCCTCAACACCTAAGCTATTTCACAACAATACAATTATCATAGAAGCATTATCAATCAATTTGTAACATCATATGCATCTAATTCAATCAAAATAAAAATCCCCAAATTCAAATTCCTCATGAACCCTAATTCTTGCACAATTTCTATCAATCCAACAATTAAACTTGCAAATTCTTATTTCACAATCCTAAACATGTTTCAATCATACTATCAATCAAAACCCATACATGAATTTCAAATTTTACACCTTCAATTGAAAACTATGGCACAAGAGATCCTACCTTTAATGTTCTTGAATCAAATGGAAAGAAATTGATGTTTAAGCCTTGAGAATCACACTCTAACAACTCAACCTTACCACGCTTTGATGTTTTCTGAAGATTTTGGAGTTTGGAAGGGATTACGGACTATGGGAGGTGTTTGAACATAGGTGTAATAGGCAGAACGTGTTCTGGTTCAGATTTTAAACTCTGACTTCTGACACGACATGTCTCGTTTAGGCAACACGGCTCGCGTCTCTGTACACAACACGAGTCGTGTTCTGTACACAGCCAGACCATGGCCGCATAAGTATTTATGATGACCGCGCACGACCACCTCTTACAGGGCATGCGTGGAACATGGCCAGTTGTTCTTGTACAGTATACGAGTCGTGTACTGAACACGAGCTCCTGCCAGTCGTGTAGCTGCTTCTGATGTCAGTACACGGCCACCTCTTACAGGGACGTGTACTGAACACGGCTCGTGTAGCTACACCCTGCACCCTATTTTCTCCAATGTTCAACTTCAAATCATGCCTTCCCCTGTTGTTTATGCTTTCAATACTCCCTATTCATGCTCAAAAACTCATTCACATCATTAGCTCAACAAGTGTTATCAAAATACGGATTATCATATACTTCAACACCACTAAAATAGACCAAAATCACACCTAACTCATGAGAAAATTTTCAAATTTGAACAAAAAATACAAGAGTTTATACAAACATGAAGTGTAACGTATCATACCACACCATACCCCCCCAAACTTAAAGTGAAACAAGCGTTTCGAATTAAGTTTGCAAAAAGTGGTAAGATATACCATTACACATCAATGAAGCACTCCTTGTATCTTCAAAACTCCTTCTCACAAGCACAATCCACCTACAAGGCCAAAAATGCAAAACAAGAAAAAAAACTATTTACAAACCTAAATTACTAAAAGGATACGAGTGTTCAAGAGGTGAAGGTATCAACATATACCAACTCCCTTTGAGAGGGAGAATGATAATGTTTCACCTTGTGACCATTGACTACAAAAGCATTTCCATCTGATCCTTCAAACTTTAAAAAGCCATCATCTCTAACCTCGATCACCAAGTATGGACTGGTCCATTTCAAACGAAGTTTTCCAGGAAATAGTTTGAGTCTAGAATTGAACCATAGAACATTATCCCCCGGAATAAACTTATTCATTTTAATCCTCTCATCATGCCACCTCTTAAGCTTTTCCTTCAAAATCCTCGAGCTTGAGTAAGCTTCCTCTCTAAACTCCTCTAATTCAACCAATTGGAGACATCTTTTCTTTCTGGATTCTTTTTTTTCAAAATTCAACTTCCTAAGTGCCCATTATGCCATGTGCTCTAACTCCACGGGAAAGTAACATGCCTTTCCATAAACAAGCTTGTAAGATGAAAATCAAAGAGCGGTCTTATAAGCCGTTCGATAGGCCCAAAGAGCATCGTTGAGCTTATAGGACCAATCTTTTCAATTTCCATTGACCATTTTCTCAAGAACAAGCTTTACTTGCCTATTTGACACTTCCGTCAAGCCGTTTGTTTGAGGATGGTAAGGTGTTGAAACCTTATACTTCACTCCATAGCCATTCAAGAGCTTCTCAATAAGCTTGTTGATGAAGTGAGATGCATTACTAATCATGGCTCTTGGCACCCCAAATCTAGCAAAGATGTTCTTCTTTAAGAATTGCTTGACAACTAGAGCATCATTTGTCCTTGTTGGGATTACTTCCACCCATTCGGAAATGTAATCCACCGCAAGCAATATGTAAAGGGAACCATTGGAAGGCGTAAATGGCCCCATGAAGTCCATCCCCCATACATCGAACACCTCAACTTCAAAAATATTCCTCATGGGCATCTCATCATGTTGCCCTATACTGCCAATCCTTTGGCACCTATCACATCCCTTGATGTACTCCTTACAATCTTTGAACAAAGTTGGCTAAAACAACCCCGATTGTAGGATCTTTGCCCCCGTCTTTTGGAACCCAAAGTGTCCTCCACATGGTGAACTATGACACATCCCCATGACACTTAACTTCTCTTCTTCTGGGATATACCTCCTTATGATCCCATCTGAATAATTCTTGAACAATAAAGGATCATCCCACAAAAACTCCTTGACATCATGATAAAACTTCTTCCTACGGAATTCGGGAAGATGATTCGGTTTGAGACAACAAGCTAAATAGTTCACAAAATCCACATACCAAGGCCTCCCAGATTCACACAAAGTATACATCCTTTGAAAATCAACTTGAAGGATTTCTTCATCTGAAAATACGTCCTTAATGAACTCCGTGGTTCCTTCTTCATCAACATTTTCCAAATGTGACAAGTGCTCAGCTATGACATTTTCAACCCCCTTCTTATCACGTATCTCCACATCGAACTCCTGCAACAAAAAAACCCAACGGATTAGTCTTGGTTTAGCATCTTTCTTGTTCATCAAATACCTTATGGCGGCATGATCCGTATAAACAATAGTTTTTATATCAACTAGGTATGGACGAAATTTTCAAAAGCATAAACCACGAATAAAAACTCTTTTTCCATTGTGGTGTAATTCTTTTAGTTTGTATTGAATGTCTTCTATGCAAAGTAAATAGCCCGAAACTTCTTCTCTCTAACTTGGCCTAGCACTACTCCCAATGCATTGTCACTTACATCACAATGGAGCTCAAAAGGCTTACTCCAATCGGGAGAAGCGAGGATTGGTGAAGAAATTAGAGCTTCCTTTAACACCCTAAAAGCATCAAGACATTCATTATTAAACTCAAACGGAGCATCTTTTTCAAGCAATTTACACAAAGGTTTGACTATATTAGAAAAATCTTTTATAAAACGTCGATAGAACCCAATGTGGCTAAGGAACGATCTAACCCCTTTTTTATTCTTTGGTGGGGGAAGATGTTCAATGGCTACAACCTTCGCACTATTAATTCTCAAACTTTTTTCCGATATATGATGCCCAAGTACGATGCCCTCTTGAACCATAAAATGGATTTTTTTCCAATTCAAGACTAGGTTTGTACCTTGACATCGCTGCAAAATCATAGAAAGATTAGTCAAGCATATATCAAATGAAGATCCAAAGACGAAAAAGTCATCCATAAAGGCCTCCATTATATTTTCAATGAATCCCCCAAAGATAGCCATCATACAATGTTGAAAGGTGGTAGGAGCATTGCACAATCTAAAGGGCAATTTATAAAAAAGCGAACGTGCCATATGGACAAGTAAAAGTTATTTTCTCTTGATTCTTGGGGGCTATCATGATTTAGTTGTACCCCGAGTAACCATCTAGAAAACAATAGTACTTGTATCCCACCAACCTATCAAGCATTTGATCAATAAAAAGGTAAAGGAAAATTATCTTTATGAGTATTTTCATTAAGCTTCATATAATCACAACACACTCTCCAACCCTTTTTTACCCTTGTAGCAAGTACTTCATCAAATTCCATTTTAACAATGGTTAATTCCCCCTTACTTAGCCACAACATGCAAAAGACTCACATGAGGACTATGACTTATGGCATAAATAATATTAGCATCTAACCATTTCAAAACTTCTTTCCTAACCACTTCTTGCATAATTGGGTTCAAACGCCTTTGAGGTTGAATGCATGTTTTATCTTTATCTATTAGCCTTATGTGATGCATACATATTGTGGGACTAATTCCTTTTAAATCATCTAGACTACATCCTATAGCACTCTTATGATTTCAAAGAACCCTCAACAATTTCTCAAGTTCTAAGGATGAAAGAGAAGATGATACAATTACCGGATAGGTCCTGTTGCCCCCAAGTATGCATACATAATGTGATCGGGTAATGGCTTCAATTCTTCTTTTCCTTTTTCAATGTTGGACTCTTCACTCTCTACCTCCAATGGAAGGTATTCCCTCTTTCCATAGTACATCATTTTTGCTTCATCTTCTTGTATTTTCCTACAAGCATTCAAGTCATGTAAGCAATCATTTATGTCATCATCTTCTAAACAATATAAAGAAGAAGTAGAATTTAAAAATAAAGTAAGAGAGTGGCTTATGCTTGTCTCAAGAGGATCCTTAGATAAGAAAATGGCAAGTTCTGTTGAACAATCTCATCAATCAATTCAATCATTCTACGTTCTTCTTTCTCATCCGAATGCCTCATAGCATTTCTTAGTGAAAACACCACTTCCTCTTCATTTACTCTCAAAGTTAACTCCCCCTTTTGCACATCAATTAAAGCTCTTCCCTTGGCCAAGAATGGACGACCCAAAATCAATGGAACATTGGCATCCTCGTCCATATCAAGCACTACGAAATCCACCGGGAATATGAACTTACCAACTTTAACAAGCACATCCTCAACTACTCCCATAAGATAAGTCAAAGACCTATTCGCAAGTTGCAATGTAACAGATGTAGGCTTTACTTCTCCTATCCTAAGCTTCTTAAAAATAGACATAGGCATTAAATTGATACTTGCATCAAGATCACAAAGAGATTTATGCACTTCACTCTTACCCATCTCACATTGTATGACAAAACTCCCCGGATCCTTGATCTTTGAAGGCAACTTCTTTTAAATTATGGCACTACACTCCTCCGTCAAGTTGACTGTCTCATTCTCCACTAAGCTCCTTTTTCTTGCCATGATGTCTTTCAAAAACTTGGCATAATGAGGCATTTGTCTCAAAGCATCCACAAAGGGTATATTGATGTGGATTTTCTTGAAGATATCCAAAAACTTTGCAAACTTTTCATCAAGGCCCTTCTTCAAGAATCTATGTGGAAAAGGGATAGGCACTTGAGTTTTTGGTATGCCCCGACTATCCCTTTCCAACTCCACTTCATCCTCTTTATTTTTCATTACCTTGGTCATTTGCCATTTTTTCTCAACAACTTCCGGTTCAACCACTTCCGTTCCATCATTCGCTTTAGCTTCAACTTCAATTTCTTTCAAAAGCTCATCCTCAATCAAATCTTCCTCATTCACTTTCTCTTCTATCCTCTCATGTTCCATAGGCATAGAAGGTCCTTCATAATTGGTTCCACTCCTCAAAGTGATTGCCTTGCATTGCTCCTTTGGATTAACAATAGTGGTGGACGGAAATTTCCCTTTTTCATTCGAACTCAACGAACTAGCAATTTGACCAACCGTGTACTCCAAGGCCTTGAACCTTTTATCATTAGCTACATCAATCTTTCTTCTTAACTCTTCTTGATTCATCTTGAGCTTTATTCGATGCAATAAATTTTTCAAGTAGTTCGTCGATCATTGCTTTCCCTTCATTGTTCGATGCCTTAGCTCCCGGATGGTACCCCGGAGGATAAGCAAGCACATTGTTTGAGTTTGAGTAGGAAAAATTGTCTTGCCTCTTTTGTTATGGATAAGAACTTCTACCACTTTGATTGTTATACCCTCCTTGTCTTTGTCGGAAATTTCCTTGATTTTGGTTGAAATTACCTTGGTAATTATTTTGGTAATTACCTTGATAAAATCTCCCTTGCATGTACAAAACATCCTCCACACGTGGATAAACATGACCCATTGTTCTCTACTCACACTATTCGGAGGAAGCACCCCTTGCTCTACTTGCCCTTCAACCATATTCGTTCCTTGATTATTCACACCTTGATTCAAGCTCATTTGTCTAATGACTTCTGCCGCTATCATTTCAATACTTGGCATACTCGGTTCCACACTAGCACTCTTCACACTAAACTGCTGTCCATGATCAAAATTCTCAAACCCATAACATCCACTTACTCTCTCCGATGGCCATTGGTAAATATTTATAGCAATCTCATCAAATACCTTTATGGCCCTTTCTGGAGTCACCCCAAGTACGGATCCACCGACCGATGCATCAACAAGTATCCTTTGGCCATTCACTAATCCTTGATAGAAAAATCTAACTTATTGATTCTCTGGGAAACCATGTTGTGGACACTTGCGAAGCATATCCTTAAACCTTTCCCACGCTTTATAGAAACTCTCTTGAGGCATTTGCTTGAATTGAGTAATCAAGCTCTTCATTTGAAGCGTCTTAGAGGGTGGAAAGTATTTGTTCAAAAATATTTTCACAAGCTCATCCCAAGTGTTACATGTACCCGGAGTAATAGTGGAGAGCCATGTTCTAGCACGATCCCTCAACAAGAATGAGAACAACCTCATCTTAATGCAATCCTGGCTCACCCCGTTCATCTTCACTGTATTAGCAATCTCAATAAATTGAGCTAAGTGTGCATTCGGATCCTCATTCGGAGTTCCACCAAATTGCTTGTCCCTCACCTTATTGATAAGCCCTGTCTTAATTTTAAAGTTGTTAGCATTGATCGGAGAGCCCATCATTTGTGACATTGTTCTTGGCATAAAAAATCTCAAATCACCCTTGGATCTACATGAGGTCCTTGATGCACCGGAGGTGGTGGCGGTGCATAAGCTTGTTGCGAAGGTGCATAAGCATGTGGAAAACCTTGTTGAAGCATGGCTTGTTGCACCATTTGTTGAAGTAAAGCTTGATTTTTAAGCACTCCAAAGTTTTGATAAGCTTGTTGAGGAGGATTAGCATTGAATTGAGGTGCTTGTGCATTGTCTTACACATTTTGCGCTTCGTCTCCATCATACTCAACCTCAACAAGTACATCATCTTGATTGTTCTCCATTAGATTACTCTTTTTGGACTTGCTCTCTTTTCTCCTTCTTCTAAATGTATGTTCAATCTCCAAGTCAATCGGTTCTACTTGACTCCCCTTGGATCTTGTGTGCATACACCTTCAAAAATAAGAGAAGTTAGAACAAAATTTTCAAAAGCAAATAAGATAAACAACAAAACAAAAATGTCTCATCACTTAAAATGATCCTTCTTCAAGCTACTAGCAACCGTTGCCTCCCTGGCAATGGCGCCATTTGATTAGCCATAATTTGTAGTCAGGATGACCAATTCAAGAATTTATCGAACTACATGGAGGAAGGTACTAGTGCTTAAGCGATCTCATGTTTTTCGCAATTTTATAGAGACTAAACATCAATGGTTTGGTTGGTAAATAAGTAAATTAAAGTAATTAAACTAAACAAGTAATCAATGATTCAATCAAACAAAAATAGAAGAAAGGTGATTGGTTTACCAAGTTAAACAAAAGTGAGATTAACAATAATTAAGAAGTTGTAATTCTAGGAATTATGTATCAAATTCATATGTATTATGGATATAGGATTAAGGGCCAACACTAAATCCTTCTAAACTCCTCTCGAAATGAATAGAATGTGAATCAAATTAAGAATTCCAAAATAGCTAAATGGATTGGTTCTCACTTAAATAATTCCGACTAGGTACTAAGCTTGAAATGAGAGTCCCTTCACACAATTAATCGACCTCTTGATCTAACCAATCGGATGTTCTATCAAAGTGTTCTAAATCCTAAAGGACATCTCTATCTCTTTAAGACTTACAATGCACATGAAATGTATAATGAATTGATTTAATGAATTATCTTACACATATAATTGATTTCTCAATCTAATCACATGCCCATGACAATTAACCACACAAATCAACAATACAAATTAAGCAATTAACAATCAATGATAGAAAATCATAAATCCAATCAACATATGAATTTAAATACACAAATCCCCAAAATTAACCAACAACCTTCATGTTGCTAATCTCACAAGGGAAATTAGCCTACCATATTCATAAAGAAATTAACATAGACACTAAATTCCTTACAAGTCATGACAAATAGATAGGTTTACTACAAATATAGGATGAAAACACCCTTGGAATGGCTTCAATGGTTATCTCCTTCCTTTCCTTGCAATTCCCTTCTCTTCCTTGCTTCTTTTATTCACTTGGATGAAGGATTTGATGGTGAGATGAAGATAGATGGAATAGGTGATTGAATGGATGAAGGTTAGGGTGTAAATTGAAGGAAATGGTGTGTGTTATATGTGGGCAGCTGAAAATCTGGATAAAACTTGATCAAATATTGAATGAATTGGTATTTATACCCCTTGGAGACCTTCTAGAAGAATTCTAAAAATTTTCTAATCCTTGCACCTACACGGCTCGTGTGCTTGCAGATGGCTCGAGTCGTGTCAAGGTTTCTTAGTCAACGCTTAGCTTCAGACAGCACAAAAGTCATGTGCTGAAACACGGCCACAGCGTGATCGTGTAAGTGTTTCAGATGACGACACATGGCCACCCTGTACAAGGCTGTGTGCAGGGACACAACTCGTGTACCCTACACGGTCGGCCGTGTTCATGCAGCCCTGTTTCTTCTTCCTTGTTTCATCTCCCATTTCCATTTTTGCTCCATTTTCACATGTTTTTCATACATTTGAGCTCATTCTCATATATTTCCATAAAAATATTGGCGTTCGATCATTTGGTTAACATGAAACGTTAGGGTTCCATACGTTTCTAACAATCAGCGGAAGCAAGAAAACAAGAAACGTATTACCTTTCACCAGGGTATGTTGAAGAAGATGAATTCTCATCAGCAGCCTGCACAGCATCACCCTTTTGGGTATAACTCTCTCATCTGATCTTGGATTTCAGTGATCTATACGCTAAAACGATCCTCTCTTCCATGGTTTTTCGTCAGTATATCACAAATCAAATTCTGAGGTCTGTAAGATTTTATAAAAATCATGCAAGTTGGTAGACAGCAGCAGCAAATAATCTTTCGGTCTTCTGTTGTATTCCCAAGTCCAATCTCGACGTCGTGTGGGCGACGATCTTTGATATCTTCTCAATTTGCTATTCCATCTACCCTCTTCATGTGTTAGGCGTGTCTCTCCTAGGGTTAGAACAGCTGAGATTACTTATATATGGGCTACAGCAGGGACCAGGGAGAGAAATTAGAGTTGGGCCTCCATTGGGCTTAAGTATCCGATCTTAGCCCAAAGCTTATACTTAAGTCCAATAATAATAATAATAATATATACCACTAAAATATTGTTACTGCACTACCGCTCTAATCTCATAATTACGTTATGGGCTCCTTCTTATTATGAGCACGTTAGTCTCCCCATGTTTAAGATATACAATGTTCATTAATTAATTAAGTTACTAACAACTCCATTAATTAATATCTCATCCGAGAGTAGTACCACTCAACCTCATTATCATGCCGAAATAAATCCACCTACAGGGTTTACATGATAATCCTTATGAGCTCCTCAAGGGGACATCATCAACCTATAAAGGACACGTATTCCTTCTACAATCAACAGCACACCATAGAGACAGCACTATTTCCCAACTCACCAAGTTTGTTGATTTAATACATATAAATCTCACCCATTGATGAATCAAAGAGATACATACTGCCTTATGTATCAAGGTTATTGTATAGGGATTAAGAGCACGAACATCCATAATAACAGAGGTCAAGTTCTTCTATATATATAGTACAAGTCGAATGATCTCAAGTGGTCCTGCTCAATACACACAAAGTGCACTAATATGATTCTATAGCCAAGATAAACTAATATCAAATCACACTACAACCATCCTGATAGAGAGTCCCCGTCATCTCGGTTGTGAGCATCTGTTTATACTTTATAAACAAACCAATAATATGATCTTCCGCGTATTGTCGCACAACATATTATCTACAATATAAAGTAAGTAGACAATTGAATCGACATATAAATAAATTATAAGACGCAATTATTTTATCATATGATTCTCATTTCAAATAAGTTATTATAACATTGTTCATACAAAAGCTAGACTTTTAGTATACAATCCAACAAAAAACATATAACACAACCAAATAGCACATAAAAGCGGATAAAATACTACAAAAATGGATATAAAAAGACACTAAAATCTAGGTAAAAATATCACTAATCATATGGTTGTACAACATTTTTTTATAACTTCCATGCTGCCTTCTGGAATTAATTGCAATTTCATAGTTTTGGTGCCAAAAGTGGAGGGAGCGAAAAGGATGGAGGATTTTAGGCCCATCAACCTTTGCAATTTCCTCTTCAAGATAATTACTAAGATCATTGCTTCTAGAGTTGGGCCAGTCTTAAGTGAGAATTTTAGTGAAAGACAATATGGATTCATAACAGGGAGAAGTATTCATACCTGTATTGCAGTGGCTGCTGAAAGCTTCAACAGTATACATAACTCCACTCGTGGATCAACTAGGTTCAAAATTGATATAAGGAAAGCATTTGATACCCTACGTTGGGATTTTGTCCTTAATGTATTGAAGAAAATGTGTTTCTGTGACACATTTGTTGGTTGGATAAGAACCGTTTTTCAATCTGTTAAAGTTTCGATTCTCATTAATGGTATTCCGGAGAGTTTCTTTGGCTGTGGCAGAGGAGTTTGGTAGGGTGATCCGCTTTTGCCCCTACTCTTTTGCATTGCAAAAGAAGTATTGGGAAGATGGATTGATCATAAGATTGCAATTGGGGAGATTTTTCAAGCTAAACCGAATAGGTCTACACCTATTCCCCCATATTTATTTTATGATGATGATATCATAATATTTTGCTAGAGTGATGCTAAATCTGTTAATACTCTGCATGCAATATTGGTGGAGTATTCGAAAATATCAGGCCAAGAGTTTAATCCGAATAAATCAAAGATGTTCTTTGAAAACATGTTCGACAGGAGATTAAGAGGAAGGTTATGACTGAGTTAGGAATTCTTGAAGGTATTTTTCCTTTTAAGTACCTAGAGGCTCCTGTTTTTATTGGAACCCCCAAAAAATAGTACTTCCAGCAAGCAACAGATGCTGTTCTCATTAAATTTTAGTGTTGGAAGGGAAATACGCTCTCCATGGCTGGCCATATATGTCTTGTGAATGAGGTGATCATTGCTTCTACAGTTCATGTGATGATGGTGTATAAGTGACCTAGGTACCTATTAAAGAAGATTGAAGTTGCATGCTGAAATTTTATATGGATAGGGGATTATCCAGACAACACTGAATCACAGTGAGTTGGAAAAGGGTCTGCTGCCCTACTTCGGAGGGAGGGTTAGGTATTCGATCAATCAGAGCAGCCAACGAATCCTACATCATGAAGCTTTCTTGGAAAATTCTTGAAGGAAAGGGCCCATTAACTTTGATAAAAGGAAGATGGATTGAAGGGGAGGAGCTTAAGGGAAGATATGTTGTCTCTTCTATTCGAAAGCCATGCATGATGCATATCCAAAGATTAAAGGAAGAGGAGGTTTGGGTAGCAGGTGAAAACTCTAAGGTCCGATTTTGGTTGGACCATTGGACTGGGACCCCCAGGGATTCAGACACAACTTTGATGACAGGATTGGTGATTATTTGAATTACGGAAATTGAAATTTTACTGAAAGCATCACAACTACTTTTCCACATATTGTGGAAGCAATTCTTTCGGTTCGTATATATACTGAGAACTGTAGGTTCTAGAGCAAGACATTCCAAGGCAAGGTTACATCGAATGCTGCATATACCAACGTTCGACCTGTATTCTTGAAAACCAATTAGGGCTCTTGGATATGGGCTGATTTTATTCCGCTTAGAAGATCCATCATGACTTGGAAAGCAATTCATGGCATTCTCACTACTTGGGAACTCCTAGTTCATCGGGGATACAAGCATCCGTCTCGATGCTATCTTTGCAAAGAAGGAGAGGAAACAATAGAGCATTTATTCTTAACATGTCTTACATCTTCTGTTGTGCTAAAGAGGCTCCTTGCGGGGTTTGCTTTTGGCAACAGGCTTCACATTGATCAGCCATTTATGGGCTTCTTTTTGCAGGTAGTTAGTATCATTGAAAGTAAGCAGATCACGGCTTTATACATACTAGCTTTAATTTCATACTTGTGGATTATATGGCAGGAAAGAAACAATATGATGAATGATGGATACACTGAAGAAGGCAAGGACAAAATGGTGAGACTTTCAGGAATTTTGGTGGCGTTGTTTTCCCTCATCAGAGAAGGAAACAAATTTCATTTGGGAACGATGAACAACACTGTGGAGGACATATGCACGTTGCGGTATTTTGGCATTGCTGGAGTCCCAAAAAAGGCTCCCACGGTGATGGTTGTTAGATGGAAACCGCCAGCTGCAGACTGGGTAAAGGCTAATGTCATGGTCATGCAAAAAGGAGTCCAAGAAGCATATTAGTAGGGGGTCATTTCAGAAACTGCCGAGGGTTCTTCATGGGAGGTT
Organism: Pogostemon cablin; assembly: GCA_023678885.1. Classification (NCBI taxonomy): domain Eukaryota; kingdom Viridiplantae; phylum Streptophyta; class Magnoliopsida; order Lamiales; family Lamiaceae; genus Pogostemon; species Pogostemon cablin. The sequence continues at coordinate 22,131,288 of CM042979.1, read as the reverse complement.
TCTCCTATGGCTATGGGCAGGGATTTGCGTTTGAAGCGGAGTTAGGTACAGCTTGCCTAGCGATAGAGCTTGCATTTGATAAGATATGGACAAAACTTTGGTTGGAGACTGATTCGATGTATGTATTGTATGCTTTCACGATGGAAAAATCGATCATTCTATGGCGTTGGCTTTCTCGATGGTGGAGGGCAAAAACTCTTATTGCACAAATGGTATTTCATATATCCCATATCTATAGGGAGGGGAATGTAGCTGCAGATTCATTGTCAACAATTGGAGGAACGTTTGCATGGCACATCAATACCTCGTTGACACTTATTCGAATTATGTTCACGGATATGAACATGGATTACTTTACATTTAAATAAATTTTTGTTATAACATCTTTGTAACCTCTTTGTACTTTTCATTTTCCCTTTATCAATAATACCATCTCTCTATTTCTATATATATCTTATTGAGGTTGTTAAATTTTAGGCCCAAGAACTATTAATAAATTGAGTTTAAATTTATTTAATGTAATATCTACCAAATCAATTTAATACTCCCTCCATCTCAATAAAATTGACATACTTTACTTTCAAAGTTATCCAACATAAATTGACATTTTTTTTAAGTATATGAGACCCACACAAAAATAATTAAAATATTCACATGAGCCCACACACAACCTACACACACCACTAATACCACTACCAACTATACATTAAAATATTTAGTTAATTTCTAAAAAATTCACCACCTTATTGGAAATTTTCAAATTTATCACGAACTTTTATTTTTGTCAATTCAATACATGATTTATTTAATATTTTTAATTCTATCACGACCTTTTATTTTTGTCAATTCAATACGCAATATATTTAATATTTTCAATTCTATCACAATTTTTATTTTTTTCATTTTGATACACCACTTATTTTATATTTTCAACTCAATTCATTATTATTATTATTATTATTATTATTATTATTTGGTACACAATATTATTTTTTCGATTTTTTTTTCGTTATTTTTTTAATTATAATTACAAAAAAAATTCACGAACTTTACATCTATTGCAAATTAATCCTCACTTTTGAGAAATTAAAAAAACCACCACTTTTAAGTATTGTTGCAAAATAAACCCAATTTGTGACTAAAAGTAGAGTTTTTTGGGTTTATTTCGCAACAATACTTAAAGGTGGTGATTTTTTTTTCAATTTCTCAAAAGTGAGGATTAATTTGTAATAGATTTAAAGTTTGTAGTTTTTTTTGCAATTAACCCTTGAAAATATAAAATAAATGGTGTATCAAATTGAAAAAATAAAAGTGGTGATTGAATTGAAAATATTAAATAGATTGCACATTGAATTGAAAAAATAAAAGGTCGTGATAGAATTAAAAATATTAAAGAGATCGTGTATTGAATTGACAAAAATAAAAGGTCGTGATAGATTTGAAAATTCCCAATAAGGTGGTGATTTTTTTAGAAATTAATCCTAAAATATTATATCTTTAACCCACTACACATTAAAATATTATACTCCTTAATCTCCATGCAAAAAAAAAAGCATCAATATCTATGAATGGAGTATTAAAAACCACAGCCTAATAACTATTTTATTTGATTGAATCAATAATCAATGAGATTTTATGATCTATCCATTCAAAAACAAATACAAAGGTCACTATCCATCAGTTTTTTTATTTGTTTTTCAAGAAGCCAATAATAGTCATGCAGAAATTATCCCAAAAAATCTAAAACACCATTTACATACTTTCTACAAGTGTAAAATTAGTGATTTAAAATACCTAATTTCACCTCTAGTATTCAATTCTTCATTTTATTAATTCATTTTAATACTTTCCATTCTATATGATCGATGTATCAAACTTTTAGAGGTAAATTATTTCTATTTTTTAATTTTTTCTTATGACTTTTTTTACTCAATATATTTTATAATTTATACTTTTATTATAAACTTAATTAATATAGTAAAAAATAATAATAAAGAATTTGGGCCAATCTTTTTATTTTGTCACGGCCCCCTAAATTGTCTGCCCTGTCTTGCACTCAATGTTCATATTTGTTGAAGAATGGGGTATAAACCTTGATCCAACTTATGTACAATGGATTTAACTTGGTGACCGGGGGTGTACAAATAAATTGGTCGTGCTGCATGGTGATTATGCATCAAGATTTGTCTGTTAACATCATTTTTGACAAGCAAGTTCAAGTATTGGATATAAGGGTTCATGGGATCAGATATATTGTTCTCTGAGCTGGCAAAATAGAAGTTATGCATAGTTGGTTGTCTAACATAGCGGCTAAAAGGTGTATGATGTGTCATCAGCTCATTGGAACTCAGAAGGAAGTGATCAGTCTATAAAAAGCATGCTAAGCTAGTCAGTGGTGATCAGTTTTCATTTTCACTTTTCTTCTTTTGGTTTTGATCATTAAAGTGTAGTTGAGCTTAAATCATTTTGATTCTTCAATGTGTATCTTCATCAATAAGAAAGGAGATTCTATTTGTTATATATAGTGGACGTAGATCTTAAAAGATCAAACCACTTAAATTCTTGAGTGTTCTCTTGTTTTCTTATAGTGTGTGTAAATTTTTAATTTGTGTAAACGAGGAAATAGACTTGGTTAGAGATTAAAGATTGCAAATTCATAACAATATTCTGTAGGAAATAAATTTATAAATCCTAATGCCTTAAACACTATTATGATAAACAAGATTTAACTATAAAGCGGAAGCATACCTTGGATTTTTTCGAAATACGAACTCTTTGATCTAATGGTTTTGTGGCCTTCCTCAACTAAGCCTCATTATTCCTTATGGGATCTTCGTGATCTCTTCCGATGGGAGAAGAGAAGATTATGTGTGGCTTAGTATATTGGGAACTATAACCTAGGGAGACTTTATATACTACACAATTGGGCCACCCATAATCACCTAATTATGTAGTATTAGGTATCTACTCATTTGGCCTAGATCAATTATTATTATAGCCCATGGACTTTTAACCTTAATTGGATCACTTAATTAAGTCCATAAAATAATTGAATAACTAATATAATAGAGTAATAATATATGGTCCACAATTAGATTATATAGGAAATTAAAAATTTCCTAACAATCTCCCACTTGGGCTATATATTGTTTCAAAGTAATTATATCAATAGTCTTTAGTTGCGTAACTTTATACTATTCCTCTTCATGCTATACTTAACAATCTAGTCTATCTCATATACTAATATGGAACTACCATGGCATTCACTACATTACAAATCATGGTTAAACCCCGACAATCACCAATATTAATATATTCAATGACATAGATAAAATATGGTGAGTAGCATGGAAATTACATTTAATGTAATCGACATTATGTCTATTTCCAACTGGTCCAACTTTAATCTTTAGTGAGATTAATCCATAAATTAAAATATTACAAAATAGAAAATTACTTAAGTGAACTTAGAATGAATTCAAAACCATCAACTTTATTCTGCAGAAAACTGAATTACCAAATCAAAGTGTCTTAAAAATCTTAATAAGCAATAAATATAGACTTCCACTAAACCAATCTATTCTAATACCATATAACACCCACATGAGTAGCTAACTCTTGTATAGGGCGTTAAATACATAATTGGCGAATTTGAATCCTCATTTGGAGTCTATTACAACATGCTCTATTAAAATTTTATTCATACAAAACACTTTCTTTAATAACCAAGAATTCTATGTCAAATTGATTGACTTATAAGTACTACTGTTGTTATTAAAATACTTTATTGAGAACTACTTGTCACGATAAACTTTATGTGACAATGCTTCACAACCTTTAATTCATGATTGAATGCCCCTTAGTGTACTACTATTTCTGTTGTCATGGTTAATGAGCTACAATTATTTGCCTAACACTTTTCAATGACAACTCTCCCGACCAACAGAAAATGTAACCTAAAGTGGATCTTATACTGTAGCATCCAACAAAACTCAGAATCAGACTTCCTTATGATCTCTAACAAATTTGTTCCCTGATGTGTATGCATGTTATACTTAGTTATCTATAAATACTTTATAAAGATACATGCTAGAGTTACTTAAAGGTTATCTCAATATACCAACAACAGAAGCAAAATTAATTCTTGTAGAGACCTCTTAATGCAACAACTTTCAACAATCAAAACATATGGAATATTTCTTCATTTCTAATCTTTAGCTTAACTTTATGGCACTTGATTGAGACTGCACTTGTCTTCCTTAGTTTAATTTAAATTTTCTCTCATTGAATCACACAATCATCTATATTTGTCTCAAAACTAAATGAGACAATTACATCATGATGATAGTTATGATTCCAATATATGAAAGCTTGGTTGAATTGATAGATGGATTTTCTTTTAATTCTTAAACCGTTGAGATCATTTAATCAATATTACCTTAAGAAACACTATCTTTACATCCATTTAATGCAATTCATAATCAAAATGTGCTACTAATGTCACAATTATCTTAAAAAAGTTTTTCTCAGTAACCGGATAGAAAGTCACTTAAAACAATGTATTCCGTCCCTTTTGAGTATAATCCTTTACCAAGATGCAAACCTGATCATCTTGTATTGATTTAAACTTATAATAACCTACTCTCGAGTATATGGACCTTGCTTAGCTTGATGAACATTGTTGGAATGTTCTACCATTAATTTCATAGTGTCCTCATTATTTAGGAGAAGAACTACATAAGCATCCAAATTGTCTTTCTCCCAACTCTAGTGGTTTCCTTAGTGACATTAATTCTTGAGGTTGTTGAATTTGTTATTCCTTAAATATTATTGACATTGTCTTATCTTTATTTTGATTTGCACGTTCTTTAAACATAAGTAGAGTCGAATTGACTCCCCCTCAAAGACAATGTCTATAATATTATTCTTCCCCCCAAATCAACATCCTCAAAGAATACCATATTACCCGCCTCAAATATGATCCAATTAATTGGATCATAAGCTTTTATCTTTTTCATAATCAATAAAGTAGCTGATAACTATCTGTGTCCAATTTTCTTTAGTAGATCTCAATGATCTAACCTTAGTTGTACATCACTATATGTAAAACTCAAAAAAGAGTTCTCACAACTACTTTAGTTAGAACTTTATTGAAACCATAAGCTGCAATTTTTAGTATTTCTCCAATTAGTAACTATATGTTGTGGAGTACTATTTTTGTCTTTTAACTGCACCACAATACCATTCATTCTAAGTAATCTTAATTTGGTGTATTATAAAATAATTTTACAAGTCTTTAGGAGTAAACAAAAGGTTGTACTTTAGTTGTCTTAAGCAGCTTTTTTAATGGGTTTTCTTATATTACCCTTATACTTTATTTAGACTAAATTTTCTTGAAGCCTACTAGTCTCATCTTTATTATTGGAGTTCAATCATCATGTATGAAAGTTGTTGATATAAGAAAAATTCAATAAGCAGACTTCTTAATTGTAGAGAAAATTAATTCGAAATAATTATCATGCTTGCATTAAACTTTATAATCTTTCAAATTTTAAGTAATTTAGAATCATCTCAAGGATTTGAGCACAACATTAGTATCAAGTCCTTGGACAATAGTACTAATTTAAATGATACTCACGCAGTGGTCAAATACTGACAATAAGAACTGTCAAGCAATAGCCTTTCTTTGAGCCGACTTATTACTTATATGTAAAACTAAATAATTATCAAGTATTCACTACCACAGATGCTTATGTATTTCGAACAAAATATACATCTACCTTTGGGCCGATCAATACTCTCATAAAGATACACTCGCACAACATGATTAAATGGGGACCCATCACAAGGTACCTTGTGCAACATTAATCTCGTCTATGGACAAAAATTAACTGCAGGGGTAATCTCGGTGTAATAATCAATCATTAATAATAAGTTCTATCAAACAAAAGTCTATCTATGGACCGACTAATATTCACATGAACAATTTATAATAATTATCACATACTTATTATCACATGTGTGTTATTATTCTGTCAAACTGTGCCTACCTATGAACCGAACACAGAACTCATAAATAATTTCACACTCATCTATGTAATTTCAATAAATTCACACTCCACACAGAGGCTGCTATGTCAACATGATGCTTTGATTGACTAGATTAAAAATAACTAGACCAATTAAAAAATATTAAAAAATATTAAGTTTAATTGAACGACATTAAATTGTCTCCACAATCATACTTTAATTAAATTCTCAAGTTGAACGAGAATATTTGATGATTACCACCTATTTAAAAATAATGAAAGATCTCTTAATTTAATTGAAAATCAAAATCTTAATTTAGAATGAACTAAATTAGGTCAATATTCATATATTCAAGAAACCAAAGAGTCGTGAATGTGCTGATATAACATGAATAGCTTTATTTGCAAAATATTTTTAATCAAACTAAAATGTCAATCCACGCATTTAAATTAATAAATAAATCCAAAAGCATAATACACCGAATACAACAATTTTCAAATTAATGTGGTGCAATAATGTATTATTCAACCATAAAGAAAAATTAAACTTTCCACAAAATACACATACAGCGTACAAGCCTTTACCATACCTTGGAAAGTAAGATCCAAATTAATGTATATGATCATGTAGTATTCCGAAGGGTAGTATGGTACAATAATTGATGCCTTTCTTTTAATCATAATTAAAAACTATTAAAAGGCAAGTCCTCAAAATCTGAAATCTTTATTGACCAAAGTCTGATTTCACGTTCATGTTGTAATTGATTGTCAATTAATTAAATAAATCGCATGTATAAACTATACACCAATCGGATCCATAAGCACATGGAACTATTTTGTTAATCAACCATCTTTCTAAATTACTAACATACCACATGTATTTAAGTTCAGTGACATAAAAATAGAGTCATATCCATTATCATTCATTGACATGTGAATAAGTAGAAGAGGGCAATAGCAATAAACCTACATACATAATAACTGTATTCACTAAATTAATGACAATCCACTAATTGCCATTAAACAAAATAAATTAACCACGAAGGCACCAAAGGATAGCACATTGGTACTAATTAATGCTGAGTGAAGGCTAATTCAACCTGCAAAATCTCGAGGGATAATTCTCAGCCCTGGGGTTAAGATTGTGAAATTATAATTTTTCCCCCATTATTACAACATAAAAAAAATCGACGAAATAATTCTCAACATCCCTACTGAATATCCCCCTCATCGCCACTCTCTCTCTCCATCCCCAATGATGACGCCGCCACCCACTCTGCCTCCATCACCAGCACAGAAATTTCCTTAAACCCCTTTCTCATCCCCTACCACATTGTCCCACAGTGTCTCACCTTTGTTGATCTCCAACAGCTGGCCGCGAAGCTGTCTAAACCTGTATTCCCACTCTCCTACTCTCCAAATCCATCATCATTACCAACAACTTAGCCTCTAATTTCATGGTCGACGATTTGCAGATCACCCAAGCAGATATTTTCTCTAACGCTGCCTTCTCCATCCACGGAATCAACAACATTCTCGATTACTCTGAATATGTCGGAGGCGACAGAGGTGTGTTTTCATTGATTTGCTGATGGAGAAGACTGGAATTAGGGCTAAAGATATCAGATTCCATCTGACGCTCTCCTTCTCTCCCTCGCTACAATATTTGCTCCTTGATTTCACAGATCTACATAGTCAAATGTATATTTGCTCGTTGATTTCACAGATCTGCATAGTCAAATTTTATTTTGGAGATCTCTATATCTTTTGTTGGAAGACACTACAACATAAGTGACATTACATAACACCATCGTAGTAACACTCTTAATTTTTTTTAACACAAATTGGTAATATTTTCTAAATTTTTCTAATATTTAATACACTTGTAACACATTTTATATAAGTAACATACATGAGTAACACTTTTTTAATATGTAACACATACATATAACACATTTACATAAATTACACTTCTCATTTAACACTTTATTATAACTAAGTAACCTTATTATATAACACTTTTATATTAGTAACATTTTTATATAACATTTTTATACACAATTAAAATATTTATGTTATACTTTATTATATAGTTTTTATTTAATAACTACATATTTATAGTATACATAATAATTATATAAATTATATATATACTGCATGTATATAAATATCTATATAAGTAAAATTTAAAACATATAAATAACTAATGTGGGTATAAAGTATATAATATATTTCATATGCTTTTTTTTAAATACAATTAATTTTAAAGTTTTTTTTTAACCAATGTGTTTATTAAAAACTTTTGTTAAGTGTCCCTTTTGCTCTAATCACAATATGTATTTAGGAGACATAATGTAAATAGGATACTCAAAAGTATTCTATTATAATGTGTTAATTATAAAAAAAAATTAGAATGCCTAAAAATGACTTATAAGTGTATTATAAATAACTAAGTCAAATATTTCAATTAAAAAAATTAAATAATACTAATTTTAATCAAATGTCAAAAAAAAGTTAATTGGAGTTTCATAAATGAAAAGCATGAAACTAATTCACAGTTGAATGTAGATATCATGAACGCAAGAGGTATCCCCCGTAAGCCTTTTCTCGTTTGAACCTCGCACGGTCAACCGAACCACAGAGAAAGTATAAGCCAGCTACTCTAGATTCAATAGCCAAGGAAGTTCAATCAATCCTACACAATTTAAAATTGATATTTATAGAGATGTGCATAAATAAACTCCTTAATTTATTCATACAAAAAATAAATAAATAAAATATCCTGATCAAGTATAATCAACTAAACAAACAATCAAAAACTATGGAATGAACATGACAACTTCCTAGCAAGCTGCAGTTTACAATAAAAAAAAGCAAGCATGAAAAAACTAAAAATAAGATGAAGGGTGGCCTTGCCTTCTAGATTATAAAGTGGATAGTAGTTACCAAATAAAGAGTGGAAGTAGGAACTAAGTCTTCTAAATAAAGAGTGGCCGCAGTAGATCAGGCTTGAATAGTTCATTAACTTAGCCTTCTAATCAGCAAAATGTGGCCTGAGTAAAAAGATCCCAACAGGTTGGAACATGAGTAAGCAGATCATAGTGGCAAAAATGGCAGCAAAAACCAACAATAAAATGGAAGCCTTAGAGCCTGTATCGTAAATAAAACTCCACAGCAAGAAGACACGACAGAAATGAAATCCAAAAGCTTTTTCGCAGCAAATATAACAACAGAAAACCAACTGCAACATGACTACTCTGCCGAGAAATGAACAGAGGCACCCTAGAAGTCTAAAAACTAGAAAAACCAGTAGCAAACCAAGACAGAGTGGCAAACTAGCAAAAATAAGGCAGAAACACTAGGAATGGCATAGCAGCAAAACCCATCAGGAGATTCAGGACAACAATGAAATCCAATTAAAATACCATCAACTCAAGATTTGATAATCACAAATCAAAAGGATGTAGCAAAAAAAATTCCAACATATAATAGTAAATAGCAAAGGCCGGAAAACCAGAAAACAACTTCAAGGGCCAAGAAAACAGCTTAAAAGAAACAAAAGGAGCTAGCAAACCAATATCAAGAGCTCAACAATGGTCTACAAACAGAACATCAATCAAACTGTCATTGGCTAACGAGTATCCTAAAAGCAAGCCCAAATGAACCAGCAACTAGGAAACCAAAACAACTAGCAAACAAGTAAGAAGATAGCAAATACACCAGAAAGTGAACATCTACAAAAAAAACAGAAATCACCAGAAACCATGAACTAATTCAAGAGAAACAAGAATAATAAAGCAAAAAGAAAGCAAATCCTAAAGGGTGCTATTGCAAAGTTAAGATGAAGAGCTGTCCGGGTTCTCTGTTGATTCCATAATTCTGACCGGATGAAGGCCTACCGATTCTTTTTCTTTGTTGCACGAGATGGTTGGTTCCTCCTCCCCTTCCTGTTATACTAGTACTTCCAACCTAGAGGAGGTTGGCAGTTCATGTTGTTGCTTTATGGGATTGGGGAAACCCCTCTTTAGCCTCTCCTTGTTGCTGTCTTTTTGCTTTATGGGATTGGGGACAACCCCTTTGCCCTAATCCCAAAAAATTAAATTTAATTACTTCAATAAACAACTCCACCTGTGTCAACTTTGAAGCTCTTCCTCTTCATGCACACTCCAATGCGTTGCTACTCCTATCAAATACCAGTATTATTTACAAGTAAACACTAAAAATTGACTACATTATCACCAGTTTGAACAATCTTCCATGAAACAAAATTCAACAACACTATCTTGGGCTGTTTCATCTAGTACATTAATCTAGAAAAGAGTTTCAGCTCGTGTTGTACCAACAAAATTGAATTGACTAACCATCAATAGTTTTCAAAATAAAACATAGAAATCGACTAACCATCAATAGTTTTCAATTTCATCACTTGGGAGCCAGTAATTAGTTATCTAAGTTGGTATTAGTATTTGCATATAATCATTCACTGCATTTTTAATTTTTTTTGTTCTCATTTCTCATACTATTTTGAATGTGGTTTTAATTACATGGAGTTATGTTTCTTTTCTTACTTTTTTTATTAAGAGAATTACCCTCCACCAAGGATCACAGCTACGTCCTCCACTCACTACTTAAACGAATTTTGTAAGCTATAAGATGGATTAGAGTCTTGACATCAGGACTTTTGCACAAGAATAATATAATTCATGCTTTGTAACTATTTGTAGAAGAATTTAAATTTCAAACTATGTTATCTTGAATAATGTTGAAACAGTGAGCCCTTGTTCATTTTGTGGATTTTGTTTTATTCTTACAGGTAACTGAGACTTTCAACTTGTTTAGTATCGTACTCCAAATGTCACAAAATGTTTCACTCTAAATCTAGAATAAAACCAAATATTATACCACCATAATATGCCAAATAGGATACAACCATATTAAGCCAGAATACTAAATCTAAATAGCACAAGGAACTTGTTTAGCATAACCAATATAATGTACCTGGGCATAATGCTAGTCTGAATAGGATGGACACTTGGGTAGAATCTTCCTAGTTTCCCAAAGTACTTTCATGATGCAGGGATCATCCAAAATTGTGTTTCCAGATTGTTCATTAACTAAATAAAATTTCTGCAATGATGATGGATGATATATCACACATTGAATTGCTGATTAGGAAAATTGCATCTAGTGATAAGAAATGAGTACAATGACAAAAAATCAGGAAAAAAAATTATTTTGTAAGAGAATTGCAATTGAAGAAAAGTGAGCAGCATGCTTACAGGTTAACAATTATATTCCACCTAGCTTCTCCCCTGTCTTAGGTGTTATTCACTTGGGAATCAGAAAATATATATGAGGATTAATTATCTGCATTACCAGATAATAGCTCTAAAGCATATAATCATTCTATGTCAGCATCATTGAAACTTACCAAAATCTGAAATTATGAAAGGAATGAAGACCAAGGGATTAGGAAGATTCATTCTATGTCATCATCATTGCAGGGACAAAGTTATATAAGAAGAGAACTCATTCAATAAGAGTCGTAGTACACTTCAACACTAGAAACTAGCCTTTTATATAATGATCCAAGAGGACTCATTTAATAAGTTTCTCGGCTAACTTGTATTTGTGCATCCTGTTCAGTAGAAGGACTGATTCATTCTTAAACTCTAGTCTTTCTTTTTAAATTTTATTTGATCAGACAGGTCTACTGTTGCTAGCAGAACCCCCATTTTGATCAAAGAAGTTCAACTTAATGTAATTGTCTTATTATATTCGTCAAAATATAGTTCTTACTGTCTGCAATCAGAACTGTCATATATGCTTTATAGCTCAAAAAAATAAAATTCCTTATCCTAGAACAAATGGTGCACTCCTTCAATACATTTCAAGAACACAACCAACGAATACACTACTATGAATTTCAAATTCATCCTTAAATTCTTCAAAATCCAAAACAAATGTTTGGTAGAAGTGACCATGTTATTATGTGTAAATTAGTACTTATCTGAAGCATTGTGTGAACAAGGAGAGAGAATTGGTGCCTGAAATCGGACTGCTTAGATTCCTTCATCTCCTGAAATAGAACAATAAAATTGGGCTTAAACAACGTACCATAATTTAAAAAGCACCTGCAGCTTCTGCTTTGAAGATAGTTGGGACATTCATCTTTCAATCTGGTTACCTGTTCGGAAGAGAGAGCTGATTACTCCGCTTCAACATTTTCCTAGTGCTGTAACTAGCGACAACTTGCCCTCCAATCCCACTGTAGCCACAACTTGGCCATCAACATTCAGATACTTGCCGTTGATTAGCAGCTTGTGATTGAATGGGCTGCCCTTCCCATCGCCTCCACTGGGAATTGCAGCCAGTATTGACAATGGTTATTTTGAAAGGGAAATGAAAAGGTAAAGGGAAAGGGTGTTGTGGACAACGTTTCATTTCTCAAAAATATTTTTTATTCCCGCTTTTATTTTAGGGCAGTTCTTATGTGACCACGGGTCAATAATGACCCTGGTCAAAGCCGGTAGCAAGTTTATTGGTCAAAATGTCTTTTATTTAATCTTCTCTTTCTTCTCACTCTATTTCTCTTTCTTCTCACTTTATATTTCTATCATTTCTTATGGTGTTTTGGACATACTACATTCTAATTAGTAATTTTTTCTTTTTTTTAATCATTATTATTTAAGATGATTTTAAGTATTAAAAAATTATAAATAACATTTATTATTGACAAAAATAAAATTTCTTAAACTTTCAATCACTTTGACATTTTTTTAATTCTAATTTATAAAATTTTAATATTTAATATTCTATAATTAATTAAGTATTTTTCTCTCCTTGCTAAAATTATTTTCGCTCTTTACCTTTGTAATTTTGATATTCCATAACTGAAAAAAAAAATTCAATATGAACTACAAGGAGGCATGTTTAAATTCACTAGATATTTTAAGACGTGCGATGCACGTCATCAACATGTTTTATTCTATAATTTATTATAAATATTATTATAGTCACTTACTATTGGATACATAAAATTATGTATAATTACTGTAAACTACATGACTTAAATTACTAATACTCATAACTACATAATTATGATTGTGATACCATAAATACCCCTATGTGTTTGTACAATTTGTTTTACACAATTTTGTTTTTGCACATTTTGCTTTGAATTTTTTTTTCACATTTTGTTTGCACATGTCCGGCGGAGGTCCGGAGACCATCCGGCGGCGTTCCAGCTACCGGCGTTCAGTAAGTCTTGTTTTGCACAATTTTATTTTGCATAATTTCTTTTGCACAATTTTATTTTGCACAATTTTGCTTTGCACTTTTTTTTTTTGCATATTTTGCTTTGCAAAAAATATTTTCACATTTTATTTTTTACATTTTTTTCTGCACATTTTTTTTTACATTTTTTTTTACACATTTAAATTTTCATTTTTAATGATGATTATATCCAGTATAAAAGCTTCAAGTTCTAAACACTAATTTTCTTTGGGAAAAAAATTGCAGCAAAAATTAAAACAATGATTATTTATTGGAAATGGTAAGGAAATTAATTAATCAATACATATAGTTGAGAAAGCGTGGAACCAAAGCATCAACAGTGAAGAAGTGTCGCGGCAACCGACTCTGATGGCCCCACGAAGATGTTCTGCTCCCCTATGTAGCTCATCTTCTCCAGTCTGAATCTCATTGCCGGATTTGGGCTGCGAACCGCCATCGCGCATCGAACCAGGACTGGCGCACCTATCTATCGCTCGCCGGCTCCCCAATGTTGTTCGCCGCCATCAGATCCACCCCTTACTGAATGGGATTTGAGCCCTTACGTCGTATCTGGTCGCGATGCCGCACCGATTCAAGTCTAGCCATCGGTTTCTGTCAGTTGCCGTTGACTAGCCGCCGTCGGAGATTCCAGTTCGCCTATCACCATTTTCCGTCGGTCATGCATTCAGCCGCTTGGAATTGCAGCTTGTGTCGCTGCTTCCCGATCGGATCTGTTGAGTCGCAACCTTCTCCCTCACCCCCGCCTTCTCCTCCGTCAAGTCGACGCCGTGCACCACCACTTTCAGTCCTACTACGCAGCCACTGACGTCTCCCTCTGCCTCCACCATGACTGGCGAGGGAAAAATTTGCTGGCGGAGATGAAAGCGGAGGACGAGTCCGAAAGGGTGAGCGCAAATTGAATAATTGAGGGTAGAGAATGGTGGATGGCAAAAAAAAAAAAAAAATTGGTCAATAATCCCTAATTTTTAAGGAATATGTTTGGTAGGGGTAACTTAGAGATATCACCGTAAAATTTTGTATGGGATAGTTATTTTTATTTTTCAACGTAGTTGGATGCAATTAACCCTGAAAGTGTGTATTCCATGATAATAAACCCATATTATTATTATTATTATTATTATTATTATTATTATTATTATTATTATTATTATTATTATTATTTTACTACAAAATGTTAGATTTAAATATCTAAATATTTAAGTGATTTTACAAAATCCATAAACATCTTTTTCTTTTAATTCAAGATAAAAAAAAAAGACATTAATACATTCATATGGAGTATATAACATAAACATTTTTTTTATTTAATGTAGAACATTATATAGAAATTTAAATAATTTACAATAATCTTCAAAATACAAAATAATCAACAACACATTATAAAGAACATAGAAATAAAAAGACAATACAATACAAACTAACATTAAACTTTAGATAAAATCTTAAATCTCATGAATGAAAATTGAAACTTAGAAAAAATTATTATTTTTGAAGTTACACCTATCATGGATACTACTCTTCATCAAACTCATAATGTTAATTGCTTTGATAACCACTACATAAAGTAGCGTATTTCATGATGTAATGATCACGAATTGCCTTGCTCATGGCAAGCTCTTAATCACTTAATATATATAGGTAAAATATAGAAATCCAAGAGTTGTATTATATTAAATATTCAAAAGTTGTATTAATTAAATTCAAAATAAATGTAATAAGTTAGAAATCCAAAAGTCATATGCATTTTTATATTCATTGAACTTTTAAGTGAATAAACTTAAAAGTAAATAAGATTAAAAAATATTATGACTTTATGAATATTAATCATTAAAATAAAATAAATGATATGAAAAATGAAAAGGCTTCACGTTTATATTTCGTAATTAATAATGTCACTTTTAATATATTATGAATTTTAATATAATAAATAAAAGGTAAAAATGTAATAAAGAAATATAGATTAGGATAAAATGGAAAAAAATGTTAACACTTGCTAAGCCACTTTTACTATAATATATATATATATATATATATATATATATATATATATATATATATATATATATATATATATATATTATGATATTATGATTATGATATATCACCGCCAATATACAATTTGGATGCGCCCTCAGCTTGTTTTTAATTTTTAATTAATTTTCGTTAATCTCACAATAATTTAAATCATAAAAAAATAAAAAATTTAACATTACAATTATTTATAATTATATATATATGTAACGAAAAATATTTAAAATAAAATACAATATGTTATTGTGTGTATGCATTCAATATTTAATGTATAAATTTAATTGGGTCTATAATTTATTATTAATTAAATTGTATACAGTATTATTCTTATAATAAATTAATACAATTCTTTTTTACAGTTATAATTATATATCTATAATGGACTACATATTTCAAATTCATTAAATTTAAATTTACATTACACTTGCAATAACTAAAATTTAAATATATGTTGAATATTTTTAATTTATTATAAATACATATTTATTTCCTGCAAATATAGATCAATAATTATTAATTTTCCAGGGGTATATATATATATATAGATATGGATTCCGTGTATTACACGGTCGTAAACTTACAATTTTAAAAAATAAAATTAAAGTTTAATATAATTATTTATTTAAAAATTCTGAAAAATATAATTCAAGTTTAATTATAACTATTTATTCAATTATAATCTAATATAATTTTATATCAATGAGTAAATTTAATTTTATACGCTTAAATATGAATTTGCTTTCGTTGTTAAAAGCTTAATTTCATTGTATATAATAAATAAAACAAAATTGATACCTTTCTTCAAATCTTGAATAGAACTTCAAAAAAACTTTGTTCGTGTATAATAAATGAATAAAGAGTTTTATTTATAGGTGGAGAGTATGTTATTTGCACAAAAATTCACATGAAAAATTAAAATAAATAAAATAAATAAAAACAAAAATTAATCTAAAGAAATTTTAAAAAATATAAAATAAAATGCAAAAATTAATCAATATATGTGTGTTAGGTAGGGGTGATTTTTTTTTTTTTTTGTAAATAAAGTAAATGAGGAAGGGTAATTGTTTTAACTTTTTACTTTTTAGAAAGGTGCAAACTTTTGTGGGACAATCTAAAAAGAAAAGTGTGTCATCCGAAATGGGTACATTATTTTCTTCTAAATGGTATACACTTTAATTAATAACGGTACACTATTTTGTTCTAAAGGGCATACACTTTTTATTAATATTTTTTTTATTTTTCTTCAGTAAATAAAGGGTACACATTTTTATTCTAAAGGATATATAATTTAATACAAAATTCTAAAGGCACACAGAGTGTGCTTTTGTGCGCCCGAGCACACAGAGTTTTTGCATTGTAAAATAAAAGTGTACACATCTTTATACTAAATAGTATATAATTTAACACAAAATTCTAAAGGCACACGGAAGCACAGTGTGCCCGAACGCACGCAAGTTTTTGCCTTAATATATAATCAACATACTTAAAAAAAAAACATACTTACGCCTCACAAAAAGACTTGTGAATAGGATTATTATTATTGAATCATTAAATAAATAGTAATTATTAGTCTTAATACATTTTAATATCCTAATCTCAATTTATTAAAATTGTTGGCATTGTCAAAATGTTAATATATTATGTTCATTATATATCTTAATAACGTGATATTATTAAATATAATCTTTGTCTATATCTTAATAATTTGATATTATCTAAATATACTCTTTGAATATCTTAATAATTTGGTATTTTAAATATAATCTTTGTATATATCTTAATAACTTGATATTGTTTAATATACGTGTACTTAAAAAGAAATAATTTGATAATGAATTACAATACTTTTTTAATTTAAATTTAATATCATTTTTATATTTTTTTTTCTTAAGTGTAATTTTCACTTAAATTAATATAAGTAAAAGTTATATGTGTATATCTTAAACTTTTAGTAAAATATTTTTTATTGCAATAAAAAATTATTCTTTAAATTATATGTGTATATCTTAAACTTTTAGTAAAATATTTTTTATTGCAATAAAAAATTATTCTTTAAAATATAAACTAATAGTCTTCTAGGTGAAAATTATTACTCACCTCGATGTGAATATAAAAATCAAAACATATCCTAGTTAAAAGTATTATTCACCTCAAATATAAAAAAAAATATTATATTTTTAATCTATTATAAAATAATCTAAAATAAGTTTGGGGCAGTCTCGTGTGAGATTATCACACGATAAGATCATTTTACGCTTTAATAATTATTTATCTTGTTTTAAATTATTTATCTCGTTTTATAAAGGATTTATATTTGTAATTCATTGTAAAATAATCTAAAAATAAGTTTGGGGCAGTCTCGTGTGAAACTATCACATAATAAGATTATTTTAAGCTTTAATAATTATTTATCTTGTTTTATAAAATTATTTATCTCATTTTATAAAAGAGCAAAGACTTGTGTGAGACCGTCTCACATAAGTCCTTACGTGAGACGGCCAGAAAGTGGTAACTCTTGTACTGAAAGTAGAGATGTTAAACGGGCCAGCCCTAACAGACTTTGGGCTAAATCGGGTCTGTAACGAGCTACAAAAAGGTGAACTTTACCCTAACCTTAACGGACTATGGGTTAAACGGGCAGGGCTTGCGGGCTGTACGATAAAAAATATTTTTAAAAAATTATAATTTATATAAATAATATAAAAAATTCAAAATTAATTAATACATTATTTAAAATTTAAGAGAATTAGAATTAATACATGCAAAATGAAAAATCTCTTGTAAGACTGATTTTTTGTGAGACGAGTTGACCCATTACTAAAGTATGCTTATTATATAGGTAAAGAATGCTTTTTTATGGTTAAAATATGTCAATAATCAATCATATTATAACACCCTAAAATCATACTTTAATTCATCATTTATCATGTTTTAGAAAAACATATTTTAACAACTATTAAACATACTTTATCTATATAATAAATATACTTTAACACGTCTCACAAACCGTCTCACATGTATAATGTCTCACAAGAGAATTTTCATGCAAAATATTATTAAAACATATAAATTAAAGCAATTTGTGAAAATTAAATTAATCTTAATATATTTATTTAAGTATTATTTAATTTATTAGAGAAAAAATTATGGATTAGAGTGAGAAAAATGATGAGAAAGAGAATAAAATTAAAAAATAGTGAAAGTTTGAGATGAAAATTGAAATAGAGTGAAAGTTTGTCCCACAATGGGTTGGGGGTAGGGTGGAACAAGCTAGTTGATGTATAGATTATGAGTGTTAAAATTAATTAAATATAATAATAATTATTATTATTATTATTTTCAGCCCTACGGGCCGGCCCAGTTAGCCCACGAGCCAGCCATATTAGCCCGCTAATCGATTCGGACCAAAAAGCCCGGATGTTAAACGAGCCAAATTTTTTGGCCCAAACCTTAATTTTTTTTGGTTAATCGGGCTGGGCCCACGGTTTTCGGGTTTATTAACAACACTACTGAAAAGTAATATTAAATTAATGAAAGAGTATATATTAGGAGCACCCGGGTGCAAGGGTGCACTCATATGTCTATAACTTTTTATTTTTATCTTATATATGTTTTTATAACTTTTTATTTTTATCTTATATATGTTTTTATCCTATTTTGTATATGTGTTTCTTAATAATTGTATATTTTTTTCACACTAAGTTTTTTCATTAAAAAAATTAGTTAGCATCCACATGCGTATAATTTTTTATTCAATAGTGTATACATATTTTTAATAATTGTATATATTTTTACACTCAATTTTTTATTAAAAAATTAACAATTAAATTATATATATTTTGTTCATAATTGTATATGTTTTTGTTCATATTTGTATATAGGTGCACCGTATTTTAGGGTGCACAGTATAATTAGCCTTAGTGAAAAGTGATATTGTTATTTCATGAACAATTTATGTATTAATGAAAAGTGATTACATTTTTTAGCGAAAGTGGTAATGTTTTATAGTAAAAGTGATAACTATATTAAAAAGTGTAAAATGATCTCACATAAGACGGTCTCATGCAAGACCTACCCTTATAAAAGATGGAGTTGGTTTTGCGTGCGCATGGGACATACTGTGCGCCTTTAGAATTTAATATTATGAGCAAGGGTATATTTTTTATTCTAAAGGTTATACACTTTAATTAATATGGGTACACCATTTTGTTCTAAAGGGTATACACTTTTCATTAATATTTTTTATTTTTCTTCAGAAAATAAAGGGTACACATTTTTATACTAAAGGGTATATAATTTAACACAAAATTTTAAAGACGCCCGGATGCACACAAGTCTTTGCCTAAAAATGTTACGCTATTATCATTATTTAAATCTCATTTCTTTCTTTTTTTCGTAATATAATCTATTTTTATTAAATCTATTTTTCTTTTACCTTATGTAATGTAATTGAAATATATAATATTTTCTCTCTTTCCTATAATGTAATCGGCTTCTATTAAATCTATTTTTTTTTTCCATTTACCTTCTGTAATTGTAATTAAAATATAATATAATATGCAGTGTATATATAAAAGTATATTGTAATAATTATATAATAAATATATTGTTTGAATATTTTAAAACATAAATATTAATATTTATATATATTTAATAGAAAAGACTTGTGTGAGGCCATCTCACGTAAGGGCTTACGTAAGACGGTCAGAAAGTAATAACTATTATAAAGGAAAGTAATAATAAATTAATGAAAAGTGATAATGTTATTTCATGAATAATTTATAATATAAATAAAAAATGATAACATTTTATAGCGGTGGTAATGATTTATAGTGAAAGTGATAACTATTTTAAAAGTGAAAATTGATATCACGTGAGACGGTCTCACGCAAGACCTACCCTTATTTAATTTATTATTTTTAAATTTACATAAAATAATTCATTATTGTTTTAATTTATCTTATTTTTTTTAAATATAGTACTCCCTTATTCTTTTATTTAATTTTGTAAGAAATATTCTTTCCAATGGTGTGATGTCATTATTATTTTGATTTATTTGATTTTTTTAAAATATAGTATGCCTTATTCCTTTATTTAATTTAGGAGAAATTATCACAAATGGTCATATAAGTATAGCAAAACCCTTCAATGGTCCTGTATCTTTTGAAAATTTCAATTTTAGTAATTTCAGATCAAATTTTAGTCCTTTTTGACAAATTTTGATATTTTCTAATCCAATTTTGGTCCAAAAATTTTTGAGAAATTTAATTGCTATAAAAGTGTCCAATTTTAGTCATAACCTGTTTATCTTTATCATTTTCCGGCTATTGCACGTTTATAATACTCCCTTCGTCCCATGTATTTTTACCCATTTTTCACTTTGGGATGTCCCACGTACTTTTACTCATTCCATTTTTGGTAAGAATACATAATATTTTATTACTTACTTTTTACAATCCCAATATTTTTAATTACTTTTTTACACTTTATTCATCATTCCCAACAACTTTATTTACTTTTTCCTTTTTAAATTACTAATTTATCCCTACTTTTTCTTTCGTAATATATTAAAAAAAATACGTCTTAATCTCCGTACCGTACAAATAGGTAAATATAATTTCTCACATACATAGTGCCACATGGCAAATGAGTGGCAGATGAGGTGTAATAAATCTATTAAATCAAAGCACCCAAAAGAAAAAAAATCAATTACAATTAATTAATTTCAGGGTGTTTGCAATTTGCATTGAATTATTATCCAAGAAATTAAATAGCATCATTGGAGCAGGTCCTGATCTCGATTCCCAAATGGAAATGACTAGCAAGATTAACCACAAGATTGCAACCCCTTTCTGCGTCGTTTCTACTGTATCTCCGGCGCACACCACCGTCGCCACCGACAGATGCGCGTTCAAGCCGCCGAACCTCACGCCGGTCACCTGCTGCACCATCTGCTGGAAATTAGCGAGGTCCGCCATGATAAACGTCGTGATCGTGCACTTCGACGCTCGCAACGCCGCCGCGGTACTACAAGAAAAAATGCATTTAAACACATTTAAAAGTGTTGTTATAGGTAATATATTAACACAGTTTTACCTATAACTAGGTTGATTTTTTGTGTGGTCCATTCTGCTGTGGGGATAGGTAGTACCCCTAATACCACACTTTAAGTTGTAAAGAATTATGACATAATAACACACTTATATCTATTAATACACTTTAAAGTGTGAAGAAAAGTGACTTATTAAGACACTTTTAAATGTTACAATATAATAATATTAAATAAAATAAAATAAAAAAGAGATTTCTCTTAGATTCGAACCTGTGTCACCGTATCACCTGATGGGATCTCTATATTAAGTCAAAAACCATTAAACCACAAATAATTTTTGTGATTTTTTTATAAAAATAGTATATATACATAGAATACATAATTAATTTTTAATATTTAAATTTTATAATATTAATTTTATATTATCAATTTAATAGGTATAATAAATTAAATTTAGAATTATTTATTAATTATAATTCAAATTTAATATTTTTAAAATAAATTAATAGTAATATAAAAATATATATATAAATAATTATTTTAAAATATTTAGTATTTTTATATATTTATTATTATCTTAAATTTTAACGTCAAATATTTTTTTAAATAAAAATAAATTTTATTTTTAATCATTAGATTAATTAAAATAATTATTATTTTAAAATAAATATAATCTTAAATTAAATTAACAATAAAAAATTATCAATTTAAGTAAATAAAATGTAAAAAATTATTAATTTAATTTTCTTAATTTTAAAATTTTAATTTAACTTTATAATGAAATAATTTATATTTCATATTTTAATGAGGAAACAAAAATTAAAAAAAAAATATTTTAATGATTTGTAATCTTTATAATACGTTTGTGATAACAAAATACTATTTATACATATACTTTTAAGTGTTTCTAGAGAGTACATATAATGACACTTTTTTGTGTGTTAAAAAATATGTAACAAAAGTGTAGTAATAGATAAGTGTT
Source organism: Pogostemon cablin (assembly GCA_023678885.1). Taxonomy (NCBI): domain Eukaryota; kingdom Viridiplantae; phylum Streptophyta; class Magnoliopsida; order Lamiales; family Lamiaceae; genus Pogostemon; species Pogostemon cablin. The sequence goes on along the minus strand of CM042979.1, from coordinate 22,108,898 downwards.
GTTTCTGAAGTGTGGTGATAGGGCAAATATCAATACATCGATTTATTAAGTGACTTTATAGATCATATATTAACACCCTTAAAAACATAATGTATCAATATAATACCTATTATTACATCGACTTTAAAATGACATTAAAATATGTGTGGTAATAAGCATTTTTTCTTGTAGCGGTGCATCTTCTGCAGCTGAGCTAATTCGTTCTCGGAGCCGCCGGAAGGAGTCGGCGTTTGAAGCGGTGCCGGCTGCGCGAAGAGAGACTCGACCAATTCGGCGGAGTAGGCGTCGGCGTTGGAGGACATCGCCGAGAATGACTTCTGCAGTGCCTTCGTTAGAGTGTCGTTTTCCTTGGTGAAGATGTCGGAAATCCAAGCATTGGCAGCGAATGTAGGGAGGAGCATCCATGGCTGCTCCATCGTCATCAAATTTTCCGACGCCATTTATATCGCACAAATTCACGCAATTCCTCTGTATAGAAATGAAATTGAATCACAATTGAGGCAGAAATGAACTCTTATGCCATTTGAACTGTAGTTACAGGTTGAGTTAATCTTGTTTTGGAATGGATGTTGAGAGAGAAGAATGGGAGGTGGTATGTGTCGTCGGTGCATCGAAAGGGCTGTATAGTTGCGTGTTTTTTGGGAAGGTGAGTATTCACTGCATGGGACAACGTACTGCTCTCTCTCTCTCTTCTACGTAATGTGCAGGCTGTCACATTCTCTCTTCACCCCATTGGCCAGGTTCTGTCACAATAATGACAGCCTCCTACCTTTTGCAGGTAAAAACCGACTGAAGGGGTAGCTTTTGAATTAAAATTAATTTTTTTTATCCAATGGTGTGTATTAAAACGAGAAGGATCCAACGGCCTTCGCTGACCGTGGTCACCAAAGACCATGGGTCACTGTCATTGTTTTAATACTTTCCCACTAATTTTTTAAAGGAGGTTGATGGAATTTAATTGAAATAAAAAAAAGTTGTGTTTGCTTTAAAGGTAGGTCTCGGGTAAGATTGTCTCACGCATCCCCTTATGTGAGACGAATCCTCTAGTAACCAAATAAATATATTTTATATTAAATTAAAAAAGAATTAAAAGAAAAGAAGGGCCCTGTTTGGCTTATTAATTAATTAATCTCTTTTTAAATCTTAAATTTCACGAAATGACTTCACGCCTGGACAACACTATTCGCATAGATGATCCCAATGATTAGAAAATTGGATCGGACCGGCCGGTTCAATCGGTTGGACCGGGAACCAGACTCGAAACCAGTTCGGAAGACATATAAAACTATTTTTTGAGTTGAACCGGGTTAGATCGGGTTGAACCAGTCAAAACTGAAAAAATCGTTTGAATCGGTTCAACCGGTTTCAGTATTTTTTTAAATTTTTTAAAATTTTTTAAACCGCCCGGTTGGACCTCGAACCGTTGCCTCTTTCGGTTCGTTCTCCGGTCCGATTTTCTAATCACTGGTTGATCCTATTTCTTCTTAAATCAAATTTCATTTTAACTGTGCGTTGATATATTAACGATTTCTTTTTTTTTTAATTAAATTATCATATTAATTACTTTTAATAAAAAAACCTATTATTATTATTATTAATTGTGTATTAAATAATTCAATTATTCAATTATCACTTTTTCTTAATTAGGTATCAGTTTATCAAATGGGTATCACTTTTCCTTATAAAGGTTATTACTTCTTATCAAATGGGTATCACTTTTCCTTATAAAGGTTATCACTACTTATCAAATGGGTATCACTTTTCCTTATAAAGGTTATCACTTCTTATCCTTCACATGAAAGTCATTTCTTGAAATGGTTTCGTCTTTAACATTATGAATTATTCATAACATTTTTCAAATAAAAAATTATCACTTTTATTATATCGCTACTTTTTTTTTTCTATTAAAAAAGATTATTGCTACTTTATAAAAATATTATCTTATTTTAAAAAATATTTAAATTAAAAAATAATTATATTTTTAAACAACGAAAAATATAAATTAAATTAGAAAAACATTGAAAAAATATATATACACGTAAGGCCTAATTAATTTTCCTTTTATAATTAATTTTTAAATTTTTTTAATTTCATGTCAACCAAACAAGGCCCTTTAAATTTATTTAGGCCTAATTAATTTTATTCTATAAATAATTTTTCAATTTTCAAATTTCATAACAACCAAACAAGGCCCTTTTAATTTATATAATTAAGTTAATGGATGATCTGTCTCACATAAGAGGATCCGTGAGACGGTCACACTCAAGTCTTTGTCTTGCTTAAATATTGATAATACAAATTATAGTTTTTTTTAAAGAATTTGGCCAACAATTGCGTTAGACCGAGCCTATATAAAAAAATATTTTATAGTTATCACTTTTTATCAAAAATATTATTATTATCTATACATATATAAAAGCAAACCTAAACTTTTACTTTTGTTTTCAATTTTTTTTTCAATTTTACTCTATTTAGAAATAATTCAATTTTAATCTTGATCGTCCAATTAATTTTTTTTATTTCAATAATAAAATCTAATCTAATTATACTAATAATAATGGATTTTGTTATTTAAATTTTACTTTTTTATTTAACAATATAAATTTGGTAAATATAAAAGATATTTTTGGTATATTTAACTAATTTTTAAATAATATATACTTAATTTAAATTAATATATCAATCAATATTCATATATTATAATTTAATTTAATATACATAGGACATATGATTTTCCATTGATTTCAATCAATCATAAAATTTAATTACACTAATAATGGATTTTTTATTATTTAAATTTTATTTTTTTATTAATTTAAATTTTATATTTTTATTGATTTAATTTAATAATACAAATTTGATTAATTTTTAATAAATATATGCTTAATTTCAATTAATATAGTATCAATTTTATTTTTATTAGAATCGTTTCTATAAATATTTGATTTCAATCACGGTCGTTCATTCATTAAAATCATTACATATAAATTTTTTCAACCTAATCAAATTCTTACTTTCTCCCTCTTTTTTTCTCTCTCTCTCTCTAATGCTTTTTCTTTTTCTTCTCTTTTACATATTCTACTTTCATATTATTTATAATCATCTCTAATTTGTTTTGTCTTTTATATTTTTATTTGATGTTATTTGCAGGTTTAATCATTCTCCTAAAGGTATCATTATACTTTTTAATTTTTTGTTATCTTATTTTTTTTCTATCAGATTTTTATTTTTTATTAATAATTCTATAAACCCTATTTTTATAATTTAACTGATTTTATCTCCTTTTATATGTACTTTTATTTGATATTATTTTTAGGTTCAATCATTCTCATATTTGATCTTATTCTTTTTGTTTATTTTTTCTCTAATACTTCTTCTTTTTCTTCTCTTTTACAGATTCTACTTTCATATTATTTATAATCTACTCTAATTTATTTTTGTCTTTTATACTTTTATTTGATCTTATATACATGTTCAATCATTCTCCTAAAGGTATCATTATACTTTTTAGTTTTTTTGTTACCTTATTTTTTTCCTTCGATTTTTATTTTTTTTTAATAATTCTATAAATCCTATTTTCATAATTTAATTTATTTTATCTTCTTTTATACGTTGATATTATTTTTAGGTTCAATCATTCTCATATTTGATCTTTTTTGTAAGTCCAATCATTCTTTTTTCTTTTTTTTTCTCTAATGCTTCTTCTTTTTCTTCTCTTTTACACATTCTACTTTCATATTATTTATAATCTATTCTAATTTATTCTGTCTTTTATACTTTTATTTGATCTTATATGCATGTTTAATCATTCTCCTTAAAGATATCATTATACTTTTTTTTGTTATCTTATTTTTTTCTCTTCGATTTTTTTATTTTTTTAATAATTGTATAAACCTTATTTTTATAATCTAATTTATTTTATCTTCTTTTATACTTTTATTTGATATTATTTTTAGGTTCAATCATTCTCATATTTGATCTTATTGGTAAGTCCAGGTATCATTCTTTTTTTTTTGTTTATCTTTTTTCTCTTCAATTTTTGTGTTTTCTTTATATTAATTATATGAACCATATTTTAATATTTTAATATTCTATATTTTATTCTTCTTTTTAATCTTCTTTAGTTTTTTTCCCTCTAATGTTCTTCTTTTTCTTCCCTTTTACAAATTCTACTTTGATATTATTTATAATCTAGATTCAATCATTCTCCTTAAATTTAAAGGTTCAATCATCTATATCTATCTATCTATCTATACATATATAAAAACAAACCTAAACTTCTACTTTTGTTTTTAATTTTTTTTTAATTTTACTCTATATAAAAATAATTCAATTTTAATCTTGACCGTCCAAATAATGTTTCGATTTCAATCATAAAATTTCATTATACTAATAATGGATTTTATTATTTAAATTTTATTTTTTTATTTTATAATATAAATTTGATAAATATGAGATATATTTTTGGCATATTTGACTAATTTTTAATAAACTTTATATATATATATATAACAAACTTAATTTCTATTTTTATCTTCAATTTTAATCTTGACCGTCTATTATTTTGATCTCAATCATAGATTCTATTTATGCTAATAATAAATTATTTATTTATTTTTTAATCAACAATATAAATTTGATAAATATGAAAAATATTATTGGCATATATTCTACTAATTGTCAATCAATATACTAATTTTCGTAATATCAAATCTTTCAACGCTATCTTTGATAAATTTTCACCTTTTTTCCAACGTCATTGATTGCTTTCAATCACGATCGTTTATTCTTTCAAATCATTCTATACAAACATTTTCATTACCTGATCAAATTCTCTCTTTTTTTTCTTCTCTTTTTTCTTCTCTATTTCACTTTCATACTATTTCTAATCTACTTTAATTTGTTTTATCTTTTATATTTTAATTTGATTTGATCTAATGTGAAGGTTCAATCATTTTGAGGTATCATTCTTCTTTTTTAATTTTTGTTATCTTTATTTTATCTTTTATACTTTTATTTGATCTTATTTTTATGTTCAATCATTCTCGTATTTGATCTTATGTATATTTTATTTTGATTTGATCTAATGTGCATTTTTAATCATTTTGATGTATCATTCTTCTTTTTTATTTTTTGTTATCTTTATTTTATCTTTTATACTTATATTTGATCTTATTTGTATGTTTAATCATTCTCATATTTGATTTTATGTGTAGGTTTAATCATTCACATTTGAAGTATCATTCTTCTTTTTTAGTTTTTGTTATCTTATTTTTGTTTCTCTACGATTTTTTATTTTCTTTTTAATTCTATAAATTTTATTTATATACTTTAATTTATTTGATCTTTTATACTTTTATTTGATCTTATTTTCAGGTTCAATCATTCCATTTGAGGTATCATTATTCTTTTATTATGGGCGTGGGTGGAATGGGGTGGCGGGGGGGTTTGGGGGTGGGTAAGGGGTAGGGCTGGGTGGTAATACTTTTAATATTTAAATATTAAAATCTAAAATTTTATTTAAAAAAAATTCTTTTTTGGGGGATGGGTAGGTGTAGGTTGGGTGGTAGAGTTTCCTCCACAAAAAATATTTTTAATAAAATTTTAGATTTTAATATTTAATATAATAAAATTTTATTATTTTTATTTATCATATATAAAATTCTATTTTAAAAATAATTTTTGAATTATGAATTTGAAATTCTTTCAAAAATTCATAATTTATTCAAATAGTGGAATTCAAATGAATTGATTTAAAATACAAGGAATTTAAAAAATCCACTCATTTTCAAATCCATTGGATTTGAAATGACTCAATTCAACAACCTAAAAATATATAATTGTTATATACTTTAACTCTTTCCGTGCAACGCACGAATGGGTAATATCTAGTTTTTATTAAAAATATTATCAATTAATCTATAGTTTCTATTTATAAAATAATTAACAGGATTATTTATTATTAATTTTAAATATTATGTTTTATTAAAATATTATGAGTTTTATCTATCTCATATAAATTTTCTGTAACACGATTTCACTCTCACAATGTTTGTTTTATAATTTGAATGATAAATACCTTGGGACTAATTTAGACATCAATGAATTAAATAGTAAAATATTTTTTCTTAAAATCCTAGTGCATAATTTTAGGTGCAGACTAAATTATAAATAAATAAGTATTAAAATTTTGCAAACATATTTATATTAACAGAGTCTTTTTTTAAGACGGTAATTATATGAAATATGTTATATTATAAGATGGGTCAACACATGTTAAGGTATTATTGAGATATGATTGTTATATAAATAAAGTATACTAGTTCATAGTTAAAGTATGTTTTTTAAAATACGATGATAATGAATTAAAGTATATTTTGAAAATATTATAATATGATTCATTACAAATATACTTTAATTATTAATAAGCATATTTTATTCATATAATAACTATATTTTAACGACTCATCTCAACTCATATAATTATTATAGTTCACTTAAAAACAAATTTTAGAAGTACATAATTAAATAGTTTATAGAATTCACATTTACAATTTAATTAGCTAATGAATTGTTGACAATTGATGCGTAAATTATTATATCTTTAAATTATGCAATCACCAGTGCACAAATTTATTATAGGTTAAAAGGGAAGATTGGGTATTTTTTTTAATAAAATTAATTATTTTATTTTAATTAATGGTAAAGATTGAATGATAAATTAATCTAACGATTATAATTGTCCAGGTGCATTGGTGTACCCGATGCATCCTAGTCGGACTCATTAATTAATTAGTTATTTTAAGAATATAATTAAAATTTTATTTCAACTGTTCAAATATTATTAGTATACCAATAGTTTTACCTATCATTGTATATAAAGTTCATAACTTAATTTATTTTATCATTATATTCCCTCCATCACATAATAAGAGTGGCGAAACTTTTTTGCATGTAAATTAAGGGTTATAATATTTAATGGGTAGTTGGGGATTGTTGAGGTGAGAGAAATAATATTTTATTGTATAATGGGTATATGTATTAGTATGATGTGTGAGTGTCATAGAGATATATTAATTGTTTTGTATGGGTCCCATTTACTAGAAAAGAAAATGCATCTCTTGTGTTGGGACGAACGAAAATGATAAAATACACTCCTTATTGTGGGACGGAGGGAATAATTAGTTTGTCATTTTATGAATATAATAAAAAATTTATTCCCACAGTTCCTGTATTGTATAAATAAAATATATTTATTGTTAGTTATGTTGTTAATGAGTCGTATTATAACACATTAAAATCATACTTAGACACATCAATCAATACTCCCCCGTCCCTAGGTAAGAGTCTCATTTTACCATTTTGGTTGTCTCACCCAAAGGATTCCATTTCCTTTTTTGGACATATGGGACCCACCCACACCCACTAATACAATTAAAACATGGGGTCCACACACCCACTAATACAACTATTCACTACATATTAAATAATAATACTCTTTAATCCACGTGCCCAAAAGCAAATGAGACTTTTACCAAGGGACGGAGGCAGTATACATTAAAAAAAATGGAGTATACTTTAACTATCAATAAACATACTTTAACTATACAATAATCAGATTTTAACAAACCGTCTCACATAAGTATTGTCTCGCAAAAAAATTGTTATTAATTTAACGGAGTATTATTATTTAATTAATTTTAAAATACAATATATAATAATAATAATCATAATAATAATGATAATAATAATAATAAAATCATATAAATATCTCTAATTTATTGAAAAATGAATTATTCATGAATGACTTTTGGTGAGACCGTCTCACGAGATTATTTTATGTTTTGTAATAAGTTAACAATTTTTATTAAAAATATATTTTTTAAAATATTATCATTTTTCGTATATTTTATAAATTATTCATGAAATAGTTTACAACATCATTCATTTTTTATTAATTGAGTATTACTTTTCAATTACATATTATCACATTTATTCGTCTCATAATTCTCACACAAATAGTTTCCAAAATATAAATAAAAAAATCATTAATAAGAATATTATATTGAGACACTCTCTTGTGAGACAGGTAATTTGTGAGACGAGTCAATCCATCACTAAAATATGCTTATTGTATAGATAAAGTATGCTTATTTGTAGTTAAAGTATGTCAATAATAAATTAAATTATAACTCATTAAAATCATATTTTTATGCATAATCTAATATACTTTAGAAAACATACTTTAACAACTATTAAATATATTTTATCTAAATAATAGACATACTTTAACACGTCTCACAAACAGTCTCATCTAATTAGTGTCTCACAAGAGACTTTGTCATATTATAAAATTAATTGACAAAAATAACAACTAATTTTTTAGTGAGATTAAAAATAAATAAATAGTAAAAATAAGTAATAGAATTAGTATAGAAAATAAAAGAGTAAGAAGAAAGGGATTGAAACCCATTTAGCAATCAGGAGTCTGCATCCCGCTTAGGATCATATAAGAGGGAGGGAACTCTATCAAAATTTCCAATGAAGTGGAAGTTATTCTCTTAAGAATATTATAGTTTTGATTTTCCTACCAATAAGCCCTACAATAGTGGAAATTCCATTTAAGAGCTCTTATCTGTTCACCAGTAATTCATACGTTGATTGTGAGTAGTATGCTTCACAAAATGTTGAGTTCACAGTAATAAGGTATGCAGATATCAATTACTTTTTTTTAATGCTTGCTCTATTTCTGCTATCTTTTAATTCTATTTTTTATTTTACTGCAAGAATATTCTCGTATGTGCGAGGAACCGGCAGTCTACAGGCCTAGGGGTATACCGCAATTGAAGACTCCATTTGGAGTATGGCTGGAACGATCAATATAAGATCGATTTCGTTAAGGTTTGGAGTACAATGTTCACAAAATTTAATTACAGATCGATTCCCTTTTCATTTCAATGGTATTCTGTTAGAACTCAGATAATTAAAATTTCAAATTGTAACGACCTTTCTCTTACTCAATGTTCACTGTATTAAAACCTTAGATAGTTAGATCTTCAACTAATGAGTATGATTAAGGATTTCTGTATTTTATTGTTGATGGATGATGATCTAGGGTTTATGCAATTTGTTAGTGATTACATGAATTTTGATCCATCCGAGAGTTTTCTGCTCTGTCAAGTGTAAAATTTTCTGTTTCAAATGTTTAGATGGTGTAGTTTGGCATTAGTTATATTTCGAACTATTTATCTAAGTTCCTGCATTTATCCTTTGATGTACTTGATGTGAATGTATTTAACTTCCAGTGATTGTGGTGCATGTTCTATTTTGCCATCTTTCTAAGATTCGTTGTCATCGATTTTCTGTGCCTAATTAAGATTTTCTGGTGTTTGTATTTTGGTGATGGTTGATGTTAACAGTAACATTCTGTTATAGGTGGGGACATGGATGTGTGACTGATATGTAGCAATGGAATATACTCTAGAAGATGGCTACAATGTTACATACTACACCAGATAGCTATGGTATATTATATTGATTTCATTAACCTTAATTATTTATCTTCTATATGGAGCTGAACGAGATTCTACCGTGTAACAGTCTTACAATATAAATTAATCCTAATGAAACAAGAAAATATGAGAGAAATATATGTTTGTTAACAAGAGTCTCAGCACCTGCACCACTTCTAATTTGCAAACACTCAAAAAGAAGAGAAAAAATTGATTCAAGAACTATGCTTGCATGATTAAACACGTCGATAATATATGTTCTCCCATTGTCATGGTTAAATAAGATAAATAGACTCCAATGCATTAGCCATATTCTACTATGGACTTGATTCAATAGAGAGAATAAATTATGCAAAGGCACCCATTTATAAGTTATACTTTAGATATTCTTAACATGAAACAACATACATATTATTGCAGGTTCATGATTTACTAAAGTTAACATGAATCTAGTCCATCCCCTTATCATAACACAAAACATACCACATTTCAAACACATGAATCTGACAAGTAAAAAAACCAGCAGGAGTTGCAATTATTTCACAAAAAATTATAGAAACACAATAGTTTCTGTGAATTCGAGTGAGAAGGAGCATACCCTTATCACAACTTCCATTATTCTTGTTGAGAGAAAGAACAGTTAAAGTTACTTACCAGGTTACTCCAAATCTGTTTTCTTTTAGAAGGTTAAGATGAAGGAGCATTAATGAGGTGGCACAATGTCAGAGACGGTCAGAGCAGGCAGAAGAGTAGGCTGAGGTAGAGCTGGGCCAGAGGCTGAAGATCTCTTAAAGGAAAATAGGTTGAGCATGCTTACCTTTTCAATGGTTAGAAAGCTATTATAAAAAATAAAAATTAAAAAAGCATTATGCCAACCAGTGTGATTATAATCCCAAAGTCAATCCTCTTCAAATCTCTGTTAACAAGTATATCAGTGTATAATTGTAATTTTAACCTTATAGTTTAAGGTATATTTTACTCCAAATATTTAGAAGGTTAATTCTAAAAATATAATTGTAATTTTAATCTTGTGGTTTTAGAGCACATCTACTTAAAAGGTTTAGATTTTAGGGAGACCAATAAAAATTATGAAAAAACCTAAAATACAAAAAAAAAAAAAACAAAAAATAACATTAATTGAGAAGAGAGACCAATTATTTAAGGAGAGACAACATGTTTATTAACTATGGGGGTGAGCAAAGACGGAGGCAGTTAGCAATGGAATATACTCTAGAAGATGGCTACAATGTTACATACTACACCAGATAGCTATGGTATATTATATTGATTTCATTAACCTTAATTATTTATCTTCTATATGGAGCTGAACGAGATTCTACCGTGTAACAGTCTTACAATATAAATTAATCCTAATGAAATAAGAAAATATGAGAGAAATATATGTTTGTTAACAAGAGTCTCAGCACCTGCACCACTTCTAATTTGCAAACACTCAAAAAGAAGAGAAAAAATTGATTCAAGAACTATGCTTGCATGATTAAACACGTCGATAATATATGTTCTCCCATTGTCATGGTTAAAGAAGATAAATAGACTCCAATGTATTAGTCATATTCTACTACGGACTTGATTCAATAGAGAGAATAAATTATGCAAAGGCACCCATTTATAAGTTATACTTTAGATATTCTTAACATGAAACAACATACATATTATTGCATGTTCATGATTTACTAAAGTTAACATGAATCTAGTCCATCCCCTTATCATAACACAAAACACATCACATTTCAAACACATGAATCTGACAAGTAAAAAAACCAGCAGGAGTTGCAATTATTTCACAAAAAATTATAGAAAACACAATAGTTTCTGTGAATTCGAGTGAGAAGGAGCATACCCTTATCACAACTTCCATTATTCTTGTTGAGAGAAATAACAGTTAAAGTTACTTACCAGGTTACTCCTAATCTGTTTTCTTTTAGAAGGTTAAGATGAAGGAGCATTAATGAGGTGGCACAATGTCAGAGACGGTCGGAGCAGGCAGAAGAGTAGGCTGAGGTAGAGCGGGGCCAGAGGCTGAAGATCTCTTAAAGGAAAATAGTTTGAGAATGCTTACCTTTTCAATGGTTAGAAAGCTATTATAAAAAATAAAAATTAAAAAAGCATTATGCCAACCAGTGTGATTATAATCCCAAAGTCAATCCTCTTCAAATCTCTGTTAACAAGTATATTAGGGTATAATTGTAATTTTAACCTTATATTTTAAGGTATATTTTACTCCAAATATTTAGAAGGTTAATTCTAAAAATATAATTTTAACCATTCATATGATTAGCCCTACTATAGGACTAACCACTAAACATGGTGTTTAAATCAATACAAAACATACTTTGCTCCATATGAGCCAAATTGAGAAGAAAATCAACAAATGAAAAATGGAATTGCTTCCCTTGCATGGAGAATCCTTCCTCTTCTTCAATTTATCAACTTCTTCACACCTTTAAGCTTTCCTCTTCTCAAAATGATGTGGAGATGAATTGGATGAAATTTTATGGATTGGTTGTGGAGATCAAATGGTATTTTGATGGATCTAGATGGTAGAAATGAATTATGGATCTAGTATGTGAGGAAATGTGGTGTTTAGTGTGTGTAACTGCTATGAATCTGATATCTCTTCAAAATTTCACACAAGTCATCCTTTTATATCACTTATGGACCTTCTAAAAGCTTCCGGAACATTCTGAAAATTGCACAAGTTTTTGCACCTACACGGGCCGTGCTGCAGCGCACGGCCCGTGTAGGGCACACCTACTTCGACGTGTTGTGCGTGCTTTCAGACACGGCTCGAGTTGCGCTGCACGGCCTTGGTCATGGCCGCGTAGCATTTTCTGATGACAATGCACAACTTCTTCTTACAGGGCCGTGCTCTGCACACGGGGCGTGCAGCAACGCACGACCCGTGCACCAGCGGACGGCTATCCTCCTGGGCGAGTAGCATGTTCTGATGTCACTACACGGCTGTTTGTTACAGGACCGTGTTCCACACATGGCCCGTGTACAAACAGACCCTGTTCTTCCGTCTCCATTTCGCTCCCGACTCCATTTTTGTCCATTTCTTGACCTGTTTTACATATATTTAAGCTCTTTTACATAATTCTATCAATTTATATCACATTCCTCAAAATAACAATAACTCCACCAAAAGTAACACAAATACGGATAAAAACATCCAAAAATCCACAAATAAAGACACTGAAATCTAGGTGAAAATGACAACGATCAATCCCCCAAACTTAAATTATTGTTCGTCCTCGAACAATGAAAAATGATAAACAAGAGGAGAAATTTTTACCTAGGAAAACACCTAACGAACATAAACCACAACACATCATAAGTAATAAGGACTAAAAAATCACATTAAGTATCCTACATCATCAAACTTATAACATGAAAGATTAACAAGTTCAATATTAAGAATGACAAAAGAATACTCAAATCCCTTTTAATCCAAGCCTCTCGTAAGTTATCAATTTTACTCAACACTCTATGAAGTATGGTTTTTAACATCACTCATCAACCAGTTAGAACCGACTCACTATAGGCTTGCTCATGGACTATGTTCACAAGCTACCCTAGTTTCAATAAGTGATCAAAAAGGTCTTTATCTTAGGATGTAATGTTCAAGCTCTTTGGTAAAGTAGGAAACTTTGGATAATAGTGACTAATCAAGTGTAGATAATCAAACATATGATTCTTTTCTTCAATTTCCTCACTTTCAAACTCCCTTCCTTGTAATTGTTCAATAATACTAAACATCAGCATACCATGGATTTATTGAGATTCTTTTGAATGGCATACTTCTTTTTTTCAAATTTTTTCGTTCCTTGAGCATATTTTAGGATTTTACTCCCTTTTCTCTTTTGTTGAAGTTGCACTAGCTTTTTATCTTGAGCTCTTTTATCCTTTTTCTTGATTCACCCCTTCTTCCATTTACTTGCACATCTTTCCACATCTTCCCTTGTACACCATCATCATCCTCAATTATCTACACATATGTTACATATGTAAGGCTCAAGTGGGTTTTCAAGGCTTGTATTGTGCTCAAATCATAAAAAAAAGGCTTATAGGCTCAAAGTGGCTCACTAGGGATAATATTTTTGGTAAGGAATTTTATGGCTATGATTTCATTTAACAAGGATGGCCTAAGATCATATCACAAATTTCAACCATTCAGGCTTCGTTCTTATAGTCCATGAGCAAGTTCTAGTTTGTCTCAGTACAACTGGTCCTCTCATCAAGAATTAACCATGGAAGCACGGTTGAGGCTCAATTCTCACAAACTTTTGCTTGGACCAAAAGAAACCTAATTACCCTTCATACTTCTCAAAATTGAACAAATTATATAATTCATGTCACAATTTCAACAACTAGAAATCTTTAACATACTTGCCATCACTCATCACAAACAATGCATCATAGCTCACATTCAAAAATACTCAACACCTTCTCAAAACATACCACCAAACCAATCTATACAAGAATAAAAATTCAAACACAACATATACGAAAAGACTCACCAAACTAAAAACATAATAAAAGCTCATAACATACATGACCAAAATCATCCATCACTAGAAATCAAAGCATATCACCTCATCATCCATAACAAATAAGCTCAACAAACATCCCATCTTTATTCAAAAATATAAAAGCAAATAAAGCAAGTAAACCTCCCACAAACATAACACATGAAGTAGCATGCTAATCCAATACTATCTAAATCTATATCAATTCATGTCAAGCAATGTCGAAGTGATAAGATGTAGAGTGAACTTAAACTTTTGAGAATGGAAATGGTTGGCATGAGCTTCCGAATCGCATCCACAACGACTTCTCGATATGATCTTCGGGCTCAATTCATGCTTCCACTATATGCTCAACAACTCATCAACAATCATTAGCTCAACACTTGTCATAAAAATAAAGACTATCATGCACTTCAACTCAACCAAATGAACCAAAATTATAACCAAACTCATGAGAAAAATTTTAAAATTGACCCAATTTTACACAAGACAATCAAGATAATCACTCTATCAACATGATACATCAAGCATACACAAGTGGTAAGGCACACCACACACTTTCCCCCAAACTTAAATCGAAACAAGTTGAGAATTAAGTTTGCAAAAAGTGGTGAGTCTTACCCTTGTAGTGTCCACCATTGATCATCATAAAATTATCTTGTGATGACGAATGTGCACTCCATCATTCAAGTATGGCCACCACGCACTCTCCCCCAAACTTAAATTAACACAAGTGTTAACTTTAAGTTTGTAAAGAGTGGTAGGACATACATCTTCATTCCAAATCGAACTCATTTCGTCTTCTCCATATGTATTTTTCTCCATGAACACAATCCACCTACATACCAAAAATACAAGAAGAATACAACTAAACAAGCAAACTTATTAAAATGGATTGCCTCCCATTAAGCGCTCGATTTAACGTCGTCGAGCTAGACGCATTTAAGCTCTTAACACTCGGAGAAATCCAAGACCCCATCGGGCCTCATCTTCACTTTAAACATCTTCTTAACAACCTTCTTATCAATACTTCGTGCTCCTCTAACACTTGAACTCACCTCATTTCCTCTTTTTCTCATATTTTTAAATCCCAGAGGCCCTTTATCAATCTTCCAATCAACTTGTGGATCTCCCCCAAGCTTGTTCCTCCTTGAAGAAAAATTTTCTACAAGTTCAAGTAAAAAGTTAGTTAAATCTTCATCTTTTAAAATTTCACTTACCATTCGATCTCGATCATCTGGAGGCTTAATGGGTGGTTTCAAATGAAGATCTCCCCCTTTCAAATTCTTGCTTGATAACACCAATTCTTTTTCATTTGATCAGAGTATGAGTTCCTTCCTATCCATGTCAAATTTTACTCTTCCGGTTGCCAAAAACGGTCTTCCAAAAATCAATGGAATCAAAGGGTCCGCTTGCTTCTCAACTATCATAAAATCCACCAGAAAGACAAAATCCTCTATTTTCACAAGCATATCCTCCACAACTCCATGGGGCTTTATCATTGAACTATCCATTATTCCAATTTCTACATTCGTTTCCTTTAACCTCCCAATGCCAAGTTTTTAAAAAATTTCCAAAGGCATCACAATAATGCTTGAATCAAGATCACATATAACATTAAAATATTCTCCATTTCCAATTTTACAAGTAAGAACTAATTTATCGGGGTCTTCAACCTTTGATGAAGCTTCAACTTTGACAATGTCATGATCTTGTTTCAACATCACCTCTTCATCACAATTACTTTCATCATCCAACAAAGAGAAGAATTCACCAATTATCTTCTCATCATCAAAAGACAAATCTTTATCTATGGCAACTTCCTCTTTCACTTTTGACACGATTTCATCACAAACTACTTCTTCAACCTTTGAAACGATGTTTGTTGTTTCCACTTACTCTTTCTCCATCTTACTTTTCATGTTGCACACGGTAGGTAACATACAAATATTGCTCCTTAGGATTAGTGACGGTGGTAGAAAAAAACTTACCCTTACGATGTATATCACTTTGCTTGGTTGCCATTTTACTTATTTGTGTCTCCAAAGCTTTGAATCTATTATCATTCAACTCTTTCTCTTGCTTCATGAAATCAAACATCTTGACTATTTGATCCTCTATCGAAGACTTTCCTTCACCATTTGGAGCTTTCTCACCCGGATTGATGCCCGGTGGAAGAGTAAGTTCATTCTCTTGATTTCCATATGACAAATTCTCATACCTACGGGGTTGATTAAAATTTTCTTGAAAGTTACCTTGCCCCCATCCTCCTTGCCTTTGTGGATATCCTCCTCCATGATTTTCAAAATTACCACCATAATTTCCTTGGAAATTCCTTTCTTACATGAAGGCATTTTCCTCAAGCGTCATATCCGGTGGACATCATGCATCATGAATTCCACAATTAGATGACATACCTTGTTGAGGCATGGATGTAGGCATTTGACCACTTTGAGAAGATTGACCCATATTAGGCATCGTCATGCCTTGTTGAAGATTAGAAAATACTTATTGATTCATCAAAAGGCAATGACATACCTTGTTGAGGACTTGCAAGCACTTGTTGATTCACCATAGGTGTCGAATGTGGAGACACTTGCATGTTAGCATTCATCCTCTTTAATATCTCCGTGATCGCCTTGTCGGTCATATTTTCTTTAGGCATTTCCATCTTTTTCACTTGTTGCAAGCACACTTCTTCCATCTTAGCAATTCTCTCCCTATCATACATTCCCGGTGCACGATCCATAGGCCATTGACCCGTATTCAAAGCTACTTCCTCACATATGGAAATTGATCTTTCTGGAGTTTGTCCCAAAATTGAACCTCCCGTCGAAGCATCAATAAGAATCCTCTCACTTCTGTGTAAACCGGCATAGAAAAATCCTATTTGTTGTTCTTCGAGGAATCCGTGTTGTGGACACTTCTTTAGCATCTCTTTGAATCGGTCCCATGCTTTACTAAATGTCTCAAGTGGCATTTGCTTGAATTGAAAGATTTGCCTTTTGAGATGCAACATCTTTGAAGGGGGAAAATACTTACTCAAAAATCTTTGTGCCAATTATCTCCATGTGGTATAAGATCCCGGTGGTAGAGTATGATACCAAGCCTTAGCTCTATCTCGTATTGAAAACGAGAAAAGCTTCATTTTAACAATATCCTCACTCATCCCATTTATCTTTATCGTGTTGGCTAACTCCATAAATTGGGCTTAGTGAGCATTCGAATCCTCCATAGCACCACTACCAAATTGATTTGCTTGTACCATGTTGATCAATCCCTTCTTGATCTCAAAATTATTAACATTTAACGGCGGACCCATCGCATAATTCCAAAACTGAGGTTGGAAATGATCTCGAATATTCATTCCACCTCCATTATGTCCATTTCCACGGGGTTGGTTTTGTACCACCTGAGGATTATTCCTTGCTTCTTGTTGTGCCATCAAGTTTTGAATAATAGCTTACATTTGTTGGTTTTGCAAGTGCATTTGTTGAGCATACACTTGAGGCATAAATTCTGGATTATTATAACCCCCTCTAGTATTATCAACTCCATGAAAATTCCTCATTTTGCCTTCTTCATCAACCATGTTTGCATCATCCCTTACTTCTTCCATACTTTCCTCCGTAGGCTCTAACACTCCTCGTCTTTGTCTTCTTAAGGTAGCTTCTAATTCCAAGTTCAAAGGTTCAATAAAGATTGAGACCTTGAACGCATTTGCATGTACCTACAAGAAGTTCCAAATTAGTTTTCCAAGTAACCAAGACAAATAAACAAGTAAACAAATAAAAGAAATATCCTTATCAAAACTAATCAACTTCAAACTCAATACAACCAAATATTTAACATTTCTCCGGCAAGCGGCACCATGTTCTTAGTCGTATTTCTAGTAAAAATATGTAAGAGTAAGAGGCTCTATCGTCGAGTAAACGCGTGACCAAGTACAAAATTTATAATAATGTCGTCCCAAGGGAAACTAAACTTAGGCTTGTATCCAGATTTTCATTTGATTTGTGCTTTGTAAGGATGATAGATTGAAGGTTTGATTGTTTAAACTACTAATTATTCTAATCAATTAACTACGAATTTGAATGATTCAAACACATACAAATGATGAATGAAATGGAGGTAGAATTCACTTGAGAAGAGAGCAAGGCTAATCATACTCATGGTTAAGACTTGAGCTAGATATGCAAAACCCTTGATGGTAATTTTCATTAACTTGTGGATTAAAAGCAATCACAATTTTAACCCTAGTCCTTATGCCCAAGGCAACTAGGTTCTCGACCCTTTTACAAGCCTAAATCTCCTTAGATTGGTCTTAATCTCAATTCCCTTAAGGTACTATGATCATAAGTTGGTTCTTTTCACTCAATCTCTTAAGTGTCCTTCTATGAATGTTCCAAGCCTAAGGAGGGTATGGCTTACCTCCCCTTATACTAACATACATGCACAATTCAATATATGATTCAATTAAACATCCACTCACAACATTGGAATGGTCATCCTAATACTATGAATAGAGAATTTATTCACACAAACATTGAAATGAAACATGATTGATATATCATAGAAAGAAATCCACAAATCAATTCAAATCATTACTAAAGTTCTACATATCTAACTCATCACCTCAATCATTCATATGATTAGCCCTATTATTGGAGTAGCTACTAAACATGGTGTTTAAATCAATACAAAACATACTTTGCTCTATTTGAGCCAAATTGAGAAGAAAATCAACAAATAAAAAATGAAATTGCTTCCCTTGCATGGAGAATCCTTCCTCTTCTTCAATTTATCAACTTCTTCACTCATTTAAGCTTTTCTCTTCTCAAAATGATGTGGAGATGGATTGGATGAAGTTTTATGGATTGGTTGTGGAGATCAAATGGTATTTTGATGGATCTAGATGGTAGAAATGGATTATGGATCTAGTATGTGAGGAAATGTGGTGTTTAGTGTGTGTAACTGCTATGAATCTGAACTCTCTTCAAAATTTCGCACAAGTCATCCTTTTATATCACTTATGGGCCTTCTAGAAGCTTTTGGAATATTCTGAAAATTGCACATGTTTTTGCACCTACATGGCCCATGCTGCAGCGCACGGCCCGTGTAGGGCACACCTAATTTGGCGTGTTGTGCGTGCTTCCAAACACGGCTCGAGCTGCGCTGCACAACCTTGGTCATGGCCGTGTAGCATTTTCTGATAACAATGCATGCCTTCTTCTTACAGGACTGTGCTCCGCACACGGGGCGTGCATCAACGCACGACCTGTGCACCAGCGGACGGCCATCTTCCTAGGTGAGCAGCGTGTTCTAATGTCACTACATAGCCGTTTGTTATAGGGCCGTGTTCCGCACACGGCCCGTGAATAAACAGACCCTATTCTTCCATCTCTGTTTCGCTCCCGACTCCGTTTTTGTCCATTTCTTGACCTGTTTTACATATATTTAAGCTCATTTACACAATTCTATCAATTTATACCACATTCCTCAAAATAACAATAAATCCACCAAAAGTCACACAAATACGGATAAAAACATCCAAAAATCCACAAATAAAGACACTAAAATTTAGGTGAAAATGACTACGATCAGAACCTACAAGGGTAAGTCCCACCACTTTTTGTAAACTTAATTCTCAACTCTTATTTCGATTTAAGTTTGGGGGTAGAGTGCGTGGTATGACTCACTATTTGAGTGTGTTATAGATCATGATTAATGATTGATTGAGGGATTACTTTGTGTTTGTGTAAAATTGGGTCAATTTTAAAATTTTTCTCATGAGTTTGGTTATAATATTGGGAACAATTGGTTATGTTGAAGTGTATGATAGTCCTTATTTTTATTACAAGTGTTGAGCTAATGGTTTTTGATGAGTTGTTGAGCATAAATGAACTATAGTGGAAGCATGAATTGAGCACCGAAGATCAAATCGAGAAGTCATTGTGGATGTGATTCGGAAGCTCATGCCAACCATTCCATTCTCAAATGTTTAAGGGAGTTCACTCTACATCTTATCACTTCTAAATTGCTTGACATGAATTGATATTGATTTGGATTGTATTGGATTAGCATGCAACTTCATGTGTTATGTTTGTGGGAGATTTACTTTCGTAATCTAGGTTCATTTTCAATTAAGGATGGGATGTGTTTGTTGAGCTTATTTGTTATGGATGTGAATTGATGTGCTTTGATATCTTGAGATGGATGAATTTGTTCATGCATGTTATGTGTTTTTGCTATGTTTCTTGTGTGGTTAGTTTTTGATTTTGTGTGATGTTTGTCTTGTTTTTATTCTTGTAGGGATGGTTTGGTGGTATGTTTTTGGGAAGGTGTTGCGTGTTTCTGAATGTGAGCTATGATGCATTGTTTTTGATTAGTGATGTCAAGCATATTAATGTTTTCTACTTATTGAAACTGTGACATAGATTACATAATTTGTTCAATTTTGAGAAGTAAGGAGGGTAATTGTGTTTCTTTTGGTCCAAGCAAAAGCTTGTGAAAGTTGAGCATCAACCGTGCCTCCATAGTTAATTCTTGATAAGAGGACCGGTTGTACTTAGACAAACTAGAACTTGCTCATAGACTATAGGAATAAAGCCCGAATGGTTGAAATTTGTGATATGATCTTAGGCCATCCTTGCTAAATGAAGTCATAGCCATAAAATTCCTTACCTAAACACTATCCCTAGTCAACCAATTTGACAAAGGGAGGAAGCTTGAAAATGAGGAAGTTGGAGAAAAGAATTATCTCTTCGATTATCTACACTTGAATAATAACTATTATCCAAAGTTTCCTACCCTACCAAAGAGCTTAAACATTACATCCTAAGATAAAGACCTTTTTGATCACTTATTGAAACTAGGGAGGCTTGTGAACATAGTCTATGAGCAAGCCTATGGTGAGTCGGTTCTAACTGGCTGATGAGGGATGATCAAAACCTTACTCTATTGAGTGTTGAGTGAATTTGATAACCTATGAGAGGCTTGGATTGAAAGTGGTTTGATTACTCTTTTGTCATTCTTAAGATTGAACTCGTTAATCTTTCACGTTATAGGTTTGATGATGTAGGGATACTTAATATGATCTTGTAGTCCTTATTACTTGTGATGTGTTGTGGTTTATGTTCGTTAGGTGTTTTTCTAGGTGAAAATTACTCCTCTTGTTTATTATTTTTATTGTTCGAGGACGAACAATACTTTAAGTTTGGGGGGTTGATCGTAGTCATTTTCACCTAGATATTAGTATCTTTATTTGTAGATTTTCGAATGTTTTTATCCGTGTTTGTGTGACTTTTGGTGGAGTTATTGTTATTTTATGAAATGTGGTATGAATTGATAGAATTGTGTAAATAAGCTTAAATATGTGTAAAACAGGTCAAGAAATGGATTAAAACGGAGTCGGGAGCGAAACAGAGATGGTGGAACAATGCATGTTTGTACACGGGCTGTGTGCGGAACACGGCCCTATAACAAGTGGCCGTGTATTATCATCAGAAATCGCTGCTCGCCTAGGAGGAAGGCCATGTGCTGGCACACAGGCCGTGCGTTGCTGCACGCCCCGTGTGCGGAACATGACCATGTAAGAAGAAGTCGTGTAATGTCATCAGAAAATACTACACGGCCATGACCAAGGCCGTGTAGCACAGCTTGAGCCATATCCGGAAGCACGCACAACATGCCGAAGTAGGTGTGCCTTACACGGGCCGTGTAGGTGTAAAAACCTATGCAATTTTCAGAATGTTCCGGAAGCTTCTAGAAGGTCCATTAGTGATATAAAAGGATGACTTGTGCAAAATTTGAGAAAGGAGATCAGAATTAGAGCAGTTACACACACTCCACACCATATTTTCATACACTAGATCCATTTTATCCATCTCCATCCATTAGATCCATTAATTTCCACTTGATCTCCATTAATCAATCCATCATCCAATCCATCCATCCACCATTTGAGAAGAGGAAAGCATCAAGGATTGAAGGAGTTAGCATATTAAAGAGAAGAAAGGTTTCTCAATGAAAGGGAAGCCAATCTACTTTTTATTTGTTGATTTTCTTCTTATTTTGGCTCAAATGGAGCAAAGCTTGATTTGTATTGATTTATACACAATGTTTAGTGGCTAGTCCTATAGTAGGGCTAATCATATGAATGGTTGAGATGAAAGCTAGATGTGTAGAACTTGAGAAGTGAATGTAGTTAAATTGTGGATTTCCTTTTATGATATATGAATCATGTTTCATTTCAATACTTGTGTGATTAGATTTTCTATTCATAGTATTAGGATGGCCATTCCAATATTATGAGTGGATGTTTAATTGAATCATATATTAAAATGTGCAATCTGTGGCATCAAGAGTCTCATACCAAGCTTCCGCCTTATCAATCAAAGAGAACTTGAATAAGGCGATCCGCCTAGCATTATCATTCGCTTCACTGCCCTTTTGAGTATTTGCATAACCAAGAAATCTTCGGAGATGCTGATATGGATCTTCAAAACAACCTCCAGAAAAGGGATTCTTCTCTACCATGTTAATAAGAGCGGGATGTATCTCAAAATCATCATCTTCCCCCCTTGCTCCTATCAACCCCATGTTGACATTCCCAAAGTTCGTGAAAATTTTACGAATGGAAATATTATCCAGATTCTGCCTTGCTCCGGTCATGTTTAGATCAATGTGTTATTCCTTCTTTTCCTTCCTCTCCTTTTACAAGCGCACAAGTAACTCGGAAAAAATTCAAGGTTAGATAGAAATAAATAATCACAAATAAAAGAAAAAAAATATCTTAATCAAACTAGAAATAATAAAATCAATAATAACAGCCGTCCCCGGCAACGGCGCCAAGAACTTGATGCGCGTTTTCTTTGCACACAAAATTAATCCCCAAGTATTAAGGATATCAATTGCAGCTTAGCAAGCGACCAAGTGAATATCGAACCCAAAGGACGGCGTATTATCAATTTAATTATTTACAAAATTAATTAAGACAATTTGACAATTAAGTTGGAGGTTTAGAATTATTAAACTAATAAACAAATAATTAATATAACAAATAAAATAAAGTACCACTCAAAGAATACGAAAGTGGATCAAGTAGGAGAATAGGTAGCTCTAGGATAATCCAGTTTTACTCATTAACTTCCCTTCCATGTGTCGATGTCCGACTCTGCCTTGTGGAATATGGACGCATCACTAAACTATGCATATCTACTTTATAGACACAAGTAAACATGCGTGTAACACGTGTGAATAACCTCGGAGCAAGAGATATAATTTCACCCCCCTTTCTAGGTACTATCAGTATCAATTATTTCTCCCTAGGATTGGTACTCTAACCCGATATGATCTCCCTTTATAGGTACTATGAAATTATCCTCTTTATCCTACTTATTAACCCGAATTCAATTCAATTAATAAGTATTCATATAAGATAGTTCTAATAAGACTTCGGAATCCCTTCACTTAGAATTATAACTTAAAACCCTGCTCAACAGTGAACGCACTCAACAAATAACCATGTTATGTATTCAGACTTTACACAACGATTATTGATGCACAAAACGACTATGAGTATGGATTAATAAAGCACAATCATATATAAACTATATCCACAAGTAGTGTTGTACGGAGTATACACATGGAAGTTCAATTAACTAGATAAAACCTTCGCAACTCCTAGATCTACCAAAAAGGCTCTAGCCCATAATGTTTCGAAGAACAATCATGGGTGTTGGATAGATCTTACCCGGATGTCCGAAAAATACAAGATAAATTAGGAAACGAATAAATCCTTGATATGGCGTCTTCATGCCCTTCTCCTGTAGGGCAATTGGATCTTGTGGCTCAAACGTGATCGTTAGTAAACAGGCAAACAATAAACAGCGGAAGTAATTAAATCTTGTTTACCGTACTTCTGGGTTGATGTAGAGGATGAACCGTTGCAGAGAACCACCTCTCAATCTTCTGCAGTATGTCCCAAGTTGAATCCTGCTGTTGTGTGGGCAACAATCCTCAGGATTCTCTCAATCTGCTCCTGTTCTTTCTAACTGTCAAATGAGGCACTGACTTCGGGTTAACAGGAACTGAGATAACTTATTTATAAGGGCTACTGCAGGGACCAGGAGGAGAAATTGGGCTGGGCCTCAATTGAATTTAATTAACCAAGCTTAGCCCAAAGCTTTTAATTAAATCCAATAATAATAATATAGTCCACTAAAATATTATTATTGCACTACCCATCCAATCCCAAATTATGTTCTGGGCTCCTTCTTATTATAAGCCCGATAGTCTCCCCATGTTTAAGATATTCAATGTCCATTAATTAATTAAGTTACTGACAACTCTAATTAATTAATATCTCGTCCGAGAGTAGTACCACTCAACCTTTTTATCATGCCGAAAATTAATCCACTTGCAAGATTTACATGATAAACCTTATGAGCTCCTCAAGGGGACATCATCAACCTATGACGGACATGGATTCCTTCTACAATCAACAGCACACCATAGATACAACACTACTTCCCAACTCACCGAGTTTGTTGATTTAATACTTATAAATCTCACCCATTGATGAATCAAAGAAATACATACTGCCCTACGTGTCGAGGTTATTGTATAGGGATTAAGAGCACGAACTTCCATAATAACAGAGATCAAGTTCTACTATATAGTAAGTATAAGAAGAACGATCTCAGGCGGTCCTGCTCAATACACACAAGTGCACTAATGTGATTCTATATCCAAGACAAGCTAATACCAAACCACACTACAACCATACCGATAGAGAGTCCCCGTCTATCTCAGTTGTGAGCATCTGTTTATACTTTATAAGGAAACCGATAATATGATCTTCTGCATGTTGTCGCACAACATATTATCTACAGTATAAAGTAAATGGACTATTGCGTCATGCATATAAAATAAATTATAAGACGCAATCATTTGATCAATGATTCTCATTTCAAATATTGTTATGACATTGTTCATACTAAAGCTAGACTTTTAGTATACAATCCAACAATCTCCCACTTATACTAAAAGACTATGCTGTCATGTCTTCTGCCAAACATCTGATTCCTATTCCCACTACACGACCATTAAAAGCTCTCGCCTTAAGGTCTTTGTAAATGGTTTACTAGGTCATCATCCGATGCAATCTAGGCGACATCAACCTTCCCCTCATCATACGATTTCTCGTAACAGGTGGTACTCGCGCTCCATGTGTTTAATTGCCTTATGGACTTGTGATTCTTTCAAGTTTGCAACTGCACCAATATCATCAATGTAAATTGTGATTACCTTGGGCAAACTTAGAAACACTTCAAAGTCCATCATGAAGTCTCTAGAGTCATATAGATACTTTGGCTGCCTCTTAGGCTCCAATTCATCATCTTTCCATGATGGAGTCCGGAGTCTGAAATATATTTCTATATAACACTCCTCCACATTATGACTCTACTTCCTAAGATTAAACACATAACCTTTGAGGTGAATTTACTGCCGTCCAATCTGACTAAAAAATCTGAATCTACGTAATCCACAAGAAGCAGTGAATCTGTTTAGTAAATCCACATATAATTTCCAGTCCTTCTCAGGCACTTTATATATGTCTTACTACAGTTCATCATTCTTGTTCCAGGTTACGTTGATACTCACTGTTCATGCATCCAGCAAAACAGATATCCAATATCGTTCATAGCATTT
The DNA here is from genome assembly GCA_023678885.1 of Pogostemon cablin. Lineage (NCBI taxonomy): Eukaryota > Viridiplantae > Streptophyta > Magnoliopsida > Lamiales > Lamiaceae > Pogostemon > Pogostemon cablin. The sequence continues at coordinate 22,083,121 of CM042979.1, read as the reverse complement.
CTTAGATTAAGCTTCCTTATTCGTCGAAGCATAAGGAACCGCTTTCATCTACTATATCTTCTTCTTGTGTCTCAAAGACACATTCACTTAGATAAATTTACATGCTAAACGAGTATGGACTGTATCATTTTATGAAACTTGAGATAAGCATAATATCCTTTCTTGTGATCCGTATTACCGTGATCAAAAGGATATATTTTGCCTTTCTTAAGTCCTTCATTTCTACCGCTTTATTAACCGTACCCATACGCCCGATAATACTCTTTCATTGTCTCCAATGAGCAAGATACTATCTACGTATAGTACAAAAACACCACCACGCTTCTGTCACTCTTTACAACACACAAGACTCATCCGCTCATTGATTTAAATCCATGCCTCTGGATTATCTAATCAAACCAGATGCTTCACGATCTTAAAACTTGCTTTAGTCCATCGCTGGACACTTTTAAGCTTACTATCAAAATGCTATTAGTACTTTGAAATGAATTACTCTGGTTGCTTCACATAGATGTTTTCCTCAAGACTTCCAATCAGGAAAGCTGTCTTGACATCTATTTGCTGTCCCTCATAATTTAATATGAGCAACAATAAATAAAAGAATCCAGATCAATTTAAGCATAGCTACCAGCGAATATGTTCCCTCATAATCGAACCATTTCTTTCTGAGTACATCTTTTCGCAACAAGCTTTGCTTCCAAGATTTTCACCTTTCCGTATGATCCTCTTTTATTTCCTATGATCACTTGCAATGGTTTTTACACCATTTAGTGGTCATACAAGTTCCCAGACTTAATATAGAATCCGTAGATTCTATTTCAACGTACATTGCAACTTACTAAGATTCCGCATTTTAATCTTGTAGTGCTATGTCGTATCCGTGAGATAATACCATGTTCACTAGGGATCAAGTCTCACGACTCTCCCAAACATATATTTATGAGTTGTCACACAACCCTCCCACTACGACAAGGCACTACATGTAATTGTGTATCAGACGTGACACGCGATGCAGTTTACCTTGTGATATATCCTCTTGTACACTTGGTACTTATACTTAGTGTTTTCCTCTCACTACCTTTAGAACAACTTATACATGGGTTTGTGATTTATTACATAGTCCTTTTCCAAAAATCTAGTTATTGAGTTAACAATTATCCTTCGATCTTTTGGACTAAATAAATCACTATCCATTTTTCTAGAATATCCCATATACAGACAAACGTTTCACGAATTACTGTATCTAGGGCATATCCATAAAATGAATTTAATTATTCCAAATAATCCATCATCTATCTAATCATAACCATAAGAGCCTTATACCTTCTACCCACCACACCATTCAGCTGGGGCATGCCCGGTGTAGTCAACTTGAGATTTAATCTCAACTTCTGATTATTAGTTCCTAACTATCCCAAGAGGTTTTCATCATCACGATTGGGTCGTAATGATATGATATATTTTCCATGACGCTCACTGTACCAGCCTTACAATTCTTGAATTAATCCAAGAACTTAGACATGTAGTGCATCATATAAATATATTGGTTCCCAGAATAATCTTTGAATATTCATAACCACCTCTCGCCTGGATATTGTTAGGTTCGCTTGAATCAGAATGAACTAATTCCAACATATATATTTTTGGCTCTACACCCCACAGCCTTGAAAAGGCAATTAATCAATTTTACTTCCAAGCACGACTCGCAAGTCCGATAGTTTCCACTTCAGATAAACCTTACGGTCTATCAGCTATCAACTTTTGAATCCTACTCAAGTAAAATGAATTAGTCATAGACGCCAAATGTATGTTTAGTTCATTTCTGAAGGTTCCTTTCTCTTACTAATATTAGAAGATGCATTATTTAATTACTATTTATTGCATCTGTGGGATGTGCATGATTCAAGAGTATCCAAATTATCCACCAATGTACTTTAACGGATTATAGCCTCATTCCTCATTTCTATGACCATGTCATTTAAATGAAATGAAGTATCCATCCGTTAATGCATAGAAACCGAAATTAAATTCTTTCTATGAAACGTACGTAAAGACAATTTCTCATAATCAATCGTTTATTCTTATCATGAGATAAATAAACAACTCCCACTGCAATAGCCACTACCTTTGTAGTTTTACCCATGTTATTAACAATCTTATCCTTACTCAGTGATAAACATTTAGTGATTCCAGTATCTACATACTTCGTGTCAGTAGATGCCATCACTAATCATGTTTAAACCATTAGTAAATAAGATATTAACCTTGTTCAGTTCATGATGAAAATTGGCTTTCTTTTGCCACATGTTTTGTTAGAAGTTTCCCACCATATACAACCTTTCGTATTTCAGGTAGAACTTGCTCAAAATATCCAGGCAAATTGTGAAGAATAAATTGATTTAGGTTTCCCTTTCAATTTCTATTCCAAGCTCTTCCAATTCATTCATCAATTCTACCATGATCTTCTGCCTTTTTAATTTACTCTAGTATCCGAAGAGTTACATGAGACCATCATATTTCTATGAACCTCTCATCTCTTCACTAGAGACTTTAATAGGCATCATGAGACGTCCTTTGCGAGAATACACATGTATTTTCTTAAGCAGTAATTTTAAAATACAAGATTCTTTTCCAATCATCTAATTTGGACAAGTAAATATAATTTCTTTTAGTTAACAATTAGTGAGACTAAAACTATTCGAAATACAGAGAATCACGATTAAATTTACTGATCAAAACTTCGAATTTTATCCTTTTATATTGTTTCCCTCAAAACAATATAAAATAAAATTCACCGACATCTCAAGCACCGTGAGTCTGCAAGCCACGTTAGTGTGGACGTTTACAAACCCGAACATTTACAAGAGAAGGTTTTACCCATTAATTTCATTTGTCAACCTAACTTTATGACAAAATAATTAATAGTCGGTTACTCTTTAGCCATGCAAATAATAGCAGTGACTCCGTTGGGGAGGATACTAATTATTTACACCTAAGTGTACACCATTATTTGATCCCAAGTCCACTGCGCGAGCTTATGTGCCTTACAGTTGGAGAAGTACACACGCGCTCGGGTAGCTTCCTACAATCATCAATTATAAGTTTGTACCAGTGTACCGCACACAAACTCATCCGTTAGGGAGGAAGGCCTATGCCAACACGCAAGTTTATGTGCCACATTACAAACAATAATTATTTATGAAGTCTGTACCAGTGATCCGTGAATAAACTCATCCGTTAGGGAGGAAGGCCTATGCCAACACGCAAGTTTACTCACATCACTTACAAACCAATAATGGAGGCCGCGGAAATTTATTACCAATCCCCTCTCCCACTTAGTTATTTAACACCGAGGGTTTTAACATGCATATAATATTCCAGAATAAAATATACAAAATAGCATGCTTCTATTAACAACAATTTAAATAAATAAATTACATAGAACATGTCTTTCACATATACAACAATAATTGACAATTAAATCAATTAATCAGTTATATAACATAATTAATTGTATAAATAGTGGATCAATTAATTTGGGCCTGAAGAGCATCAAATAAGCACAAAATGAGCAGCAGATTAATTAATTAATCATACTCATTATCTATGGCCCATAATCTTAGCCCAAAACTAAATTAATTCCACTAAGCCCACTAGCACAAAATTAGTCTATTAATAAAATTAATTAATCATGCTAGGCCCATTACTCACAATTAATTAAAACCAGCAATTAATATTGGCCCAGCAGCCCATTACCATTTTAATTAAAATTGGGCCCAACAGCCCAAAACCAAATTAAAAAAAAATTGAACAGCCCACTATTAATTACTGAATTGGGATTTAAGGTCCAACAGCCCATATCCATTTTAATTAAAATTTGGGCCCAGCAAACTAAGCCCAAAACAAATTAAAACAAGGCCTAGCTAAGACACCCAACACAACAAGCCCATTGCCAGCTCAAATAAATTGGGCCCAACTGAACACAGGCCCAAAAACCATTGGCCAGCAATTAAAAATTGGCCCAGCCCATTTGCTTTCTGCCCTAATCTCCTGCCAGCCGCCCTCATCATCCACTCGGAGCTTCTCATCCTTTCAGGCATCTCCGGCACAACCAGGGCCCGCTCCCGTCGGCGCCGCCGCCAACAGCCCACCGAAAAAATGCCGTTAGCCCGCCGCCGACAGTTCCAAGCCTTGAAGCATCACCATCGCGCCACCAGCTGGCAATCGCCCCGCAGCCGCGCCTGCCCAAACCGCCACCATCGATCATCAGCCGCCAACAGGCTGACCAGATCGAAAATCGCGCCTTTCCGGCGAGGTGCGACGCAGTCCAGTGCCGCCGCGCAGCCGCGCGATTCCCACACGCCAGCTTCGTTCCCGACGAACGCCGACCTTAGTCCACCAGATCCGGCCAAAACGTCCAGCGAGTCGTATTCGTCTCCGACAATCCGCCTGGAACGTTGCTCCCTCAGCCCACCGTCGTCCGCCTGCTTCGAATCCGCAGTCCAGATTGATCTTTCATGGCTGTCGTCGACCGTTTCCGTTCATCACCTGCCGCCGCCTCGACTCCGTCGCTCAGCCGCGTGCCACCACCAGCGCAGCCAGATTCCTCGACGACGTGCCCCGATCTGAACGGATCTGTCTCGACCTGCGCCGATCTGCCCAGCCGGAGCTTACGTCGATCGAGATCTTAGCGTTGGTTCAGGCATCGTCCAGACGCCTCGCCGTGGAGTCCTAGCCGCTGCGACTCAATCGAACCAGTCGAACCCCGACTAGCGACCCCGGTCAGGCATCGATTTTTTTTCGTCGGATGTACACCCACCGTACAGTGTGTGAGTGTGTGTGATTTAAAGAATACAGCAGACTGATTGACTTTATGTGTATTAAAGCAGCGTGAACAGTGTATACAATCAAACTCCAATCACATAATCACAAACGTACTTCTCAACACATACAGACTGCTCAACATGCGATTAACCCAGATTATATTCATTTAATCAAATAATCACAAACCTTACTGATCACGTTTCACCACGAAACCAACGCTCTGATACCAATTGTAGGGCAATTGGATCTTGTGGCTCAAACGTGATCGTTAGTAAACAGACAAACAATAAACAGCGGAAGCAATTAAATCTTGTTTACCGTACTTCTGGGTTGATGTAGAGGATGAACCGTTGCAGAGAACCACCTCTCAATCTTCTGCAGTATGTCCCAAGTTGAATCCTGCTGTTGTGTGGGCAACAATCCGCAGGATTCTCTCAATCTGCTCCTGTTCTTTCTAACTGTCAAATGAGGCACTGACTTCGGGTTAACAGGAATTGAGATAACTTATTTATAAGGGCTACTGCAGGGACCAGGATAAGAAATTGGGCTGGGCCTCAATTGAATTTAATTAACCAAGCTTAGCCCAAAGCTTTTAATTAAATCCAATAATAATAATATAGTCCACTAAAATATTATTATTGCACTACCCATCCAATCTCAAATTATGTTCTGGGCTCCTTCTTATTATAAGCCCGATAGTCTCCCCATGTTTAAGATATTCAATGTCCATTAATTAATTAAGTTACTGACAACTCTAATTAATTAATATCTCGTCCGAGAGTAGTACCACTCAACCTTTTTATCATGCCGGAAATTAATCCACTTGCAAGATTTACATGATAAACCTTATGAGCTCCTCAAGGGGACATCATCAACCTATGACGGACATGGATTCCTTCTACAATCAACAGCACACCATAGATACAGCACTACTTCCCAACTCACCGAGTTTGTTGATTTAATACTTATAAATCTCACCCATTGATGAATCAAAGAAATACATACTGCCATACGTGTCGAGGTTATTATATAGGGATTAAGAGCACGAACTTCTATAATAACAGAGATCAAGTTCTACTATATAGTCAGTATAAGAAGAACGATCTCAGGCGGTCCTGCTCAATACACACAAGTGCACTAATGTGATTCTATAGCCAAGACAAGCTAATACCAAACCACACTACAACCATACCGATAGAGAGTCCCCGTCTATCTCAGTTGTGAGCATCTGTTTATACTTTATAAGGAAACCGATAATATGATCTTCTGCGTGTTGTCGCACAACATATTATCTACAGTATAAAGTAAATGGACTATTGCGTCATGCATATAAAATAAATTATAAGACGCAATCATTTGATCAATGATTCTCATTTCAAATATTGTTATGACATTGTTCATACTAAAGCTAGACTTTTAGTATACAATCCAACATCTCCATCTTGAATCCTCCTCTTGGTTCTCCTCTTGATTCCACAAACGAATCTTCAAAGTGATGGATGGATGGAGGAAAGGAAGTGGATGATGGATGGGGGGTGTTGTATGGTTGTGGCCTCTCTTCTCCTGTCTTATATTGTGTTCTCTATTATGATTTTGTGGCTTCATAGACCTCCTTTTATACTTGTAATCACGTCTCCAAGGCTTGGAATGGGTTTCCTTAATTATCCCACGGTTTAGGCCTCGAAAAGACGGATTTGGTAATTTCCCGAACATTGGTTCGACCTCAGCAAATAGGTCGAACCACTAAGCACAGGGTGAACCACAGGTCGAACCACCCTACTGGAAGCCCCAGGTGCTTGGTTCGACCAACCCAACAGGTCGAACCAGAATGTCTCAGGTCGAACCTAGGTCGAACCGATTTGCGCAGTCTCGCCGTTTCGCGTATAACTTTCACATCCGACCTCCGAATTGAGTGATTTTTGTGCTCACGCGATCCTCTCTTCCTGGGCTTTCTATCTATATAAAAGAACTCACAAAAACTCAAAGAATTGAATCTATAACAAGCCATGGAAAGTAGAACATCTGTTCTATTCGGCACAGCTCGCGCGGCGTCACCACTTTGCTCATAACTTCCTCGTTCGGCCTCCGAATGGGATGTTCTTTACGCCAAAACGACCCTCTCTTCAGTAGATTTCCAAAAATGTATCACAATATCAGTTTTGAGCTCCACACAAATACGGAATAATTATAAAAGTTGGACGTGCGTTTTCAGCATTCTTGCACAAATTGCACCTTTTCTCCAACTTTGCACTTTTGATCCCTTTTTCCACCTAAAACACCATAAAACACCTCACGTGCACCTTCATATCACATATAATGAATATATGACCATTGTACTAATATATGACAACAATTCTCATCAAAAAGGTGTCACTCTCATTAGGAGGTAAGCCATACCCTTCTTATACTTAGAACATTCATAGAGGGACACTTAAGAAATTGAGTGAAAAGAACCAACTTATGATCATAGTACCTTAAGGGAATTGAGATTAAGATCAATCTTAGGAGATTTAGACTTGTAAAAGAGTCAAGAACGTAGTTGCCTTGGCCATAGGGATTAGGGGTAAAATTGTGATTGCTTTTAGTCCACAAATTAATGAAGTTCACCATCAAGAGTTATGCATATCTAGCTAGAGTCTTAACCATGATTATGATTAGCATTGCTCTCTTCTCAAGTGAATTCTATCTCCATTCCATTCATTATTCGTTTGTTGATTGATCCCCTACTTTGTTTGTTCAAATTCTTAGTTAATTGAGTAGAACAATAAGTTTTAGTCTAAATACCAAACCTTCAATCTATCATTCTTACAAAGCATAAATTAATAGAAAATCCGGATACAATCATGAGTTTACTTTCCCTTGGAACGACATTATTATAAATTTTGTACTTGGTCACGCGTTTACTCGATGATAGAGTCTCTTACTCTTACACATTTTTACTAGAAATGCGACTAAGAACAATAATCGAGTGATGAGAGTGAAAATAAGCGTGTTTTGGTGTCCAATTTAACACCTTTTTTATGGGAATTGTTATTATATATTAGCATAAGTTTCTTATATTAGATATATTTGATAAAAATGTGCGTTTGAGGTTTTTTATTATTTTTAGGTGGAAAAAGGGTCAAAAGTGTAAAGTTGGAGAAAAGGTGTAACTTGTACAAGAATGCTGAAAAATGCATGTCCAAGTTGTGTAATTTTTCTGTGTTCATGTGGAGCTCAAAACTGAAAATGTGATACATCGTTGGAAAGCCACAGAATCCAAATGAGAATGTTATGATCAAAATAGTAAAGCCGCGTAAGCTGTTCTTGCTCAGCACGGTTATGTCACTTTGTATGACTTGTTATATATTTAAATATTAGAGTTTTTGTGAGTTCTTTATATGAATAGAAAGCCAAGGAAGAGAAGATTGCATGAGCGTAAGAATCACTCAAATCGGAGGTCGAATATGGAAGTTATGCACAAAACAGTGAGAATGCACATGCATCTGACTAGTAGTTCGACCAAGGCCTTCCCGTTCGACTAGAACCATTTTGGTCGAACTACAAAAGTCAAGTCTAACTGGAAATTTTTGATGGTGCTTGGATCGTTTGGTTAACGTGACCCGTTAGGGATTCATACCATGCGTTTCTATCACAGCGGAAGTAATAAATCATAGAAACGATTACCGTTCACCAAGGTATGTTGATGAAGAATGATTCTCGCAGGCAGCCTATGTTGTCCTACGAGAATGGCCATAACTTCCTCGTCTGATGTCGGAATTGAATGATCTTTGGGTTCAGACGATCCTCTCTTCGACGGCTTTGCGTCAGTATATTGATCATCAAATTCTGAGCAATTTATGATTTTATATAAATTTCGCAAGACGGCAGACAGCAGCAGCAAACTACCTTCTGATCTTCTGCCATATGTCCCAAGTCCGATCTCGACGTCGTGTGGGCGACGATCTACGAGACCTCCTCAATCTGCTCTCAACCCTCATCACACGTGAATAATAAGTTAGATTAGGGTTCCAGATAAGTTGAGGTGACTTATATACATGGGCTACAGCAGGGACCAGGAGAAGAAATTGGGTTGGGCCTCCATTGGGCTTAAGTATCCAAGCTTAGCCCAAAGCTTATACTTAAGTCCAATAATAATAATATATTCCACTAAAATATTATTATTGCACTACCGTACCAATCCCAAAATTACGTTTTGGGCTCCTTCTTATTATGAGCCCGTTAGTCTCCCCATGTTTAAGCTATACAATGTCCATTAATTAATTTAAGTTACTGACAACTCAATTAATTAATATCTCATCCAAGAGTAGTACCACTCAACCTCATTATCATGTCGGAATAAATTTCACCTGCAGGGTTTACATGATAATCCTTATGAGCTCCTCAAGGGGACATCATCAACCTATGACGGACACGGATTCCTTCTACAATCAACAGCACACCATAGAGACAGCACTATTTCCCAACTCATCGAGTTTGTTGATTTAATTACATGTAAATCTCACCTATTGATGAATCAAAGAAATACATACTGCCCTACGTGTCGAGGTTATTGTATAGGGATTAAGAGCACGAACTTCCATAATAACTGAGATCAAGTTCTCCTATAAGTCAGTATAAGTCAAACGATCTCAAACGGTCCTGCTCAATACACACAAGTGCACTAGTGTGATTCTATAGCCAAGACAAGCTAATACCAAACCACACTACAACCATCCCGATAGAGAGTCCCCGTCTATCTCGGTTGTGAGCATCTGTTTATACTTTATAAGAAAACCGATAATATGATCTTCCGCGTGTTGTCGCACAACATATTATCTACAGTATAAAGTAAGTGGACTATTCATCAAACATATAAATAAATTATAAGATGCAATCATTTGATCATATGATTCTCATTTCAAATTAATTGTTATAACATTATTTATACAAAAAGCTAGACTTTTAGTATACAATCCAACAATCTCCCACTTATACTAAAAGACTATGCTGTCATGTCTTCTGCCATACATCTGATTTCCACTCCCACTACACGACCATCAAAAGCTCTCGCCTTAAGGTCCTTGTAAATGGATTTACTAGGTTATCATCCGATGTGATCTAGGTGACAACAACCTTCCCCTCATCATACGATTTCTCATAATAGGTGGTACTCGCGCTCCATGTGTTAATTTCCTTATGAACTTGTGATTCTTTCAAGTTTGCAACTGCACCAATATCATCAATATAAATTGTGATAACCTTGGGCAAACTTAGAATCACACCAAAGTCCATCATGAAGTTTCTAGAGTCATATAGATACTTTGGCTGCCTTATAGGTTCCAATTTATCATCTTTCCATGATAGAGTCTGGAGTTCGAAATATATTTCTATATAACACTCCTCCATATTATGGCTCTACTTCCTAAAATTAAACACATAACCTTGAGGTGGATTTACTACCATCCCATCTGATTTGAAAAATCCAAATCTACGTAACTCATAAGAAGCAGCGAATTTGTCCGGTAAGCCTACATATAATTTCTAGTCCTTTTCAAGTACATAAGTATATGTCTTACCACAATTCAACATTCTTATTTTGGGTTACCTTGATACCCACTGTTCATGCCATCGGCAAAATAGATATCCAATCTCGTGCATAGTATTCCTTAGATTAAGCTTTCTCATTTGCCGAAGCATAAGGAACCACTTTTATCTTCTTTATCTACTTTTGTGTCACAAGACACATTCACTTAGATAAATTCACATGCTAAACGAGTAAGGATCATATCATTATATGAAACTTGAGATAAGCATAACATCCTTTCTTGTGATCCGTATTACCGTGATCAAAAGGATATTTTTGCTCTTCTTAAGTCCTTCATCTCATACCGCTTTATCAACCATACCCATATGCCCGACAATACTCTTTCATTGTCTCCAATGAGCAAGATACTATCTACGTATAGTACAAGAAATATCACCACGTTTCCATCACTCTTTTCAATATACAAGACCCATCCGATCATTGATTAGATCTATGTCACTGGATTACCTCATCAAAACGGATGTTTCATGATCTTGAAGCTTGCTTTAGTCCATGAATGGACACTTTTAAGCTTACTATCACAATGCTCTTAGCTTTTTGCAATGAATCACTCTGGTTGCTTCACATTGATGTTTCCCTTAAGACTTCCAATCAGGAAAGCTGTCTCGACATCTATTTGCTATCCCTCATATTTCATATGAGTAGCAACAAATAAAAGAGTCCGGATCAACTTAGGCATAACTACCGGCGAACAGGTTTTCTCATAATCGAACCCTTTCTTTCTGAGTATACCTTTTCGCAACAAGCTTGCTTCCAAGATTTTCACCTTATTCTATGATCCTCTTTTATTCTTGCATGCCCGCTTCCAATGGCTTTTACGCCATTTAGCGGTTCAACAAGCATCCAGACCTAATTTAAAATCCATCGATTCTATTTTAATATTCATTGCACTTTGCTAGGATTTGGCATTTCTAACTTGTAGTGCTTCGTCGTATCCATGGGTCCATTTCATGTTTGCGAGGGACCAAGTCTCACGACTTTCCCAAAACATGTATCTTACAAGTTGTCGAAGAACCCTCCCACTACGACAAGGCACTACATGCAATTGTGTATCAGACGTGACACGCGTTGCAGTTTACCTTGTGGTATATCCTCTTGTATACTTGGTACTTATACTTTGTGTTTTTCCCTCTCACTTCCTTTAGAACAATTTATACATGGGTTTATGATTTAATACATAGTTTCTTTTCAAAAATCTAGTGTTTGTGTTAACAATCACCCTTCAATCTTTTAGACTAAATAAATCACCTTCATTTTTATAGCATATCCCACAAACAGACAAACATTCAAATAAATTACTGTTTCTAGGGCTTATCCGTAAAATGAATTAAGTAATTCCAAATAATTCATCATCTATCTAATCATTACCATAAGAATCTTATTCCTTCTATCCACCATACCATTCAGCTGGGGCATGCCCGGTGTAGACCACTTGAGATTTAATCTCAACCTCTGATTAATAGCTCCTAACTATCCTAAGAGGTACTCGTAATGACGATTAAATCGTCATTACTTGATATATTTTCCATGACGCTTCACTGTACCAGCCTTGCAATTCTTGAATTAATCAAAGCACTTAGACAAGCAGTGCATCAAATAAATATATCGGTATCTAGAATAATCATCGATTGATGAATATTCATATCCACCTCTCATTCGGACAATCTTAGGACCACATAAATCATAATGAACTAATTCCAACATATATATCTTTGGTTCTGCACCCCTTTGCCTTGAAAAAGCAATTAGTCATTTTTACTCCCAAGCAAGACTCGAAAGTCAGATAGTTTTCACTTCAGATAAACCTAAGGGTCTATCGGCTATCAACTTTTGAATCCTACTCAAGTAAAATGATCTAGTCTTAGATGCCAAATATATGTTTAGTTCATATCCGAAGGTATCTTTCTCTTACTAAGATTAGAAGATTCATTATTAATTACTATTTGTTGCATCTGTGGAATATACATGATTTAAGAGTATACAAATTGTTCACCAACGTACAATAACAGATTACAACTCTATCCTTCATTATAATGACCATGTCATTTAAATGAAATGGAGTATCCATCTATTAATGCATAGAAACCAAAATTAAATTCTTTATATGAAAACGTACGTAAAACAATTTCTCATAATCAAACGTCTACTCATATCATTAGATAAATAGACAACTCCCACTGCAATAGCCACTACTCTTGTAGTTTTACCCATGTCATAACAATCTTATCCTCACTTAGTAATAAACATTTAGTGATTCCAGTATCTACACACTTCGTGTCAGTAAATGACATCACTAATCATGTTTTAAACAACTAGTGAATAAGATATAAAACTTGTTCACATTATGATGAAAATGGCTTTCCTTTGCCACATGTTTTGCCAGAAGTTTTCCACCATATACATCCTATTGTAATTCAGGTGGAACTTACTCAAAAACATCTAGGCAATTCACGAAGAATTAAATTGATCTAGGTTTCCCTTCAATTTATACTCCATGCTTTCCCAATTCATTCATCAAATTAAATCATGGTCTTCTGCCTTTTAACTTACTCAAGTATCCGAAGAGTTACATGAGACCATCATATTTCTATGAACCTCTCATCTCTTCACTAGAGACTTTAATAGGCATCATGAGACGTCCCTTGTGAGAACACACATTATTTTCTTAAGCAGTAAAATTCAAAACCAAGATTCTTTTCTAATCATCTAATTTGGACAAGTAAATATAATTTCTTTTAGTTAATAATATGTGAGATAAAACCATTTGAAAATCAGAGAATCATAAATTAATTTACCGATCAAAACTTCAAATTTTATCCTTTTATATTGATTCCCTCAAAACAATATAAAAATAAAATTCACCGACATCTCAAGCACTGTGAGTCTGCAAGCCACATTAGTGTGGACGTTTACAAACCCGAACATTTACAAGAGAAAATTTTACCCATTAATTTCATTTGTCAACCTAACTTCATGACAAAATAATTAATAGTCGGTTCCTCTTTAGCCATGCAAATAATAGCAGTGACTCCGTTGGAGAGGATACTAATTATTTACATCTAAGTGTGTACCATTATTTGATTCCAAGTCCGCTGGCCAAGCTTATGTGCCTTACTGTTGGAGAAGTACACACGTGCTCAGATAACTTTCTACAACCATCAATTATATAAGTTTGTATTAGTGAACCGCATATAAGCTCATCCGTTAGGGAGGAAGGCACTATAGCCAACGCGCAAGTCCATATGCATCACATTACAAACAATAATTATTTAAAGAAGTTTGTACCAGTGATCCGTGAATAAACTCATCCGTTAGGGAGGAAGGCTCTATTGCCAACGCGCAAGTTTACTCACATCACTTACAAACCAATAATGGAGGCCGTGGGAATTAATTACCAATCCCCTCTCCCACTTAGTTATTTAAGACCGAGGGTTTTTACATGCATATAATATTTCAGAATAAAATATGCAACCTAGGATGCTCATACTTCCAAATATATAACAATAATTGACCAATAAAACAATTATAGCAGTTATATATAAGGAAATAAATTGCCAAAAATAAGTTGACTTGATCAACACTCCAACGTACATGCATATAATATACCAAATATAATACGCAATCTAGCATGCTTCTATTTAAGGCAATAAATCATAGAGAATCGTGCATACATATATAGCAATAACTAATTAATAAATCAATTATAACAGTTATATAACAGTGAATTCGATTGTTCGCCACCAATCAAGAATACGGATAACTGCGATAGGGATCGACCTCCCAGCAGCCTGCTCCACCACTCTGGCACCCTGCCCGATCATATTGTGAAGACTCACGCGGAACCTGATGCAGACCAGTCGAACTTGATGCAAACCCGCTCGAACCTGGTGCAGAGTCGATCAAACCTGATGCAAACCAATCGAACCTGATGTGAATCCGCTCGAACCTGGTGCAGCATTGATCGAACCTGATGCAGACCAATCGAACCTGATGTAAACCCGCTCGAACCTAGTGAAGCATCGATCGAACCTGATGCAGACCAATCGAACCTGATGCTAATCCGTTCGAACCTGGTGCAGCATCGATCGAACCTGATGCAGACCAATCGAACCTGATGCAGACCCGCTCGAACCTGTTACAGCATCGATCGAACCTGATGCAAACCAATCGAACCTGATGCAGACCAATCGAACCTGATACAAATCCACTCGAACTGTCGCTCGTCCAAGGACCTACTTGCACGGAACCAAGTTCAGCCCAACGCGCAACATCAAACTACACCAAATGTCGTTCAGGGTTCGCAATTGTATGAACCTAGGAATCCAATCTCCACCGTCCAGAATCTACGCCTGTGAGTTTTGAACATGCTGTCCAAATTACAGGTCGATCCAACGGTTAGATTGTGAGAAATAGCTCTTTTCCCTCGACTACGCAGAACAGAATCGCCCAAAAAACTGCTTCTATTTTCGGCGTATTCCCGACAACATAAAGCTCCAAATACGATCTTCACCATTCAGAATGTACATCCACAAAATATAAACGTGCTGACCAAAAATCAGCCTGATCCGACGGTTGAAACTCTAGTTATTGCCTCTGCAATGTCACTGCGCTGGATTTTCTCTCAATTTCTTCCTTCCATGTGAAATTGACGAACAGTTTTCGTCGAATCCTCTCACACACAACCATCAACGAACAGATATGATATAGGGTATATTTCACATAGGGATATTCATGGTTTGCGCAATAAAACCAAAACCCTAAACATGCGATCCTAATTTCGAAAAATTAATCACATAAACCCTAGCCTAACGTGTCACGCTTCACCACGAAATCGAAGCTCTGATACCAATTGATGGCGCTTGGATCGTTTGGTTAACGTGACCTGTTAGGGATTCATACCATGCGTTTCTATCACAGCAGAAGCAATAAATCATATAAACGATTACCGTTCACCAAGGTATGTTGATGAAGATTGATTCTCGCAGGCAGCCTGTGCAGTCCCACGAGAATGGCCATAACTTCCTCGTCTGATGTCGGAATTGAATGATCTTTGCGTTCAGACGATCCTCCCTTCGACGGCTTTCTTTCAGTATATTGATCATTAAATTTTAAGCACTTTAAGATTTTATATAAATTTCGCAAAGCGGCGGACAGCAGCAGCAAACTACCTTCTGATCTTCTGCCATATGTCCCAAGTCCGATCTCGACGTCGTGTGGGCGACGATCTACGAGACCTCCTCAATCTGCTCTCAACCCTCATCACACGTGAATAATCAGTTAGATTAGGGTTCCAGATAAGTTGAGGTGACTTATATACATGGGCTACAGCAGGGACCAGGAGAAGAAATTGGGTTGGGCCTCCATTGGGCTTAAGTATCCAAGCTTAGCCCAAAGCTTATACTTAAGTCCAATAATAATAATATATTCCACTAAAATATTATTATTGCACTACCGTACCAATCCCAAAATTACGTTTTGGGCTCCTTCTTATTATGAGCCCGTTAGTCTCCCCATGTTTAAGATATACAATGTCCATTAATTAATTTAAGTTACTGACAACTCAATTAATTAATATCTCATCCAAGAGTAGTACCACTCAACCTCATTATCATGTCGGAATAAATTTCACCTGCAGGGTTTACATGATAATCCTTATGAGCTCCTCAAGGGGACATCATCAACCTATGACGGACACGGATTCCTTCTACAATCAACAGCACACCATAGAGACAGCACTATTTCCCAACTCATCGAGTTTGTTGATTTAATTACATGTAAATCTCACCCATTGATGAATCAAAGAAATACATACTGCCCTACGTGTCGAGGTTATTGTATAGGGATTAAGAGCACGAACTTCCATAATAACTGAGATCAAGTTCTCCTATAAGTCAGTATAAGTCAAACGATCTCAAACGGTCCTGCTCAATACACACAAGTGCACTAGTGTGATTCTATAGCCAAGACAAGCTAATACCAAACCACACTACAACCATCCCGATAGAGAGTCCCCGTCTATCTCGGTTGTGAGCATCTGTTTATACTTTATAAGAAAACCGATAATATGATCTTCCGCGTGTTGTCGCACAACATATTATCTACAGTATAAAGTAAGTGGACTATTCATCAAACATATAAATAAATTATAAGATGCAATCATTTGATCATATGATTCTCATTTCAAATTAATTGTTATAACATTGTTTATACAAAAAGCTAGACTTTTAGTATACAATCCAACAATCTCCCACTTATACTAAAAGACTATGCTGTCATGTCTTCTGCCATACATCTGATTTCCACTCCCACTACACGACCATCAAAAGCTCTCGCCTTAAGGTCCTTGTAAATGGATTTACTAGGTTATCATCCGATGTGATCTAGGTGACAACAACCTTCCCCTCATCATACGATTTCTCATAATAGGTGGTACTCGCGCTCCATGTGTTAATTTCCTTATGAACTTGTGATTCTTTCAAGTTTGCAACTGCACCAATATCATCAATATAAATTGTGATAACCTTGGGCAAACTTAGAATCACACCAAAGTCCATCATGAAGTTTCTAGAGTCATATAGATACTTTGGCTGCCTTATAGGTTCCAATTTATCATCTTTCCATGATAGAGTCTGGAGTTCGAAATATATTTCTATATAACACTCCTCCATATTATGGCTCTACTTCCTAAAATTAAACACATAACCTTGAGGTGGATTTACTACCATCCCATCTGATTTGAAAAATCCAAATCTACGTAACTCATAAGAAGCAGCGAATTTGTCCGGTAAGCCTACATATAATTTCTAGTCCTTTTCAAGTACATAAGTATATGTCTTACCACAATTCAACATTCTTATTTTGGGTTACCTTGATACCCACTGTTCATGCCATCGGCAAAATAGATATCCAATCTCGTGCATAGTATTCCTTAGATTAAGCTTTCTCATTTGCCGAAGCATAAGGAACCACTTTTATCTTCTTTATCTACTTTTGTGTCACAAGACACATTCACTTAGATAAATTCACATGCTAAACGAGTAAGGATCATATCATTATATGAAACTTGAGATAAGCATAACATCCTTTCTTGTGATCCGTATTACCGTGATCAAAAGGATATTTTTGCTCTTCTTAAGTCCTTCATCTCATACCGCTTTATCAACCATACCCATATGCCCGACAATACTCTTTCATTGTCTCCAATGAGCAAGATACTATCTACGTATAGTACAAGAAATATCACCACGTTTCCATCACTCTTTTCAATATACAAGACCCATCCGATCATTGATTAGATCTATGTCACTGGATTACCTCATCAAAACGGATGTTTCATGATCTTGAAGCTTGCTTTAGTCCATGAATGGACACTTTTAAGCTTACTATCACAATGCTCTTAGCTTTTTGCAATGAATCACTCTGGTTGCTTCACATTGATGTTTCCCTTAAGACTTCCAATCAGGAAAGCTGTCTCGACATCTATTTGCTATCCCTCATATTTCATATGAGTAGCAACAAATAAAAGAGTCCGGATCAACTTAGGCATAACTACCGGCGAACAGGTTTTCTCATAATCGAACCCTTTCTTTCTGAGTATACCTTTTCGCAACAAGCTTGCTTCCAAGATTTTCACCTTATTCTATGATCCTCTTTTATTCTTGCATGCCCGCTTCCAATGGCTTTTACGCCATTTAGCGGTTCAACAAGCATCCAGACCTAATTTAAAATCCATCGATTCTATTTTAATATTCATTGCACTTTGCTAGGATTTGGCATTTCTAACTTGTAGTGCTTCGTCGTATCCATGGGTCCATTTCATGTTTGCGAGGGACCAAGTCTCACGACTTTCCCAAAACATGTATCTTACAAGTTGTCGAAGAACCCTCCCACTACGACAAGGCACTACATGCAATTGTGTATCAGACGTGACACGCGTTGCAGTTTACCTTGTGGTATATCCTCTTGTATACTTGGTACTTATACTTTGTGTTTTTCCCTCTCACTTCCTTTAGAACAATTTATACATGGGTTTATGATTTAATACATAGTTTCTTTTCAAAAATCTAGTGTTTGTGTTAACAATCACCCTTCAATCTTTTAGACTAAATAAATCACCTTCATTTTTATAGCATATCCCACAAACAGACAAACATTCAAATAAATTACTGTTTTTAGGGCTTATCCATAAAATGAATTAAGTAATTCCAAATAATTCATCATCTATCTAATCATTACCATAAGAATCTTATTCCTTCTATCCACCATACCATTCAGCTGGGGCATGCCCGGTGTAGACCACTTGAGATTTAATCTCAACCTCTGATTAATAGCTCCTAACTATCCTAAGAGGTACTCGTAATGACGATTAAATCGTCATTACTTGATATATTTTCCATGACGCTTCACTGTACCAGCCTTGCAATTCTTGAATTAATCAAAGAACTTAGACAAGCAGTGCATCAAATAAATATATCGGTATCTAGAATAATCATCGATTGATGAATATTCATATCCACCTCTCATCCGGACAATCTTAGGACCACATAAATCATAATGAACTAATTCTAACATATATATCTTTGGTTCTGCACCCCTTTGCCTTGAAAAAGCAATTAGTCATTTTTACTCCCAAGCAAGACTCGAAAGTCAGATAGTTTTCACTTCAGATAAACCTAAGGGTCTATCGGCTATCAACTTTTGAATCCTACTCAAGTAAAATGATCTAGTCTTAGATGCCAAATATATGTTTAGTTCATATCCGAAGGTATCTTTCTCTTACTAAGATTAGAAGATTCATTATTAATTACTATTTGTTGCATCTGTGGAATATACATGATTTAAGAGTATACAAATTGTTCACCAACGTACAATAACAGATTACAACTCTATCCTTCATTATAATGACCATGTCATTTAAATGAAATGGAGTATCCATCTATTAATGCATAGAAACCAAAATTAAATTCTTTATATGAAAACGTACGTAAAACAATTTCTCATAATCAAACGTCTACTCATATCATTAGATAAATAGACAACTCCCACTGCAATAGCCACTACTCTTGTAGTTTTACCCATGTCATAACAATCTTATCCTCACTTAGTAATAAACATTTAGTGATTCCAGTATCTACACACTTCGTGTCAGTAAATGACATCACTAATCATGTTTTAAACAACTAGTGAATAAGATATAAAACTTGTTCACATTATGATGAAAATGGCTTTCCTTTGCCACATGTTTTGCCAGAAGTTTTCCACCATATACATCCTATTGTAATTCAGGTGGAACTTACTCAAAAACATCTAGGCAATTCACGAAGAATTAAATTGATCTAGGTTTCCTTTCAATTTATACTCCATGCTTTCTCAATTCATTCATCAAATTAAATCATGGTCTTCTGCCTTTTAACTTACTCAAGTATCCGAAGAGTTACATGAGACCATCATATTTCTATGAACCTCTCATCTCTTCACTAGAGACTTTAATAGGCATCATGAGACGTCCCTTGTGAGAACACACATGTATTTTCTTAAGCAGTAAAATTCAAAACCAAGATTCTTTTCTAATCATCTAATTTGGACAAGTAAATATAATTTCTTTTAGTTAATAATATGTGAGATAAAACCATTTGAAAATCAGAGAATCATAAATTAATTTACCGATCAAAACTTCAAATTTTATCCTTTTATATTGATTCCCTCAAAACAATATAAAAATAAAATTCACCGACATCTCAAGCACTGTGAGTCTGCAAGCCACATTAGTGTGGACGTTTACAAACCCGAACATTTACAAGAGAAAATTTTACCCATTAATTTCATTTGTCAACCTAACTTCATGACAAAATAATTAATAGTCGGTTCCTCTTTAGCCATGCAAATAATAGCAGTGACTCCGTTGGAGAGGATACTAATTATTTACATCTAAGTGTGTACCATTATTTGATTCCAAGTCCGCTGGCCAAGCTTATGTGCCTTACTGTTGGAGAAGTACACACGTGCTCAGATAACTTTCTACAACCATCAATTATATAAGTTTGTATTAGTGAACCGCATATAAGCTCATCCGTTAGGGAGGAAGGCACTATAGCCAACGCGCAAGTCCATATGCATCACATTACAAACAATAATTATTTAAAGAAGTTTGTATCAGTGATCCGTGAATAAACTCATCCGTTAGGGAGGAAGGCTCTATTGCCAACGCGCAAGTTTACTCACATCACTTACAAACCAATAATGGAGGCCGTGGGAATTAATTACCAATCCCCTCTCCCACTTAGTTATTTAAGATCGAGGGTTTTTACATGCATATAATATTTCAGAATAAAATATGCAACCTAGGATGCTCATACTTCCAAATATATAACAATAATTGACCAATAAAACAATTATAGCAGTTATATATAAGGAAATAAATTGCCAAAAATAAGTTGACTTGATCAACACTCCAACGTACATGCATATAATATACCAAATATAATACGCAATCTAACATGCTTCTATTTAAGGCAATAAATCATAGAGAATCGTGCATACATATATAGCAATAACCAATTAATAAATCAATTATAACAGTTATATAACAGTGAATTCGATTGTTCGCCACCAATCAAGAATACGGATAACTGCGATAGGGATCGACCTCCCAGCAGCCTGCTCCACCACTCTGGCACCCTGCCCGATCATATTGTGAAGACTCACGCGGAACCTGATGCAGACCAGTCGAACTTGATGCAAACCCGCTCGAACCTGGTGCAGAGTCGATCAAACCTGATGCAAACCAATCGAACCTGATGTGAATCGCTCGAACCTGGTGCAGCATTGATCGAACCTGATGCAGACCAATCGAACCTGATGTAAACCCGCTCGAACCTAGTGCAGCATCGATCGAACCTGATGCAGACCAATCGAACCTGATGCTAATCCGTTTGAACCTGGTGCAGCATCGATCGAACCTGATGCAGACCAATCGAACCTGATGCAGACCCGCTCGAACCTGTTACAGCATCGATCGAACCTGATGCAAACCAATCGAACCTGATGCAGACCAATCGAACCTGATACAAATCCACTCGAACTGTCGCTCGTCCAAGGACCTACTTGCACGGAACCAAGTTCAGCCCAACGCGCAACATCAAACTACACCAAATGTCGTTCAGGGTTCGCAATTGTAGGAACCTAGGAATCCAATCTCCACCGTCCAGAATCTACGCCTGTGAGTTTTGAACATGCTGTCCAAATTACAGGTCGATCCAACGGTTAGATTGTGAGAAATAGCTCTTTTCCCTCGACTACGCAGAACAGAATCGCCCAAAAAACTGCTTCTATTTTCGGCGTATTCCCGACAACATAAAGCTCCAAATACGATCTTCACCATTCAGAATGTACATCCACAAAATATAAACGTGCTGACCAAAAATCAACCTGATCCGACGGTTGAAACTCTAGTTATTGCCTCTGCAATGTCACTGCGCTGAATTTTCTCTCAATTTCTTCCTTCCATGTGAAATTGACGAACAGTTTTCGTCGAATCCTCTCACACACAACCATCAACGAACAGATATGATATAGGGTATATTTTACATAGGGATATTCATGGTTTGCGCAATAAAACCAAAACCCTAAACATGCGATCCTAATTTCGAAAAATTAATCACATAAACCCTAGCCTAACGTGTCACGCTTCACCACGAAATCGAAGCTCTGATACCAATTGATGGCGCTTGGATCGTTTGGTTAACGTGACCTGTTAGGGATTCATACCATGCGTTTCTATCACAGCGGAAGCAATAAATCATAGAAACGATTACCGTTCACCAAGGTATGTTGATGAAGATTGATTCTCGCAGGCAGCCTGTGCAGTCCCACGAGAATGGCCATAACTTCCTCGTCTGATGTCGGAATTGAATGATCTTTGCGTTCAGACGATCCTCCCTTCGACAGCTTTCTTTCAGTATATTGATCATCAAATTTTAAGCACTTTAAGATTTTATATAAATTTCGCAAAGCGGCGGACAGCAGCAGCAAACTACCTTCTGATCTTCTGCCATATGTCCCAAGTCCGATCTCGACGTCGTGTGGGCGACGATCTACGAGACCTCCTCAATCTGCTCTCAACCCTCATCACACGTGAATAATCAGTTAGATTAGGGTTCCAGATAAGTTGAGGTGACTTATATACATGGGCTACAGCAGGGACCAGGAGGAGAAATTGGGTTGGGCCTCCATTGGGCTTAAGTATCCAAGCTTAGCCCAAAGCTTATACTTAAGTCCAATAATAATAATATATTCCACTAAAATATTATTATTGCACTACCGTACCAATCCCAAAATTACGTTTTGGGCTCCTTCTTATTATGAGCCCGTTAGTCTCCCCATGTTTAAGATATACAATGTCCATTAATTAATTTAAGTTACTGACAACTCAATTAATTAATATCTCATCCAAGAGTAGTACCACTCAACCTCATTATCATGTCGGAATAAATTCCACCTGCAGGGTTTACATGATAATCCTTATGAGGTCCTCAAGGGGACATCATCAACCTATGACGGACACGGATTCCTTCTACAATCAACAGCACACCATAGAGACAGCACTATTTCCCAACTCATCGAGTTTGTTGATTTAATTACATGTAAATCTCACCCATTGATGAATCAAAGAAATACATACTGCCCTACGTGCCGAGGTTATTGTATAGGGATTAAGAGCACGAACTTCCATAATAACTGAGATCAAGTTCTCCTATAAGTCAGTATAAGTCAAACGATCTCAAGCGGTCCTGCTCAATACACACAAGTGCACTAGTATGATTCTATAGCCAAGACAAGCTAATACCAAACCACACTACAACCATCCCGGTAGAGAGTCCCCGTCTATCTTGGTTGTGAGCATCTGTTTATAATTTATAAGAAAACCGATAATATGATCTTCCGCGTGTTGTCGCACAACATATTATCTACAATATAAAGTAAGTGGACTATTGCATCGAACATATAAATAAATTATAAGATGCAATCATTTGATCATATGATTCTCATTTCAAATTAATTGTTATAACATTGTTCATACAAAAAGCTAGACTTTTAGTATACAATCCAACAATTTTAGCTTACAGACATTCCATTCGACCAAGGTCTTCCAGTTCGACTAGAACCACTTTGGTCAAACGGGACACATAATTATAATTTCGACAGGTTTTACACCCCCAATGCGCGTATTTTCATATTTTCTAAAAAAAGCCCATCCAAGGTCCATAAAGAGAGCTTATAAGTATAAAAGGGGATGTAGATCACACCAAAGAAGTGAGAACAATAACACAATCATCCTACACCCCACAAGGAGGATTCCCCCCACCATCACATCCATCCTTTCCTCCATCCATCCATCACTGTGAAGATTCATTTGTGGAATCAAGAAGGAGAACCAAGAGGATTTGAAGAGACGGAAGAGAGAATGTAGGAGACTTCTACACCAAGGATTTTCCTAATTCTTTTCTTCTACTTTCTAATTTTTCGAACATATGGGTAAGGTCTATCCAACCCCCATGATTGTTCTTCGCAACATCATAGGCTAGAACTATTTTGGTAGATCTAGGGTTTTGAAGGTTCTTATGAATTAATTGAACTTTCGTGTGTATACTCCGTACAACATTACTTGTGGAATTATTTTATATATGACTATGCATTTTTAATCCATATTCAGAGTCGTTTTGTGCATCTTTAACTGTTATATATAGTCTGAATATATATCTTGCTTGTTGATTGAGCGCGTTCACTGCTGAACAGGATTCCATGTTATAATTCTAAGTGAGGGGACTCCGAAACTTCATTAGAACTATCATATATGAATACTTGTTAATTGAATTGAATTCAGGTTAATAAGTAGGATAAAGAGGGTAATTTTATAGTACCTATAAAGAGAGATCATAGTGGGTTAGAGTACCAATCCTAGTGGAAAATAATTGATACTGATAGTACCTAGAAAGGGGGGTGAAATTATATCTCTTGCTCCAAGGTTATTCACACGTATTACACGCATATTTACTTGTGTCTGTAGAGTGGATTTGCATGACTTAGTGATGTTTCCATATTCCACAAGGCAGAGTCGGATATTGATACATGAAAGGAAAATTAATGAGTGAAACCAGATTACCCATGGGCTACCTATTCTCCATTCTTGAGTCACATTCGTATTCTTCAAGTGTTATTTTATTTTAATTATTATTTAATTTAATTGTTTATTAGTTATTACTTCAATCCTCAATATTATTGCCAACTTTCTTAATTAATTAACTTATAATTAAATTGATAATACGCCGTCCTTTGGGTTCGATATTTAACTTGGTCACTTGCTTAAGCTGCAATTGATATCCTTAATACTTGGGGATTATTTTGCATGCAAAGAAAATGCGCATCATCAAGCTCCATTGCTTTACTCCGTTTTGTACTCTTAATCATGTCCTTTTACCTTATGAGACACCTCATGTTTAGGCTCTTTTTTTGCAAGCCGTCTGTTTGGCTTCTTATTTTCTTTTTTCCCCTTTACCTTTCTCCTTGTCCCCTCTTATTTTCATTTGCCTTTTTTATAATATTGTCTAGTTTGATAGAGACAATATGAATTTTCCAATTACCAAATCAATTGCCACACAATGACAATTCACATGTCACCACTGAATACACTTATTTTAAAATTTTAAATTAAAATTGGGCTGTGCACATATTAATCCACACAAGTGCTACAGTAATATAATGAGACATAATTCAAATTATCTTAATCATGCCTTCGAACAAACATAACTGTTGAATCCATTGAAATGGATTATAATTTATATGAAACAAAATAGTGAAAAATCTCAATCATCACATTATTAGCCATGATTAAGGTGAATGGAAAAGTAACTTTAAAATAGTGTCTATTAGATTAAAGTGTGTCTATGAATAGTTGTGATCGATTGATATAATTGTTGAATAAGTTGCGTCTTTTCATTAAAAGACAAATGAATTTGAATTCAAAATCAAATCCAATGGTCGCATCAATTTACGTAAAGACGCCTTAAAATCTATAAATAGGCCCTTTCATTCCATAATCCATCACTTGATTTTCAATCCGAAGTACTCAAATGTATCGTACACTTTCGAATTTCACTTGATTATACATTCTAAAAATCATTTCCGTACTTAGAGTCTTGGTCTCTAACATTTTCAAAGTCATCCTACTCCTAAGGTGAGTTCATAATATCGATTGGTTCGCCGTATCTTGTGATTTGTAGTACTACTAATATCACAAGATGTGAGTCGTTGTATTTTGGAGATGATTGCCATAGTACCGTAAGCACCAGAGCGGGGCCAATTTCGTCTTAAGGAGAAATAATGTAACTCTTGATTCGACTCAAATTTCATTCTTATTTTTCTGTCATATTTTTCTAGTCAACATATTATATCGAAACCCAAATATACCCAACAATCTTAAGACGAAATATGCTCATGACTCCGGTATAGTAATTGTTGACTACAAAGGATGTTGAAGGAAATTTTTGAAAATAAAAGTAACGAAGGTACGCAAGTACCAGAAGTCAGTTTTATAAAGATAAATCATGTTTACTTTGAATATATATTCAGTTTTACATTTGATTCACGAAATGCATTTTTAATCAATTTCTGTTAATCAAACCTTTTTGATTTCCTGATTTTACATTCACTTGTCGGACTTATGATAATTTGGAATTAGGATGTTCTAAAATTCTACACCCATACCCTCCGCAAGGCAACGGGCATCGCGACCTCCGGCGATGGACGTTGCGTCTAGGCGCAAATCGGCGGTGGCCTTGTGGCGGTCATGGTGGATTAACGGCGACGAGTAGCGTCACTTCCGCCTGTGATGGCGTGTTTTCCGGCCAAATTTCTCTCGCCGCCGACTGACTCATATCAAAATGAAAATATGTCAGTCGGGCAAAGAACAGTTTCACGGGAAACTCGAAACCGAAAGGGGATCTGACCGGTCCAATGTTTTTGCATTTAATACTTCCACCATTTGACAATGCACATTCTTTCAATACTATTTGGAGAGAGAATTATTTGAGGAGAGAAAGGGTCTGATCAGTTGCTTAAATTTTGAAGTTCAATGACATTCTTTGAATCCCCAATTTTTGTATGACAAAAGGTTGTATGCTCTCTGCCTAACGGGGAAGAGATACTGGAATTTCAAACGTTGAAATTATTGGTGTGTGAAGGGTTGTATCCCTTAAAGAGTTGTGTCTCTTCATACATAATCGTGTTCCTTATTGAAGGAAATGTGTTTTTTCATGAAAAGTTATGCCTCGTCGTAAAGAATTATATCTTTTCGTGAGAAGATTAAAGATCATATTATTCCAAAAGAAATGGATAAATGATTCAAACAATTATATTATTAATCGATTGATTAATTATTTCAAGAAAAGAGGCCAACAGATTCAAATGTGGGGAGGATCCCCATAACATTCAAATGCGGGGAAAAGTGCCTCCATAGACATTCAAATGTGGGGTGATTGCCAAGGGCGTATCTCCTAAAGTTAAAACTATCTTGGCTTATGGCAACCGATCTCAAGAAAATTAAACGAATACGTGATGAGATTTATTAGAGATTAAATGTTGCATGTCTAAGAGGAATGTAATAAAAGCCACACATTAAAAAATATTTATAGCGGTAACTCAACCATGATGGGTGGATGTCCCACAAACTTGGTTCAATGAGACAACTAAGTTATATTTGTTTAGTTGTGCACTTGAAATATATTAATTAATCTATTCTTAGAGACAATTCAAGTGCAAATGAACATGTTGACGTGTGGTTAGGGTAAGCATAAAAGTTTTTAATGACTCTTATACCTAATAAAGATGGGGTATGACATGATACTCTTGATAAGAGGTCACCTATGAAAGTGCGAGGACGGGCCGCCTCAATGAAGCGCTTATGAATCCAAGATATGGTCCACGACCAAAATGGACACAACCATGAGAACCAAAGGTATTAGGAAAAGTGTTATGTTGGTACTATTGTCTTAGCATACACAAAAGCATAGTAGTTCAAGGCATCGCGTCCACTAAACTGCGAGTATGTCCGATGGTATTCAACTAGGGAAGGTTCAAAGCCGGAAGGTACCTATCTCGATATAACATCTTTTTGCTTGAACTCACTTTACCATCAATCTTCCGTGTCGTATTCTTTTCAGTTGACTTTATCCATTCATGTGGGGATTGTTGGGAAAATTAAGGTGAATGAAAAAGTAACCTTAAAATGGTGTCTATTAGATTAAAGTGTGTCTATGGATAGTTGTGATCGATTGATATAATTGTTGAATAAGTTGCGTCTTTTCATTAAAAGACATGAATTTGAATTCAAAATCAAATCCAATGGTCGCATCAATTCACGTAAAGACACCTTGAAATCTATAAATAGGCCCTTTCATTCCATAATCCGTCACTTGATTTTCACTCCGAAGTACTCAAATGTATCGTACACTCTCGAATTTCACTTGATTATGCATTCTAAAAATCATTTCCGTACTTAGAGTCTTGATTTCTAACATTTTCAAAGTCATCATACTCCTAAGGTGAGTTCATAATATCGGTTAGTTCGCCGTATTTTGTGATTTGTAGTGCTGCTAATATCACAAGATGTGAGTCGTTGTATCTTGGAGATGATTGCCATAGCACCGTAAGCACCAGAGCGGGGCAATTTCTTCTTAAGGAGAAATATGTAACTCTTGACTCGACTCAAATTCCATTCTTATTTTTCTGTCATATTTTTCTAGTCAACATATTATACCGAAACTCAAATATACCCAACATGTGCGACTTAGTATATTGGGGACCATAACCTAGGAAAATTTTATATGCTACACAATTCGGTCACCCATAATCACCTAATTATGTAGTATTGTGTATCTACTCATTTGACCCATATCATTATTATTATAGTCATAAACTTTTAATTTTAATTGGATCACTTAATTAAAGCCATAAAATAATTGAATAGGTGATATAATTACATAATAATAATAATAATAATAATATATGACCGATTATACAGGAAATTAAAAATTTCCTAACATAATCTTATTTAACTTATTGGGATTACAAAACCCACATATTTTGAATTCAAAAAATGGCATAACTGGATTAATCAAGTGGTAAGGATCCGAAGATCCTCATCCTGTTCAAAAAAGGGAATGTCGGAATGATGCAAAGACACCCAGGCATCGATGCCGTCATTGTTGGCAGTGTTGAGCAGAGTAAACTGGTCCCTGAACGGTGCCTCCGCGATGCTCACCCACACCGGTTTCCCAAACCCGAAGTCGAGCTCGTACTCTCCGAACTTGGAAAAATCAGTAATAAATATGGCCTTGTAATCTTCCCTCTCTGCTTTCTCAAAAGCCTCCCGAAAACAATCCACCATCAGCCATCTCCCGAACTCTCTATCGCTTAGAATCCTGGCACAGTCTTTCACGCACTGAACGACGACGTCTCGCATCCTCAACGCCATCTCCGGCAGATTCTGCTCCATCTCCTCACTCTCGCGGGCGTTGAATTCCACGAAGGTTTCCGCCACCCACGTACCGCATGAATCCTTCGGCAGGGGCGGGATCGTCCTTTCACGAACGTTGATCACTTGACCGATCAGGGTAGCTCTTGACTTGCCGTGCTTCGCCCGGTCAGCGCGCAAGAGTGCCCGGGTCAGCACCGCCGACACCACCGCCACCCTCGACGGGGGATGCTCGATTCCAGCTGATTTCCATTTGCTGCTCAGCATGTCTCGAAGTTTGGATATGGCATTTTTGTCGAACATGTATCTCCTGGAAACGATACTCCTGTCTCGAGTTCTGGATATGCATTCATGTGGGGGAAGGTCGACGGGAGGAAAGTAGGTAGGGGAGTTGAAAGTTGGGGAGATGAGTAGGCCGCCGTCGCTGGCAACATTGGCCCAAGCTGCCAGGAATATACCGACGGATCCGGAGTCGAAAATCCTGTGTGAGATGCAGGCTGCAATGGCCAACCCCCCACACTGAAACCTGGATATGCATTACTGATTTGAATTAAAGACATGTAAGACCTAAGATTATGAAACAATTTTTTTTTTCACTAAATCGTTAGTAAGAAGATTTGTATGCCCATACGAATTAATATTCCTAGAGATGTTTGTAACTTGCTTTTGCAGTATGATTAAGGTTATACAAGATTTTTTTATGTCACATTGTGGATTACACGCATGAGATAGTAGAAAGATAAAAAGGTACTTTCCGTCGCATTTCAAAATTTGTTTGCTTTTTTTTTCTTTCTAAGATTAAAGAATACGGAGTAGTATTTTAATATAAAATGAGTTAAAAATATAATATTTTAATATAAAATAAAATAGGTAGTGGTATAAGTTTAGTGTTTTAGTCTCAAGATATATAAATAAAAATTAAAATGAGATATCTAAATTATAAAAAATATGTAAAGATTGAAATGAGATTTATAGAGTATAAATTCCAAGATAATAATTGAAATTCTTTTCTGTATCAATCGTATAATTAGCAAAATAAGAAATTATATAATAATGTGACAGAAAAATCCGTGTAGACCAAAGGTACTAATTAAAGAAACCGATGCTCCACGAAAGTATTCATAATTTCATTTTGATTTTTCTCATAAACTAGCATTTCAACACAAAGGTATTCTGATGTTATTTAAACCCAAAAAAAAAGTCTAAATCATTACTTTTGGATAAATCATTTTATCTCTACCCGAATGAGAAGCCTAGTAATATCGTCTCATGCAGCAGTAAGAATATAAAAAAATAGTGTCGTGTATTGCATGGTCAGGGATTTTGTCAAATAAATAGTAGCACTTAACTAAAAATGTATCTTAAATTTTTTTTATAATATACTCCCTCCATAATACATGCTATGTAGACTCTTGGGGTACAGTATATCAAAAACCACTGTGGTAAAATCTTAATTTCACCCTTTGAACAAACACTATTCCCTTCCGATAAATGGTAAACCCTTGGACTACAAAAAAAATGCTTATAAATACATTAAAAAGTGTTGTAATAGGTAATATATTAATACATTTTGCCTATCACCACATTGATTTTTTGTGTGATCCATTCTGCCGTGGGGATAGACAATGCCCCTATCACCACACTTTAAAGTGTGAAGAATTATGCATATTATCACACTTACTTTTATTAATACACTTTAAAGTGTGAAGATAGGTGACTTATTAATACACTTTTAAATGTCACAATTAAATAATATTAAAGAAAATAAAATCAGAAGTGTTTTCTCTTAGACTCGATCCTGTATCACCCGTATTAGATCCTCATTTTAAGTCAAAAAGCCATTAAACTACAAGTAATTCTTGTAATATTTTATTAAAAATAATATATATACATAGAATACAACCAAGTAGGCTAGCCCACTTGGCCACCGGACTCCTCACACAAGTGAGTGACACAAGTTCGATTCCCATTAGGAACGAATAGGAGAGGGAGTTATAAGGAGCCTTGGGAGAATAAGAGGTGTAAGGAGACTTGGTGAACTAACCACTAATTATACTAACAACTAACTTTGACCGATCCAAAAATAAAAAAATAGAATACATAATTAAGTTTTATACTGAATTTAATAATATTAATTTTATATTATCAGTTTAATAGGTATAATAAAATAAAATTAAAATTACTAATTAAATTATAGTATAAATTTAATTTTGTAAAATAAAATATAATTATATAGAAATATATATAACTAATTATTCTAAAAATAATTAATTTAAAGTATAAAATTTTATTATTAAAATAAAAATAAATTTTATTTTCTTAATCATTAAATTAATTAAAATAACTATTTATTATAAAAAAATTAAAAAATAATTTAAATTTTTAATAAAATAAATGGTTTCTATTTTAATATTTTAACAACGAAAAAAAATAAAATAAAATTTTAATAATTTGTGATCTTTCATCGTGTGTTGTAACAAAATATATATTTACATATGTATTCTTAAGTGTCTCTAAATAGTACTTATAAGGACACTTTTTATTATGTGTTAAAAAGGTGTAGCAAAAGTGATATTAAAGAGTACATATAAGGACACTTTTTTTGTGTAGTAAAAAAGGTGTAGCAATAGATAAGTGTTCCTTTTAAAGTGTGGTGATAAGATAAATATCAACACACCATTTTATTAAGTGTCTTTAAAGAACATATATTAACACCCCTAAAAATATAATGTAGCAATACAATACTTATTATCACAGTGATGTTAAAATGACATAAAAAAAATGTGGTTAAAGATATTTTTTCTTGTAGGGTTGGATAATAGTATATGATAAACCACATGGGTAAAGTCATAATGTTACAATTGGAACAAATACTAAACCCTGCCGATAAATATTAAACCCTCGGGGGATATTATGTCCTAAACCACTGGAAAAAAGTATATCATAAATCACAGGGGTAAAGTCATCATTTCACTGCTGATAAATATTAAATCATTGGGGTACATTATGCCCTAAACCACTGGTTGATACTCGTACACGTCTCAAACATGTTTATCAAAATATTCTAAAGTTATACCACTAATTATTTACATATAATATCTAATTTTATGTAATATCATATTAGGTAGTTGTATATTTATTAATTACTCCCTCCGGCCACTTAGAAGGTAACCATTTTCTTTTTGCACGTGGATTAAGAAGTATTATTATTATATGTGTAGTGGGTAATTGTATTAGAGAAAAGTGGTGGGCCATGTGGTGTACTTTTTTACTAAATAAGGAATATGGATACCTTTAAAGTAAACGCTGAAAATCGTAAAATGGATACCTTGTAAGTGGCTGGATGGAGTAGTATTTAGGTACCCATATTTATTTAAAAGTACCATACCATATTTATTTAAATATCAACCGCTCATACCCGAATCTGTGGCATTTAAAAATTTATTACTATATTTGTAACTACTCCAAAATTATTTATCAATATGCTTAAGGTAAAATGGGGTACCAGGAAATATAATTATTAGAAATAATCAATATCGATGTTAGGAGTACTCGTAATTCGTATCCATTTAAATGTTCACCATCCGTGATCGGACATGTCCAATTTAAAAAATTCATAATAATATCATCCCAAACTTATTATTGTATTTCATCCCGTATGCTTGGTTAATATTTACCTAAGGGCGAACGAATCGATATTAGGACGGATGAAAGAATTACTTACAGGTAAAATATTTATTTCTCGGTTTAATTTCTATAAGAAAAATTATTTACACAGATTCTATTCATAAATTGAAAAAAAAAATAAATAGATCGTTCACTTAAAATTGTTATTATATTTTTTAAAAATAAAAACCTTCTCTCATACATTTTTATGAATCTCCTAAAAACTATATTTAAACCTAAACATAATTTGATTATAGGCATTTCAATTAATTATATTATAAAAGCGCTTCCTATAACCTTTTATATATATTTCTCATAAATTAGTTGTAATCAAACCAATGATAAATTTCTCAAACCAAGTATTTGTTATACCTAATAATCAAATCAAATATTAAAGAATATACTATCGTAATATATATTAGTTTGAGAGATATAATATTTTAATGTATAATCGGTAGTTGTTAGGGATTATAGCGGGTAGGATATCCACTATAGGGGTATACGTACGTACTCGTATCCATTTAAATATAAACTACTCATTTTTGTACCCGTTTCATTAAAAAAATATATTATGATACTCATACCCGTTCTAAACTCGTTTATCGATCCGTAGATTATACATACCCATTTAATACTAATTTATTTTAGAAAATATTTATATTTAAAATAAATATGATTAAATAAAAATTATAATTAGTAATATATATTTATAATATATTTATATTTTTTAGTGATTAAATTTATGTATTAATTAATTTATATACATATATATATTTTTATGTTAAAATTAATATTTTAATAAAAATTATATTATTGTTAATTAATTATGAATTAAATATAATATGAATTTTATTATTTTTAATATAATCAAATAAAAGTTATAACTATTAATTAATTATATAATTATTTCATAACATATTACATAATATAGATAAAATATTTTGTATAATTTTAAAATTTGTGGATACCTGATTCATACACGTACACAATTCAAATTCTAATGATATTTTTTTGAACTACCCGTGAAAATTATAATTATTAATATATATTTATAATGTATTTATATGCTTATGACTAAAAATCGATGTCTATCAGCGTCTACTTTTAACATTAGTGGCTTCAACATCCACTGGCTAGTGAAATAGACATCAATCAACATGTTTATTATAGTGTATATTGAATATAAAAATATTATAATTTTTATTTTAATTTTAAATTCTAATGATATTTTTTTGAAATATTATGATACTCATACCCGTTCCAAACTCGTTTATCGATCCGTAGATTACACATACCCATTTAATACTAATTTATTTTAGAAAAATATTTATATTTAAAATAAATGTGATTAAATAAAAATTATAATTAGTAATATATATTTATAATATATTTATATTTTTAGTAATTAAATTAATGTATTAATTAATTTATATACATATATATATTTTTTATGTTAAAATTAATATTTTAATAAAAGTTATATTATTGTTAATTAATTATAAATTAAATATAATATGAATTTTATTATTTTTAATATAATCAAATAAAAGTTATAACTATTAATTAATTATATAATTATTTCATAACATATTATATAATATAGATAAAATATTTTGTATAATTTTAAAATTTGTGGATACCTGATTCATACATGTACACAATTCAAATTCTAATGATATTTTTTTGAACTACCCGTGAAATTTATAATTATTAATATATATTTATAATGTATTTATATGCTTATGACTAAAAATCGATGTCTATCAGCGTCTACTTTTAATATTAGTGGCTTCAACATCCACTGGCTAGTGAAATAAATATCAATCAGCATGTTTATTATAGTGTATATTGAATATAAAAATATTATAATTTTTTATTTTAATTTCAAATTCTAATGATATTTTTTTGGAACTACTCGTACTCGTTTTTTTTGTGTTTATTAATTATGTAAGATACTTTCTTATTTTGTAATACTCATACTTGTGTATAAATAAATATCATTTAAAATTAATATTTTAAAAATTCATTACAATATTTGTACCCG
The DNA here is from genome assembly GCA_023678885.1 of Pogostemon cablin. NCBI lineage: Eukaryota > Viridiplantae > Streptophyta > Magnoliopsida > Lamiales > Lamiaceae > Pogostemon > Pogostemon cablin. The sequence goes on along the minus strand of CM042979.1, from coordinate 22,048,471 downwards.
TCCCAAAGTCTTTTAGTGGACGGTGGATTCTGGCCTCCCCCGGATTAGTCGGTCTATGGACCGAATATCGGTGCATCAAAAAATACTCGTAAATTATCCATACTCATTTAATACTATTTTAAAGTATTTTTTTATTGATTAAAATTAGGAATTTTATCAATTCAAGATTTGAAAAATGGGTAAACTATCAATTTGGGGCTTGAATTATTTTTTCTATCAATCCGGGGCCTGAATTATGTATAACTATCAATTTGAGGCCTGAATTTAAGCCTTAAATTGATAAAAATAGGAGATAATATTTGATAAATTCAGGCCCTGAATTGATAATTTTACATATTTCAGGCCCCGGAGTGATAGAAAAAATAATTTAGGCCCCGAATTGATACTTTATCCATTATTTAGGCCTTGAATTGATAAAATTCCTGAAAAGGAATATTTTAAATGAACTTATACTATTACTGATTAAATATAAAATAAATATAATATAATTCTATTACAAAAATATGACCTAAACTCTAATTTTATAAGTTATTATAATAATAATAGAATAATATTACAATAAACCCTAAACCCTAAAACCTTATCCCTAAACCTTAAATCAATATAATATATTTAAATTAATTTTATAAGTTATTATAATAATTATATAATATTAACCTAAACCATATAATTAAAAATTAATTCAAATTATTTAGGAATAATTAATATTAAAAAAATTTATTCAAATTGTTTAGGAATAATTAACATAATAATATTAAATAATTAATATTAGTAGTAGTTATGTATTATATTTAATTAAAAAATATATTAAGCACACATATAAGGAATCATTTTAGATAACGTATCATTTTAAATTAAATAAGGTATCATTATTATGACAAAAAAATCAATGGCCAAAATGTAATATCATAATTGTGATGAATGGATGAGATTAAATAATGTAATGAACGGATGAGATTAAAAAAAGTTTAGTAATCAAAATCAATGGTATAGATTAAAAATTTGTTCAATTTTGACTTTTAAAGTATATTTTATTATATATAAAGATTTTTTTATGAGTGAGACTCTTGTGCCCGAAATACACCGTGTCCCCATGTGAATACAAGAGTTTTAATACTAAAATTATTGTTTTCACATGCGAAAATGAAAATATACTCATAACAACTAACTCCTAAATTCCATCTCCAGAAACATATTTTACTTTTTATTTATTCCTAAGGATATCAAAGAAAAATTATTGCATTTCATCATTTGTATATATACCCAAATCTACAAATGGTTCCCTAAATATATCAAACTCAATTTCAGTAATTTATAGAAAAATATTAAAATTGGTTATTTATGTTTTGCTTAATTCAAATTCAATCTTTAAATTTGCTAAATTCCCACATTTGATCTTGTAGTTCTAATTTTGGTCTTTTTTGTCCAAACTCTATAATAAAAATAAAAGATTTTCGGTTATTTTTATTAATTTAATAATTTCTCTAGTAATCCTTTTAATCAAATTCATTTTTATCATTATTATTTATTCTTATTAATGATTCTCCATGTATATTACTATTCATAATCAATAATTTGCACAAAGCGGCTCGTTATTAGAGAAGACCGGTATGTAATCTTTCCTACCTAAATATTAATTTGTCATTTTCTTACCTTTTTTTTTATTTTTTTTTGTTTTTTTTAACAATTGTGCCGTTATAATTAACACTAAAACTTAAAGATAAATACTCCCTCCGTCCCGGGTATTTTCACCCATTTGTACGGGCACGGAAATTAAGACGTGTTATTTTTTTAATATATAATGTAAGAAAAAGTAGGGATAAATTAGTAATTTAAAAAGAAAAAGTAAATAAAGTTATTGGGAATGATGAATAAAGTGTAAAAAAGTAATTAAAGTTGTTGGGATTGTAAAAAGTAAGTAATAAAATATTATGTATTCTTACCAAAAATAGAATGGGTAAAAATACATGGGACAACCCAAAATAAAAAGTGAGTAAAAATACGTGGGACGGAAGAAATATTAAAAATTAAGATAAAAATAGACCATGAATCAAAGGGGAGCGATGTTACATTATTTACAATGATAAAATTACAATTATATTCTTATAATTAACATTAACTTCTAAGAATACATATTTAATACTAGGGGCAAAATAGACCATAAGCCATATAGCCAAAATAGACAGTAAACAATAAGGGCGAAATGGTAATTATATTTTTAAAATTAAGACTAAAGTTAAATAGGAACAAAATAGACCTTCAATTATTAGGTTCCACGGATCAAGGTGTAAGATGTCATGATCATGCTAAAATATTACTTTCTCTGTCCCATTATAACTTTCAGGTTTACTGATCCACGTTGTTTAAAGATGTCATTTTTTTTTCTAATATTTTATTTTTAAGGGTATTTTAGTATTTTTAGGTAATAAAAGAAAGTGTAAGTAATATTATGAGTGTGAAAAAAGAATAGTAAATTTGAAATTAGTGTAACTTTTGAGGTTGTTGTATAAAATTGTATTTCCTTTTTGGATGAAAAAGTTATTGTGGGACAAAGAAATAAGGAAAGTATGAAAGCTGGGACGGAGGGAGTACATAATTATTAAAGTTGTATTCTCTTCATTCTATTGAACCATTTACACTTTTCTCATTTATTTATCCCACAAAACCTTTCGCACTCTACAAAATAAAATAATACTCCCTCCGTCTCACACTTATGTTCACACTTTTTATTTTCGTCCGTCCCACACTTATCTTCACCACCCAAAAAAGAGGAATCTTCACATTAACCAACAACCTCAAAAGTTATCTTAATTTCAAAAATACTACTCTTACCTACCACTCATAACATACTTTTTAATTTATTTATTACCAAAAATACCACAATACCTCTAAAAAGTTAATAAAGTTGGTCAAAAATTTTTTTTCTTAAACTCCGTATTTACAGTATCGATGAACATAAGTACGGGATGGAGGAAGTATATTTATTCAATAACTTAAAATTTTACTTTAATTTTTTAATTGTCACTTTCACTTAACATACCTTTCATTTCTTTGCTATTAATTTATCAATAAACTAAAAATATTTAAATACCCTAAAAATCAATAAAATTGGTAACAAAAATATTTTTTTAAAGAGTGAGGCTCTTGTGTCCCCAGGTGCACAAGATGTGTAAGGGTACATTGTTTTGTTCTAAAGGGTATACACTTTAATTAATAAGGGTATATCATTTTGTTCTAAAAGGTAAACACTTTTTATTATTTTTTTTCAGAAAATAAAGGTATACATTTTTATACTAAAGGTTATACAATTTAATAATAAAGAGTATGGGCGCATGGTGGGTGTACGGCGTGCCCGGGGTCACATAAATTTTTTCCTTTTTTAAAACACTATGGAACAATACAGGTGAATGGTTTTATATACTCCCTCCGTCCCATTTAAAGAAGGTATTTTTTTCTCAAAGGTCCCCTTTTCTTTTTATACACATGGGACCCACACACCCCCTCTAATATAATTAAAATATGGGCCCACACTCCCACTAACACAACTACCCACTACACATTAAATAATAATACTCTTTAATCCACGTGCAAAAAAGCAAAAGATCCTCTCTTGGCAAGACGGAGGGAGTATGGAAAGGACAGTAATTAATTATAACTAATTGAAAAGAAAAACAAGATAAAAAATAGAAAAAAAAAGACAGAACAACTTTAGTTTTTTTTATTGGCAACTCTCAATTTCGATAATTTTTTATAGCATCTTTGTTCTTTTAGTTCAAATTCATCCTTTTATCAAATTTTAGTTCTTTTTGTAAAAATTTTATACTAAATTTTGGAATGAAGGATCAAAACTAGACAAAAAAACACCAAATTCGAATAAAAAATATCAAATTTGAGAATTACAAATAAAAAATGATTAAAATTGGAATCAAACGAGTTTTTCTATATATATTTAGAAAAGATATTACATTATCCTTTGAATTTTTTAAAAATATCTTTTAATTTTTGAGACTACGGTGGGATGGACAAATATAAAATTGTCCAGATGTAGTGTAAAATATCAAACAAAATGATCAGGGACTCAACCCTAACCCCATATTAGGAGAGATAAATTGATCAACCAAGAAATCATAAAACAATAATTGAAGTGGATGGGTTAAGTGTGTTTTGGACTTTTAATTTAGCATAAATGCTTTAAAACGTAAGATGAAACAACCGATGTAGGCGTGCATGCAGAGTTACCTGCAGATTTGAAGAGCCAGCATTGGATCTGTCGGCTCGTCGGATGCGCCTATCTCGAGTGGCAGGAGGTCGTCAAGGACGTCGAGTTCCGATTTAGCATACAGAATCTGCACGAGGTCGCAGTCAACCCGTGCGGTCGAAAACTCAGCACCCTCGTCGTTGCAATCGACTTGACGCCTTTGCTTATCGTATCGGCCAGCGAGTGGATAAAAGTGGGTCAACACACGAGCCAGTGATTCCTCCAAGCATAGATCAGTTCCTTGTTTATGATCACGTGTGAAGTAGAGTATGCGAGTCACGTGCATGGATGGATTGACTTCATCCAAGAGAGAGATCTTGTACTTGCTGAGGTGTGAAGGAGTTGGTTTGCTTGGTTTCACCAACTTCTTGCTAACAACATCCACCTTCATGCTTCAACTGCATTTATTCATATGAAATGTTGCAAATAAATATAATTTTTCATGACCTATTTATTTTGTTATTTTAATATTAAAAAAAAAAGGAAAAAGAAAAAGAAAAAGAAATGTATGTAGTACCGGAGATTTGGATGATAGAAGAAATGGATGTTATTTTGCAACCTGCAATGTTTGATTTATATAGACAGCAAAGTCATTTTTAAACAAGTTTGGTAAAGTATTTCTTACTCCATGTGCACATAAAAATTATATACAACTCTGGTTTATATTCTATTATATTCTTACTGTTTAATTTTTTTTTCTTTTAAATTTATGTTGGTATTTAATGGTATTTGAGGTGTATGGCGCATCATATCTAGCGTTAGATTGAGTGGAGTCGAAATAATATGGAAGAGGGAGAGATTAGCTTGAGATATAAGTGGTGTGTTGTTTAGACAGCAACGGGTGAATAAAATTGATGGTTTGTTTTCATTACAGTTAAGCAAGCCACACCCAATTTAATAGATAATTGAGAAAATATATTGTGAGTTGTTTGTTATATACATTGTAACATGCGTTAAAGTATGCTTATTATATAAGTAAAGTATGTTTAATATTTATAAAAGTATGTTTTTTCTAAAATATGTAAAATATAATGAACAATGCATTAAAGTATAATTCTAAGCTATTATAATAATACAATCATTTATTATTGATATATTTTAACTACAAATAAATACTCATATTTTATCTATAGCTAATTATGCTGTGTACCGGGATGCCGGGCGGTTCGGATCTCCTGTTATATTTTGGTGTTACATCTCCTATTACAAACCGTTAGATGATTGACACGTAGGATAAACTATTCTATATCCTAACAATCAACCCTAAGGGGAAGGTTGCGATTTTCCTCTCCGCATACGTGTCACTCATCTAGCGCGTGTAACAGGAGATGTAACACCAAAATGTAACAGGACATCTAAAATGCCGGGATGCACCCTAAGATATGGTGCACCCACTCTAGAAAAACGTATACAAATATAAACAAAAACATATACAATTATGAACAAAAAATGTATACAATTTAATTATTAGTTTTTTAATGAAAAATTGAGTATAAAAAAATACAATTATTAAAAAACATGTATACATTATTGAATAGAAAGTTACACACATATAGTTGCTAGTTTTTTTAATAAAAAACTTAGTGTGAAAAAAGTATACAATTACTAAGATACACGTACTCCCTCCGTCCCTCACTAAGAGGGTCTTTTACTTTTTGACACGTAGATTAAAGGGTATTATTTAATGTGTAGTGAGTAGTTGTATAAGTGCAAATGTAGGTCCCATATTTTAATTATATTAATGAGTGTGTGTGGGTCCCATGTGTGTAAAAAAAATGAACTCTTTGGGTGGGACGCCCAAAATGAGAAAAAAACCCTCTTTAAAAGGGATGGAAAAAGTATACAAAATAGAACAACTTGTATACAAAATATAATAAAAATTATACACATATACGTACAACCTTAGTACGCCTAATATCAACTCTTTATCTATTAATATACTTTAAAAATGAATTGACCTATCTCACCATCATCTTATAAAAACGCCTCACAAGAGAGCGCCCGAGATAATCAGTGGACACTCATCACTATAAATTATTCTACTATATTCTATAGCTTAGTTAACGAGCAAAATATTCTAAGGAGTTTTAATACTTATCTGCTTGATGTCGGTTAGCAGATAAAGTAGAAGTTGTCTTTAGATTTTTGTAGCTTATAATTAATACTCCCTCCGTCCCCGGTAATGAGGACCAGCGACCTTATGCTAAGCATAAGGTCTATGACCCTCATTACTTGGGACGGAGGGAGTATGCATCAACTTTTATCAGTTTATTACTCATGTTTCACGTATTTATATATATTTTTTATTTTAAGTTGTCGCAATATTCATGCACATTTAATTCATTAATAATAAAAATAACTATACATTTTATAATACTTTATTTATTAATTCAAATAACTTTATTTATTTATTATTATTTTTTCATCTTATTTATGAATACAACTTATTTGTTTATTTATTTTTTAAAATTATCAACTCACTTCTATTTTATTTACATTTTATATTTAAAAAGTAATATTTCCTAATCTCCGTAGCAGTATAATTGGACATAAATACCCAAGACAAAGAGAGTGCTAAATTTTAGAGTATAATTATAATTTCACCGTTATAGTATATTAATTATAGTGTATCTTAACGGCATACCCTTATGTTTATGAGGTATCTAATTATTGTTGTTATAACTTGTTCAAAAGTATAATTGTGTTTTTAAAGTCTACGTACACTATGTTTAGTACTCTCTCCCTCTTATAAAGAAATTCACAATTAATATTGTAAATACCGAATTCTGATAAAGTTGCTTTTTTACTTACTTTTAGGGATAGTTTGATATTTAGATGATAAATAAATTATGAAGTATGTTATATATATAAATTATAAAGAGATGATAATTTTGAAATTAAAGTGTATTTTGAAATTGTTGGATTGTGTCTATTTTTTTATTTGGCAATATGAATTTATTTATGAAACAAACAAAAATATTAATTATGAATTTGTTTATAAGATGGGAGGAGGAAAGCTGTTCGGTTTTAGTTATGAACATGGGTAATGAATAAATAAAAAAATAAAAATAAAACTTTTCTATTAAAAAAGGCATGCATGTCTTTTTTTCCTTCATTTTTATTCCTTTTTAGGCACATATTATAAAGGTTTTGTTTTATCAGCTAGCTGTAAGATTTTGACAGCTGAGGCAATTATTTTCTTCTTTTAATTTAGTTTCGTATAATTCCAAGGTGTGTCAAAATCATGCATCGATGGATTGATATTTGATCATTCATTAATATTTGGCCCAACAAGCCTAAGTCGATGTAGCAGACTACAGTTTTAACGTTTATTATATGAAACTCAAATAAAATTTTCAAAATAAGTTGCTGGTCGCCGTTTAATCAAATCAAGACTTCCGTAAACTATTCGGATTTCGATTTGGAAACAAGCTGTGCCCGAATTTCCAGCTCGAATAAAAAATTATTGAGCTGAATATGTTCGTTAGTAGGTTCGCAAATGCTGGTATATTGGCTTCAGAAAAACAAATTTATTAGAGTTTAACATCAAAATCATCTCATACAAATTTATTTTATTCAAAATATTTTCAAGAAATTTAATTTCTAGAAAATAGTTGGTAAATTTTTAAATTCTTATCAAAATAGTCAATTTTACTTAAATGTATTCATTTTGAGATTAAAATCAAAATCGTCCCATAAAAATTTACTTTATTTAAAATAGTTCAAAAAAATTTAATTTCTCTGAAATAGTTTCATAACTATTAAATAAAATAGTCATTTTTAATTAAAAACATTAAATTCTTCTAATTTCATGTAATGGGACTGAATTGATGCTTTTAAAAAATTATATAATAGGACAAAATTGGTAAAAAAAATATAGTTATAGAACGAAATCGGAACAAAATTGAAAGGTTAGACGAAAATGAATGTCCTAACTATTTTGTGATCTTTTCAAATAAAATAAAAAGACACGGGACAATTTATATTTTAAACTCTTTAATTTTTCTAATTCTGTGGGATGAGACACAATTGGTGCATTTACAAAGTTATGACACGAAATCGGTTAAAAAATTATTCTTTGACGAAATCGAAAAAAACTAAAAGGTTTGTAAACGAAATTAATGAATGTCCTGACTATTTTGGGTCTTTTTCGACCAAAGTAAAAAGATAAGAGATGATTTATGTTTAAAACTCAATTTATAAATTATTAAATATATACCACTCCCCCTGTCCCACAAAATTTGACATACTTTCCTTTTTAGTTTGTCCCATAAAAGTTGACATATTTCCTTTTTATTACATGAGACCTACACAAAAATAATTAATTTATTCTCATGGTACCACATACACCTCTAATACAACTACCAACTGCACATTAAATATTATTTCTCTCACTCAACTTTACAATAAATTATTATATTCCTTAATCTTCGAGCCAAAAAAAATATGATAACTTCTCCGGGATGGAGAGAGTATTAATTATAAAATTATCATATCTCATTATAAATAATTATAATAATTAATGTGCAATTTAATATAGTGTTAATAGTAAATAAAACCACTCTATACAATTCAATTCACTTGCAATTTAATGCCAACTTTTAAGAATAGCATAACAATTAAGATTAAAATATAAATCGTTTTATATCTTTGAAAAAAAATTCCTAAAATAGTTAGAACGCTCATTTTCGTCCCAAACTTTTCAATTTTGCTTCGATTTCGTTCCAAAATAATACTCACTTTGTCCCCTTCAAAGAGGGTCTTTTATCCATTTTGGGCACCCAAAGAGTCTAATTTTCTTTTTACACACATGACCCACACACACCTATACTAATACAATTAAAATATGGGGCTCACACTCCCACTAATACAACTATCCACTACATATTACACAATAATATTAAATGACCATCTTTGGGTGGAATGGAGGGAGTATTTTTTTTTACCAATTTCATCACATAACTTTATAAAAGCACTAATTCAGTCTCATCAGATGTAATTAGAAAAATTAAATATTTTTAAGTAAAAAAGATCATTTTGGTGAAAATTTAAAAGTTAGGGGACTATTTAAAAAAAAGTAAGTTTCTTAGGACTATTTTGATTAATATGTAAATTTTTATGAGACAATTTTGATTTTAAACTCTATAAAGGACTACCACATTTGAATTTTTTTGCGAATAGACCCTATTTGGGAATCAAATGCTCTCAGTTTGCGAATGTGGCTGACTCATACCACATCATTTTTTATGTCATATTTGATTTAGTTGCATGAAAAACTGCACCCTTAACTTAAAATGCAATTTAGTACGAACACTTGAGATTTTGGCAATAAAAAAGCACCAAATTATGTTTTTGGTAAATTGCATCCATATAAAAATATTTAAATAGTATACTTTATGCATGTGTTTAAATTTTAAAAATATTATTATATATATATTCAAAATATAAAATTCTAATATATTATTAATGTGTATATAATTTGTTTAATTTCTAATATATTACTACAAATAAGTATATATGAACAAAATATTTAATTCATTAAATTTTGTTATATGAATTAAATTAATTATTTATAATATTTAAGCAGTAAAAATAATGTAAAAAAACCTCTTGTTGAGAGTGAAATTCATATGTTTTTAGCTCTGATTTTTTTGATAATTGTGTGGGATTTGATCTTAAATTGAGACGAATCAAGTTGTTTAGTGAATAATCAAGAATCAGATGCTATTATGGTCAATTGAGCTATTTTTGGAAGAAAAATGTGACAAAAGAGATCAAAATCAGAATGGGAATTTTTCGGAGTCTTGTTCGACCACCAGAGGAGCTGTTCGACCAGGGTTGTTGGTCAAACGGGATCCCTAGGAGTTTTTCAGATCGTCGATGTTTTGTTCGATTGTCGTTCGACTAAAAGTAGCCGTTTGACCAAGCCCTGAGGTCAAACGGGCACACGAGATGCTTCAGATCTGTACTTTTTATATTTCCAGTGTGTGTCAGTACGTGTTTTGACGTGAAAAGCCCATTAGATGTCCAATGAAAGTGTTGCAAGTATAAAAGGACACAATTTACATCCAGAAACATAACACCCTACACAAGAGCCATACCCTACATCTATCCCATTATCAGCCGTCATTGTGGAGATTCGTCTGTCGAATCAATAAGGAGAACTGAGAGGAAGATTAAATATGGAGGAGGAAGCGATGACTACCATCATATAAGATTTTCTTCGTTTCTTAATATTTTCTTGTGATTTTTCAGACTATGGGTAAGATCTATCAAACTCCATGTCTGTTGCTTGTAACACCATGGGCTAGAGCCTTTTTGGTAGTGCTAGGGTTATGAAGGTTTTTATGACTTAATTGAACTCTCTTGTTGTCACATCCCGGATTTTACTTATTTAAAACTATTTTACTAAAAGATTTGAGCGGAAGTTTGAAGGAAATAAATATTTAAGACAATTAAAATTTCCATAAAATTAAAAATCCAACCCTGAAATCACGAAATAATTACCGCTCATGCAACTTAAATATAAAAAAAATTAAAGTTTAATAGTGCTAGGCATCCTCCAGTTCCACCACGCCAACTCCTTCATCTGAAAAGGGGAGTGATAAAGGGTGAGCAAAAACCACTGCTCAGTGAGAAATCACTACTTATCAAACCAAACATAACACGCAACAATAATTAAGTCACGTATAATTATATTCACTAGCATGTAACTCGCGTAATACGCGGGCTCATTAAATTATAATTATAAGTCGTGCCAGTGATAGCTGTGTGAGGAAGGAGCAGACGGCTGTAGTTTAGGGCAGCAGTCCAGTGTATGGGCTGCCCCAACTGGACTTTATTTAATTTGATTTTGGGCTGTTGGGCCCAATTTTAATTGAGGAGTTTATGGGCTGATTAGGCAGGGGTAATGGGCTTATTTAATTTATTAATGGGCTGCTCATTTTATTGTGCTATTGCTGTTGCTGGGCCCATTTGCTATTAGTTGATATATATAATTGATTTAATTATTTTAACTTAACAATTAATTGTTATATATGTGACATGTTCTATGTGATTTATTTTTAAATTACTTAAAAATAAAAGCATTCTAGCGTGTATATTTTATTAATGAATATTATATGCATGTTAAAAACACTCGATGTTAAATAACTAAGTGGGAGAGGGAATTAGTAATTAATTCCCGCGGCCTCCATTATTGGTTTGTAAGTGATGTGAGTGAACTTGCACGTTGGCAATAGAGCCTTCCTCCCCATCAGATGAGTTTATTCATGGATCACTGGTACAAACTTCTTTAAGATGACTGTAGGAAGTTATCCGAGCGCGTGTGTACTTCTCTATCTGTAAGGCACATAAGCTTGCACAATGGACTTGGGGTCAAATAATGGTGTACACTTAGATGCAAATAATAAGTATCCTCCCCATCGGAGTCACTGCTGTTATTTGCATGGCTAAAGAGAAATCGACTATTAATTATTTTGTCATAAAGTTAGGTTGACAAATATAATTATTGGGTAAAACCTTCTCTTGTAAATGTTCGGGTTTGTATACGTCCACACTATCGTGGCATGCAGACTCACGGTGCTTGAGATGTTGGTGAATTTTATTTTATATTGTTTTGAGGGATTCAATATAAATTGATAAATTCGAAGTGTTTGATCTGTTTATTATTTATGATTCTCAGGATTTTCAAATGACACTCAACTCACTTTCTGTTATACTTAAAGAGCACAAACTTACTGGCACTAATTATGTTGACTGGAAACGAAACATGGATATTGTATTAACTGCTAAAGATTATATCTTTGTTCTCACTGAGGAATGTCCTCCGGGACCTACTGATGACTCTACCGAAGAGCAAAAAGTTGCATATAATAGGTGGGTCAAAGCTGATAGGATGGCTAAGTGATATATTTTGGCTTCTATGTCAAATGTGCTTCAGACTCAGCATTAAGCTATGACCACAGCCTATGATATGATGCATAATCTTAGGGAACTCTTCGAGCATCAGAGTTGTCCTGCTAGGTCGAAAGGCATGTCTGTTCTAATGAATACCAAAATGGCTGAGGGCACTTCCGTAAGGGAGCATGTCCTTAGGATGATGGGCCAGCTCAATGAGTTGGAAGTTCTTGGAGCTGAAATCGATAGGGAAACCCAGGTCGATATCATACTTCAAAGCTTGCCTAGGAGTTTTGAGCAGTTTTGCCTGAACTACGATATGAACAAACATTTGTACACATTGGCGGAACTTCTGACAGAACTTGTAACGGTGGAAGAACTGTTTCGTAGAGCTTCTCAGGTTCATGTTGCTGAAAATGCTGCTCATCCTAGGCCAAAAGGCAGTAGGAATAAGAAGAAGCAAGAAAATTCAGCACCGGTAAACCAAATGAAAGCAAAGACTGGTGCGGTCAAGAAGCCTAAAGGCAAGTGCTTCAAATGCAAGCAGCCAGGACACTACAAGGCTGACTGCCCTCTTCTGAAGGGGAACATGAATGGTAAGTCTTTTATACTAGTTGTTGAATCGTGTTTAGCGGTTGTATCTGCTGACACTTGTTGTGTAGATATGTTAGCCACTGACCATGTCTGCAATTCTTTGTAGGGGTCCCACCAAACCCGACAGCTTAGTGATGGGGAGATTACCATACTTATGGAGAATGCTACAAGAGTAGCAGCTGTCGCAGTGGGAGACGTTTATTTATTTTTCAATAAGAATAAAACTTTGTTTTGAGGAATTGTCTTTATACACCTCATTTTTGAAAGAATTTAATTTCGATTTCTAAATTGTTTATGGATGGATATTCTGTTTCTTTTAATGACAAGGTCGTTATAAGGAAAGATAGAATTATTATCTGTGATGGTGCATTAATAGATAATTTATATACTTTTAATCCAATTTCTCCCACGGTGCAACAAATTGAAATGAATGATACATCTACTAATAAGAGAAAAGAACCTTCGAAAATGAACCAAACATATCTTTGACATCTAGACTGGGTCACATTAACTTGAGTAGGATTCAAAGGTTGATAGCTGATGGACCTCTGAGTTTATTAGTAGTGGAAAATTATCCAACTTGCGAATCCTGCTTGGAAGGAGAAATGACCGCTTGGAAGGAAAAATGACCAAAAGGCCTTTCAAGGCAAAGGGGTATAGAGCTAAAGATCTGTTGGAATTAGTTCATTCTAATTTATGTGGTCCTATATCTGTCCTGGCAAGAGGGGGTTATGAATACTTCATCACTTTTATTGACGATTATTCTAGATACGTATATATTTATTTGATGCGCCGCAAGTCTGAGTGTTTTGATAAATTCAAAGAGTACAAGACTGATGTGGAAAATCAACTTGGAAAATATATCAAGACACTACGATTTGATTGTGGTGGCGAATACCTCTTGGGAGAGTTTAGGAATTATTTATCGGAGCATGGGATTGAATCCCAATTGTTTGCACTGGGCACACCCCAGCAGAATGGTGTAGCGGAAAGAAGGAATAAGACTCTTATGGAAATGGTAAGATCAATGACAAGTTATTCTTGTTGGCAATTGGATCGTGTGGTTCAAACGTGATCGTTAGGATAACAGTTAAATAAATCAGCAGAAGCAAAATTAATGTTTACCGTACTTCTGGGTTGGTGTAGAGGATGAACTGCAGAGAACTACCTCTGATCTTCTACCGTATGTCCCAAAGTCAACTCTGGTGTTGGGTGGTCAACAATCCCCATAGTTCTCTCAATCTGCTCTCTGTTCTCTCCCGTATGTCAAATGAGGCACTGACTTAGGTTTAACAGGAACTGAGATGACTTATATACTTGGGCTACAGCAGGGACCAGGAGGAGAAATTGGGCTGGGCCTCAATTGAATTTAATTAACCAAGCTTAGCCCAAAGCTTTTAATTAAATCCAATAATAATAATGTAGTCCACTAAAATATTATTACTGCACTACCCGTCCAATCCCAAAATTATGTTCTGGGCTCCTTCTTATTATAAGCCCGATAGTCTCCCCATGTTTAAGATATACAATGTCCATTAATTAATTAAGTTACTAACAACTCAAATTAATTAATATCTCATCCGAGAGTAGTACCACTCAACCTTATTATCATGCCGGAAATTAATCCACTTGCAAGATTTACATGATAAACCTTATGAGCTCCTCAAGGGGACATCATCAACCTATAACGGACATGGATTCCTTCTACAATCAACAGCACACCATAGATACAGCACTACTTCCCAACTCACCGAGTTTGTTGATTTAATACATATAAATCTCACCCATTGATGAATCAAAGAAATACATACTGCCCTACGTGTCGAGGTTATTGTATAGGGATTAAGAGCACGAACTTCCATAATAACAGAGATCAAGTTCTACTATATAGTCAGTATAAGAAGAACGACCTCAAGCGGTCCTGCTCAATACACACAAGTGCACTAATGTGATTCTATAGCCAAGACAAGCTAATACCAAACCACACTACAACCATACCGATAGAGAGTCCCCGTCTATCTCAGTTGTGAGCATCTGTTTATACTTTATAAGGAAACCGATAATATGATCTTCTGCGTGTTGTCACACAACATATTATTTACAGTATAAAGTAAATGGACTATTGCATCATGCATATAAAATAAATTATAAGATGCAATCATTTGATCAATGATTCTTATTTCAAATATTGTTATGACATTGTTCATACTAAAGCTAGACTTTTAGTATACAATCCAACAATCTTCCACTTATACTAAAAGACTATGCTGTCATGTCTTCTGCCATACATCTGATTCCTACTCCCACTTACGCGACCATTAAAAGCTCTCGTCTTAAGGTCCTTGTAAATGGTTTACTAGGTCATCATCCGATGCAATCTAGGTGACAACAACCTACCCCTCATTATACGATTTCTCGTAACAGGTGGTACTCGCGCTCCATGTGTTTAATTGCCTTATGGACTTGTGATTTCTTCAAGTTTGCAACTGCACCAATATCATCAATGTAAATTGTGATTGCCTTGGGCAAACTTAGAAATACTTCAAAGTCCATCATGAAGTTTCTAGAGTCATATAGATACTTTGGCTGCCTCATAGGCTCCAATTCATCATATTTCCATGATGGAGTCCGGAGTCTGAAATATATTTCTATATAACACTCCTCCACATTATGACTCTACTTCCTAAGATTAAACACATAACCTTTGAGGTGAATTTACTGCCGTCCAATCTGACTAAAAAATCCGAATCTACGTAATCCACAAGAAGCAGTGAATCTGTCCAGTAAGTCCACATATAATTTCAAGTCCTTCTCAGGCACTTTATAAATGTCTTACCACAGTTCATCATTCTTGTTCCGGGTTACGTTGATACCCACTGTTCATGCATTCAGCAAAACAGATATCCAATATCGTTCATAGCATTCCTTAGATTAAGCTTCCTTATTCGCCGAAACATAAGGAACCGCTTTCATCTTCTTTATCTTCTTCTTGTGTCTCAAAGACACATTTACTTAGATAAATTTACATGCTAAACGAGTATGGACTGTATCATTTTATGAAACTTGAGATAAGCATAATATCCTTTCTTGTGATCCGTATTACCGTGATCAAAAGGATATATTTTACCTTTCTTAAGTCCTTCATCTCTACCGCTTTATTAACCGTACCCATACGCCCGATAATACTCTTTCATTGTCTCCAATGAGCAAGATACTATCTACGTATAGTACAAGAAACACCACTACGTTTCCATCACTCTTTACAACACACAAGACTCATCCGCTCATTGATTTAAATCCATGCCACTGGATTACCTAATCAAAACAGATGCTTCACTATTTTAAAGCTTGCTTTAGTCCATCGCTGGATAATTTTAAGCTTACTATCAAAATGCTATTAGTACTTTGCAATGAATTACTCTGGTTGCTTCACATAGATGTTTTCCTCAAGACTTCCAATCAGGAAAGCTGTCTTGACATCTATTTGATGTTCCTCATAATTCAATATGAGCAGCAATAAATAAAAGAATCCGGATCAACATAAGCATAGCTACCAGCGAACATGTTTCCTCATAATCGAACCATTTCTTTCTGAGTACATCTTTTCGCAACAAGCTTTACTTCCAAGATTTTCACCTTTCCGTATGATCCTCTTTTATTTTCCTTGACCACTTGCAATGGCTTTTACACCATTTTAGTGATCGTTCAAGCTCCAGACTTAATTTAGAATCCATAGATTCTATTTCATCATTCACTGCATCTTGCTAAGATTCCGCATTTTAATCTTGTAGTACTATGTCGTATTCGTGGGACAATACCATGTTTACTAGGGATCAACTCTTACGACTTTCCCAAAACATATATTTTATGGGTTGTCAAACAATCCTCCCACTACGATAAGGCACTACATGTAATTGTGTATCAGATGTGACATGCGTTACAGTTTACCTTGTGGTATATCCTCTTGTACACTTGGTACTTTTACTTAGTGTTTTCCTCTCACTTCCTTTAGAACAACTTATACATGGGCTTGTGATTTATTACATAGTCCTTTTCCAAAAATTTGGTGTTTGTGTTAACAGTCACCCTTTGATCTTTTGGACTAAATAAATCAACCTTCATTTTTTTAGGATGTCCCACAAACAGACAAATGTTTTACGAATTACTGTTTCTAGGGCATATCCATAAAATGAATTTTAATTATTCCAAATAATTCATCATCTATCTAATCATAACCATAAGAGCCTTATTCCTTCTATCCACCACACCATTCAGTTTGGGGCATACCCGGTGTAGTCAACTTGAGATTTAATCTCAACTTCTGATCAATAGCTCCTAACTATCCCAAGAGGTATTCGCCATCATGATTGAATCGTAATGACTTAATATATTTTCCATGACGCTTCACTGTACCAGCCTTACAATTCTTGAATTAATCAAAGAATTTAGACATGCAGTGCATCATATAAATATATTGGTTTTCAGAATAATCTTCGAATATTCATAACCACCTCTCGCCTGGGTAATATTAGGTTCGCTTGAATCAGAATGAACTAATTCCAACATATATATCTTTGGCTCTACACCCCACAACCTTGAAAAAGCAGTTAATCGTTTTTACTTTCAAGCAAGACTCGCAAGTCCGATAGTTTCCACTTCAGATAAACCTTACGGTCTATCGGCTATCAACTTTTGAATCCTACTCAAGTAAAATGAATTAGTCATAGACGCCAAATGTATGTTTAGTTCATTTCCAAAGGTTCCTTTCTCTTACTAATATCAGAAGATGCATTATTTAATTACTATTTATTGCATCTGTGGGATGTACATGATTCAAGAGTATATTTTTATCCACCAACGTACTTTAACGGATTATAGCCTCATTCCTCATTACTATGACCATGTCATTTAAATGAAATGAAGTATCCGTCCGTTAATGCATAGAAACCGAAATTAAATTCTTTCTATGAAACGTACGAAAAGACAATTTATCATAATCAATCATTTATTCTTATCATGAGATAAATAAACAACTCCCACTGCAATAGCCACTACCTTTGTAGTTTTACCCATGTTATTAACAATCTTATCCTTACTCAGTGATAAACATTTATTGATTCCAGTATCTACATACTTCGTGTCAGTAGATGCCATCACTAATCATGTTTAAACCATTAGTAAATAAGATATTAAACTTGTTCACATCATGATGAAAAATGGCTTTCTTTTGCCACATGTTTTGTTAGAAGTTTCCCACCATATACAACCTCTCGTATTTCAGGTAGGACTTGCTCAAAACATCTAGGCAAATTGTGAAGAATAAATTGATTTAGGTTTCCCTTTCAATTTCTATTCCAAGCTTTTCCAATTCATTCATCAATTGAACCATGATCTTCTGCCTTTCAAGTATCCGAAGAGTTACATGAGACCATCATATTTCTATGAACCTCTCATCTCTTCACTAGAAACTTTAATAGGCATCATGAGACGTCCTTTGTGAGAATACACATGTATTTTCTTAAGCAGTAATTTTCAAAACCAAGATTCTTTTCTAATCATTTAATTGGGCCAAGTAAATATAATGTCTTTTAGTTAATAATTAGTGAAATAAAACCATTCGAAATTCAGAGAATCACAAATAAATATTCTGATCAAATCTTCGAATTTTATCCTTTTATATTGTTTCCCTCAAAATAATATAAAATAAAATTCACCGACATCTCAAGCACCGTGAGTCTGCAAGCCACGTTAGTGTGGACGTTTACAAACCCGAACATTTACAAGAGAAGGTTTTACCCATTAATTTCATTTGTCAACCTAACTTTATGACAAAATAATTAATAGTCGGTTCCTCTTTAGCCATGCAAATAATAGCAGTGACTCCGTTGGGGAGGATACTAATTATTTACACCTAAGTGTACACCATTATTTGATCCCAAGTCCACTGCGCGAGCTTGTGTGCCTTACAGTTGAGAAGTACACAGGCGCTCGGATAGCTTCCTACCATCATCAATTATTAGTTTGTACTAGTGAACCGCACACAAACTCATCCGTTAGGGAGGAAGGTCTATTGCCAACACGCAAGTTTATGTGCCACATTACAAACAATAATTATTTAATGAAGTCTGTACCAGTGATCCGTGAATAAACTCATCCGTTAGGGAGGAAGGCCTATTGCCAACACGCAAGTTTACTCACATCACTTACAAACCAATAATGGAGGCCGCGGGAATTAATTACCAATCCCCTCTCCCACTTAGTTATTTAATACCGAGGGTTTTAACATGCATATAATATTCCAGAATAAAATATACAACTAAGACATGCTTCTATTAACAGCAATTTAAATAAATAAATCACATAGAACATGTCTTTCATATATAATAATTAATTGTCAAGTTAAAACAATTAAATCAATTATATATCATAATTAATTGCATAAATGGTGGATCAATTAATTTGGGCCCAAGAGCAACAAATTAGCACAAAATGAGCAGCAGATTAAATAATTAATCAAGCCCATTATCCATGGCCCATAATCTTAGCCCAAAATCAAATTAAGTCCACCAAGCCCACTAGCACAAAATTAGTCCATTAATAAAATTAATTAATCATGCTAGGCCCATTACTCACAATTAATTAAAACCAGCAATAAAATAATAGCCCAGCAGCCCATTACCATTTTAATTAAAATTTGGGCCCAACAGCCCAAAACCAAATTAAAAAAAATGTGCAGCCCACTATTAATCCACAGCCCATTACCATTTAAAAAAAAAATTGGGCCACTGAAATAAACCAGGCCCAAAAATAATTTATTAAAATTGAGCCCAGATCATCATACTGCCCTATCTTCATTCCAACAGCTGCAGCACACACCGGCACGACTTGGTGACGGCTGCCATCGGCGGACGAACCGTCAGCTCACCGGAGTCGTGCCTGTCAGCCCACTGTCCGTGAAGAACGTCGGCAACAGCATCAGTCGACTGTCACGCCGCACGCAAGGCGAGCCTGGTCCGCAATCTTCAGCGCTGCCGCCGACCTGAAGAAGGGAGAGACGCGCTCGGAACAATGGCGGTCGCGATCGGGAATGAGCTGCAACATGATCGTCTCCGCTCGGAAGCCACCATCAAACACACTGGCCGATTCCACGATAGAGCACCAGACTTCGCCGTCGACTCCGCCAGAGCCGCTACTAGCACGCCAGATCTACTCGGCGCTTGAGACCACCACCGTCCACTGTCTCCCGAACGACCGCCGTGAGGCTCGCCCGGAAGTGGGTTCGCCATTGACCAGACCCTCGCCGATCTTTTGATCGTAACCGATCTGCTAAGCCCTGAACTTCGCGCGATCTCCAGCGCCGCCCGACCGTCAGACCTGTAACCGCCAGTAGCCATGGATTCCAGACGGAAACCACACACCAACCATACAGACGCGCCTCCGATCTCGGCTGCGGTGCCGTCAGCGCGCCGGTGTCGCGCCGCTAGACCACCGGAGTCACCCCGTCCGCCCAGCAGATCGACGACCTTCTCGAGCCTTCACCGTCGCTAACCTCCAGCGCCGCCTAGCCTCCAGTCAGCGGCGCCAATGATCTTCTGCCCTTTTTGTTCGACGGTCATCGACACGCCGCCGGGCAGTCGGCTTCACACCGTTCATCATGCAGTCGCTTCCGACTCGCCACACGTGCCACCATCATTGATTCGTGCTTGCAAACGTACTCGGGGTCGAGTCCACCGACAGTGTGAAGAAGCAGATTAACAGTGTGTGTGTAATGTGTCCAGTATTGAACAAACAATAAACAATCACACATATAACAATATTACAGAACCCATGATATTATTTCCAGATTATATCACATAATCAAATTAATCAATAACATAATTCTGGGTTTACAAACATGCGATTATTCCAGATTAAAACAATTAATCATATAATCACAACCCACCTAACGACTCACGTTTCACCCCGAAACTAACGCTCTGATACCAATTGTTGGTAATTGGATCGTGCGGTTCAAACGTGATCGTTAGGATTTAAGGCAAACAATAAGCAGCGGAAGCAATTAAACCGTTTACCATACTTTTGGGTTAGTGTAGAGGATGAACTGCAGAGAACTACCTCTGATCTTCTACCGTATGTCCCAAAGTCAACTCTGGTATTGGGTGGTCAACAATCCCCAGAGTTCTCTCAATCTGCTCTCTGTTCTCTCCCGTATGTCAAATGAGGCACTGACTTAGGTTTAACAGGAACTGAGATGACTTATATACTTGGGCTACAGCAGGGACCAGGAGGAGAAATTGGGCTAGGCCTCAATTGAATTTAATTAACCAAGCTTAGCCCAAAGCTTTTAATTAAATCCAATAATAATAATATAGTCCACTAAAATATTATTACTACACTACCCGTCCAATCTCAAAATTATGTTCTTGGCTCCTTCTTATTATAAGCCCGATAGTCTCCCCATGTTTAAGATATACAATGTCCATTAATTAATTAAGTTACTGACAACTCAAATTAATTAATATCTCATCCGAGAGTAGTACCACTCAACCTTATTATCATGCCGGAAATTAATCCACTTGCAAGATTTACATGATAAACCTTATGAGCTCCTCAAGGGGACATCATCAACCTATAATGGACATGGATTCCTTCTACAATCAACAGCACACCATAGATACAGCACTACTTCCCAACTCATCGAGTTTGTTGATTTAATACATATAAATCTCACCCATTGATGAATCAAAGAAATACATACTGCCCTACGTATCGAGGTTATTGTATAGGGATTAAAGCACGAACTTCCATAATAACAGAGATCAAGTTCTACTATATAGTCAGTATAAGAAGAACGACCTCAAGCGGTCCTGCTCAATACACACAAGTGCACTAATGTGATTCTATAGCCAAGACAAGCTAATACCAAACCACATTACAACCATACCGATAGAGAGTCCCCGTCTATCTCAGTTGTGAGCATCTGTTTATACTTTATAAGGAAACCGATAATATGATCTTCTGCGTGTTGTCGCACAACATATTATCTACAGTATAAAGTAAATGGACTATTGCATCATGCATATAAAATAAATTATAAGATGCAATCATTTGATCAATGATTCTTATTTCAAATATTGTTATGACATTGTTCATACTAAAGCTAGACTTTTAGTATACAATCCAACAATTCTGAACTACCAAATTCGTTCTGGGACATGCTTTAGAAATAACAACTTAAATTTTGAAATTAGTACCTTCAAAATCGGTTGCCTCCACACCCACAGAACTGTGGATCGGGCGAAAGCCTAGTCTGAAATATGTTCGGATTCGGGGTGCCCCAACACATGTGTTGAAGACAGATGCTGATAAGTTAGAATCGCGTACTGATGTTTGTCTGTTTATAGGGTATCCTAGAGGAACGAAGGGTGGTTTATTTTATAGTCCTAAGGACCAAAAGGTGATCGTTAGCACGAACGCCAGATTTTTGGAAGAGGATTATGTAATGAACCACAAATCCATGAGTAAAATTGTTCTAGATGAAGAAAGAGAGGAAACAACAAATTTAATACCAACTGTACAAGAGGATATACCACGTGACACTGCACCGCGTGTCACACCTGATACACAATTGCCTGTAGAGCCTCGTCGTAGTGGGAGGGTTGTGAGACAACCGGATAGATTCATGGGATTGGGAGAGTCTTCTGACTTGGTCCCTGGTGAACATGAAATTGACCCATGGAATTATAACGAGGCACTGCAAGATAAAGATGCTCAATTATGGCAAAACGCAATGAAATCTGAGATAGAATCCATGTATTCTAATCAAGTCTGGGAGCTTATAGAACTACCCAATGGTGTAAAAGCTATTGGATGCAAGTGGATCTATAAAAGAAAAAGAGGATCTGACGGTAAGGTGGAAACCTTTAAAGCAAGGCTTGTGACTAAAGGATATACTTAGAAAGAAGGAATCGATTATGAGGAAACATTCTCGCCTGTGGCCATGCTTAAGTCAATTCGGATTCTTTTGTCTATTGCTTCTCATATGGATTATGAGGTATGACAAATGGATGTAAAGACAGCTTTCCTGAATGGAAGTCTTGAGGAAAACATCTATATGAAGCAACCAGAAGGATTCATTACAAAGGGCGAAGAGCATCTTGTGTGCAAGCTTAAAATGTCCATTTATTGATTGAAACAAGCTTCAAGATCATGGAACATCCATTTTGATGAAGTAATCCAGTCTTATGGATTTATTCAATATCCGGATGAATCATGTGTGTACAAGAAGTGTAACGGAAACGTAGTGGTATTTCTTGTACTCTGCGTGGATGATATTCTGCTCATTGGAAACACTGTAAATGTATTATCTGGCGTAAGGGTATGGCTGTCCAAGCAGTTTGAAATGAAGGATTTAGGAGAGGCCGGACACATTCTTGGGATTAAATTAATAAGGAATCGCAAGAAAAGAATGTTGTGCTTATCCCAAGCTTCATACATTGATACAATCCTGACTCGTTTTAGCATGCAAGATTCCAAGAAAGGTTTTCTGTCTTTCAGACATGGAATACCTCTATCTAAGGAAGTGTGTCCAAAGACATAACAGGAAATAGAGGCAATGAAGCTGGTCCCTTATGCTTCGGCAGTAGGAAGCCTCATGCATGCTATGCTATGTACGAGATCGGATATCTGTTATGCCGTGGACATAGTCAATAGGTATCAAAGTAATCCAGGACAAGGGCATTGGACTACAATAAAATATATTTTGAAGTACGTGCGAAGGACTAGGAATTATGTGCTGATTTACGGTAGATACTTTGTTACCTTTGGGTTATACTGATTCGTATTTCCAGTCAGATAGGAATGCTAGTAAATCCACCTTGGGTTATATGTATACTCTTGGAGGAGGAGCCATAATATGGAGGAGTGTAAAGAAGAAATATGTTGCTGACTCCACCATGGAAGCTGAATATGTAGCAGCCTTTGAGGCAGCTAAAGAAGCAGTATGACTTAGGAACTTCTTAATGGACTTGGATGTGATTCCTGGTTTGCCCAAAGCGATCACAATTTATTGTGATAACAGTGGTGCAGTAGCAAACTCGAAGGAACCACGAGCCCATAAAGCGAGTAAACACATTGAGCGCAAGTACCACCTGATACGAGACATCGTTAAAAGAGGGAAGGTCGTTGTTGCTAAGATTACATCAGAGGATAACCTTGCTGATCCTTTTCTAAGAGTCTTCCAGCGAAAGCGTTCGATGGGCATGTAGAAGGAATGGAGATTATATGCGTGTCAGCATATATGGCAGCGTAGACTTTTAGTATAAGTGGGAGATTGTTAGATTTGTATACTAAAAGCCTTGCTTTTGTATTGAATAATGTTTTAACAATTTTATTTGAAATGAGAATCATATGATCAAACGTTTTGCATATTATAAATTGTTTATTTATATGTTTGTACAAAAGTCCATTTACGTTATACTGTAGATAATATATTGTGTGACAACACGCGGAAGATCATATTATCGGTTTTCTTATAAAGTATAAACAAATGCTCACAACCGAGATAGACGGGGACTATCTATCGAGATGGTTGTAGTGTGATTTGGTATTAGTTTATCTTGACTATAGAATCACATTAGTGCACATAGTGGTATTGAGCAGGACCGCATGAGATCGTTCGAATTGTACTGTCTATATAGGAGAACTTGATCTCAGTTATTATGGATGTTCGTGCTCTTAATTCCTATACAATAATCTCGACACGAAGGGCAGTATATATTTCTTTGATTCATCAATGGGTGAGATTTACATGTATTAAATCAACAAACTCGGTGAGTTGGGAATAGTCCTGTATCTATGGTGTGCTATTGATTGTAAAAGAAATCAATGTCCGACATAGGTTGATGATATCCCCTTGAGGAGCTCATAAGATTTATCATGTAAATCTTGTAAGTGGATTAATTCTGGCATGGTAATAAGGTTGAGTGGCACTACTCTCGGATGAGATATTAATTAATGGAGTTGTCAGTAACTTAATTAATTAATGGACATTGTATATCTTAAATATGGGGAGACTGTCGAGTTCATAATAAGAAGGAGCCTAAATTATAATTTTAGTGGACTATATTATTATTATTGGATTTAATTATAAGCTTTGGGCTAAACTTGGTTAATTAAATCCAATTGAGGCCCAATCCAATTTCTTCTCCTGGTCCCTGCTGTAGCCCAATATAAAAGTCATCTCAGCTTCTGGATGCCCTATTCTGAACGTCGTTTTCAATGTGAATAGAGGAAATGAGCAGATTGAGTGGATTCTGGAGATTGTTGCCCACACAACACCAGAATTGACTTTAGGTCATACATCAGAAGATCAGAGGTGTTTCACTACTGCTCATCCTCTATATCAACCTAGAAGAAAGATAAACGTTTATTTTGCTTCCGCTGTAACCGTTTACTTGAATTCCTAATGGATCACGCTGAACCAAACAATGCAATCGCCAACAAGACTGATCAGCAAATTATTATTATATGATTATTATATAGGTAAGTATACTTATTAATAGTTAAAGAAGGTTTGTAATGAATCAAAGTATATTCATATTTTTATTAATATTTTATTATACTTAAAAAGAAAAAACATATTTTAACTAACAATAAATAAATTTTAACTATATATAACAATTATATTTAATAATGAGTTGACTAGTCTCACAACATATTTCACATAAACATCGTCTCACAAGAGACTTATATAGTAATGTAATAATATACAAATTATAGCTGCAAGATTAGAAAATACAACCGAAATTGATTTCAAAACATAGAATCGAATTAAAAGAGAAAATAAATAAATATTTTTATCGAACAAAATTAATATGCATTTCAATAAATTAATCACACAAAAATATAGAATCAAGGATCACTTCATGTAACAAAATATCACAATCCAAGATGTAGAGGTATTATCATCAATTTTTTTAAATACATATCAAAATGCCACCGTTAAATACAATATTAAAGGTATTTTAGTTAAAAATAATTTTTAATTTATTATTTAAAAATTATAGCTTTAATTTTAATCAAAATCAATTATTATATGATAAATAGATAATTTATTTTGCATTGTATGAACCATCTCTAATTGGTATTATATAATTAAGAAGTTATAAATTTTGTCATTAAAAATTAATTAAGTAATTAAAAGAATTTTGTAATTAAAAATTAATTAAGTTATGAAAAGAAAATCATAACTATATATTTAAGTCCATAAAATATACTCCCTCTGTCCCATCACACTTTCCGTTTTCGTCCGTCCCACACTTATGTTCACCACCCAAAAATGAAAAGTTCACATTAACCAACAACCTCAAAAGTTATCTTAATTTCAAAAATACCACTCACACCTAACACACATAACTTACTTTATAATTTATTTATTACCTAAAAATACCAGAATACCCCTAAAAAGTCAATAAAGTTGGTCAAAAAGTAACTTTTCTTAAACTCCGTATCAACAGTAACGGTGACATAACTATGGGACGGAGGGAGTATGTTACAAATAATAAATGTATAATGAATAAATCTATTAAATTAAATTAAATTTTTAAAAATTGACACCTAAGCCTAAAATCACTCTTAAGATGACGCATAGGAAAGTTAAAAACTCTCCTTCAGTTTACTAGGAGATTATATTAAATTGTTTATATAATACCTCAATGGCATAATTTATAATACCTTCCTCATTGATGTCTTCTTTTATAAATATGTACCTTTTCATCTTCACATAGGTCACAAGACCTCCTCTTTTATTCTGGTCTCTTCCTTCATTAGGTTCATAAGACCTCCTCCTTTATAAAGGTCCGTAAGACCTAGGTACATAAAAACTTCTCCTTTATATTCCAGAAGATATATTTTCCTTTATACTTCATATATTTAATATAATAATATTTTATGAATTGAAACAGTAATAATATCACATAAACTCAAACATCATCACATATAACATTTAGAGACAAGTAAGAAAGCCCTCACCTCAATAATATGTAATATGAATGTAGCGATCCTCTAATTCACGAACTTTCATAATTCCTTAATTAAGGGAGAAAGTTTGACTACAAGTTTCTGAGAAATATGAGAGCGATAATTGGAAAGCAACACTACAACATAATGATCATTACATAACAACTTGTTGTAACACTTTAATTTTATTTAACACGAAATGATAACACTTTCTAAATTATTATAATATGTAATATTTTTATAACACTTTTATATAAATAACACATGTAACACTTTTCTTGTATTTAACAGATGCATGTAACACTTTTCTTATATGTAACATGTGCATGTAATACTTTTATATATATCACACATTTTGTATAACATATTCAAATGAGTAACATTTGATATGTAACACTTTCATAAAAGTAACGCTATAATATAACACTTATATTATAAATAACATTTGTATGTAACACTTCTAAATATATAACTTATTTATATATACCACTTTAAAACAATATTTTATATACTTCATATTTATAATATTAATATTAATTGAATAAATATTTATAAGAATGGCACCCCTTCTCTATATATAGATTTTTATATATAATAAAATAAATTTATTATATTAAAATATATTATTATACAATATTTTTATGAAATATATAAAAATTATGTTACATATATTTTAAAATATATATAATATTTTATAATATTTTTATTGTAAAAAATAGAATAAATTGGTTTAATGTTATATAATACAAAAAATATGAATAGTTCATAATATAACACTTGTGTATATTGTATTTTAATTTTTTTATTTAAAATTTAATTATAAAATAACAAAAATATTATTTACAAAAGATAGTTTAAATCAATATTCATACTATCATATTTTGTTAATTGTTAGAATATTATAATAAGAAAGTTTTATTATTTTAAAAAAAAGAACCTTAAGTGTATAATAAAATAAATATTTAATACTTTTAAAAGTAAGTGAACTAGTTAAGTTGGTAGATGGAATGCATTACAACCCATAGGTCAAGTGATCAATTCCAAGCTATTACAATCTTACTTTTTAATTATATAGAAAGTGTTATATAAATATTTAATTGTAACTTTTATAAAGTGTTACATAAAATAAAAAGTAATATTTATATAAAATGTTACTATATTAAAAAAAAGTATTACATAAGACAATAGGTAACAGGGGCAACAGCGACACCCTAAAAGTGTTATGTATTGCCTATAATAACACAATTAAGCTATTAGATAATATTTTTTTAGGTGTTATATAAAGCTACTTATGTTGTAGTGCAATGTGGGAAGATGTTACTGAACTTGGTTTCAATTTTGGTATCAATTGATTAGAGCAAGCATACTCTATCGCGTAGTAGACCGTAGTGACCAAGTGCAAAATTTAAAAATATCGAACCCAAGGGCGAAAGTGGGTAGCCGAATTTGAAAGATGTTTCACTCTAGAAGGACTAATCAATAAAGGAGGGGATTGATTAACACTAGAAATTAATAGCTAGGAAAGCAATTAAAGATAGAAAGATACAATTAATATGGAAGATAGATGAGTGGATGAATGTGAGATGGATGAAGTAATAATGTAAAGAGGACACAACATAGATATGTTAGATTCTAATGGCAAATATGAATGATAATGGAATAGAAGTTATCACATATATTCCCCTAATCCCTTTGGCCATAAAATGTTACTATATTAAAAAAAAGTATTACATAAGACAATAGGTAACAGGGGCAACAGCGACACCCTAAAAGTGTTATGTATTGCCTATAATAACACAATTAAGCTATTAGATAATATTTTTTTAGGTGTTATGTAAAGCTACTTATGTTGTAGTGCAATGTGGGAAGATGTTACTGAACTTGGTTTCAATTTTGGTATCAATTGATTAGAGCAAGCATACTCTATCGCGTAGTAGACCGTAGTGACCAAATGCAAAATTTAAAAATATCGAACCCAAGGGCAAAAGTGGGTAGCCGAATTTGAAAGATGTTTCACTCTAGAAGGACTAATCAATAAAGGAGGGGATTGATTAACACTAGAAATTAATAGCTAGGAAAGCAATTAAAGATAGAAAGATACAATTAATATGGAAGATAGATGAGTGGATGAATGTGAGATGGATGAAGTAATAATGTAAAGAGGACACAACATAGATATGTTAGATTCTAATGGCAAATATGAATGATAATGGAATAGAAGTTATCACATATATTCCCCTAATCCCTTTGGCCAAGGTGATTAAGTTGTCAACTCATTACAAGTTTCAAGCACATAAGATTATATCTCACTCTCAATTCCCTAAGAAGGTACTATGATAACAAGATTAGTCTTCTCACTTTATTAATCAACCAAATATAATAAACCAATTATGTGTTCCAATATGAATGTTCTAAGTATATAAAGATGATGCCAAATACTTCACATACTAACATACAAAATTCATATTTTTAACATGATTCAATCAAAACCCTAATCACAATATTGAAATGGCCATCCTAATATCATAAATGGAGAATTTAACCACACACATCATATTATAAATCAAGTAAATCATAGATCATGTAAGAAATTCCAAAATCACATCAATTAAACCATTAAAAATCCAACAAATCCATAGATCCCTAATCCATCATGTGGCTAGCCTCACAAAAGGTCTAGCTAACAACAAACATCATGAAAACATCAATACAATGCTTACAAACATCCATTGTTGAAATAAAAACTAAGAAAATACAAATTAAAGGTAAGTTCTCCCTATTTGGAATTTGGGTTGATTCTCCCCTTCAAGATGCAATTCTCCCACCATGTGCCTCAATCCTCCATAGATGTGTGATGGGTAGATAGAAAATGTAAAGATCTATGGAATTTGAAGAGAGATTGAGTGAAAATTGGGTGGAAAATGGATGGAAGATGGTAGTGTGTGTGGAAAATAGAGTGTTAGTGTGTCTGGGCGATTTTGGTCTCCCCAACTCTCCCTCAATCAAACTTGGGGGACGTTGTCGACGCTTATTGCTCGTAAAAAGTCTTCAAAATGGGGATTAAAACTGATTTTCTGGACAGGTGGAAAAATTCATGAAAATTTGATCGAAATTTCATGATGAACGTCGAATTTTTATGCATTTGGTCAATTTTTATTCAGTGTGCTCAACATCTAATACTCTATTTTACCCTTATTTTTTTGTAAAAATTCACAAAAATTCGCTCGAATTTTTGTGCGAAGTCGAATTTTTGTGACAGTTTCGCCCTGCTTCACTGTTTTGGCTCATTCTCCCTCATTTTAACTCCAAATTAAGATCCGCTTTTTCCTATATCTTCCTCTTCACTTCTTGAATCTATTTATATCTGAAAATCACATAAATTCCACTAAAATAAAAATTCTAAAAATATTTACAAATATAGAGCAAACTAGGGCACTTAAACACTTAAATCAAGCATAATTGTATAGAACCATGCTATAACTGGACCTTAAATTCATGAGATTTCTACACTCATCAGTTATCTAAAAGAAATATGAGATATGGGGTGTACGTTTCACGATTGAGGTTTTTGTATGGGTGGAACAGTAAATTAAGAGATTAAGATATTAAGAGAGTAGGAGACGCAGAGAAGAAGTTGAGGATTTTACATATCTAACAAAGTGATAAAATCCTAATTTATAGGATTTGGGACATTGAAGATTAAATAGCATGTCCAATTTCAATTAAAATATTTAAAATAAATACTATTAATTATTAAGAATATAAGTTAAACATCGTCTTTCTATCTCAAAACACATATAAAATTCTCTAACTTAGTTTCAGAGTTAACTTTAAAATAATATTAATTTTATCGTAAGACTAGCGTTCTTTTAAAATATTTAAATTTTCATAACAAATAAGTATATGATACAAATTGTACACAAATTGCAAATAAAGCTATATTTATATATTTATTATAAAATACGTTGATATAGATATTTTATAAATAATAAAAAGTATATGTATATATTTATTTATATTTGAAAAATTAGAGTTATTACACTTGTAGTAACCTGCCGACAACACTACACATGGATTATTTTATATTTGATTGTGCTTTTTAAACTTGTATTCACAAATATTTTTTGCATCTTCAACTGTTATATAGAGTCTGAATATATATCTAGTTGTAGATTGAGTGCGTTCATCGCTGAAAAGGGTTGCACGTTATGATTCTAAGGGAGGGACCAATTGATTAGCCATAACTTGTAGTCAGGATGACCAATTCAAGAATTTATCGAATCACATGGAGGAAGGTACTAGAGTTAAGCGATATCTCATTTCTTGCGATTTTATATAGACGAATCATCAAATAGTTGGTTATTCAAACAAGTAACTAAAAATAATTAAAGCAAGTAACCAAGCAATGATCAAACAAATAAAAGAGATAAATGAAAGGTGGTTTTCCAAATTGAGCAAAATTGAGATTTACAACACTAAAGAAGTGGTAATTCTAGGATTCATGCATTAAGCTCATATGTGTCAAGGGTAGAAGACTAAGGGCCAACACGAATTCCACCTAGACTTCCTCACGGAATGGATATAATGTAGATCTTTTACAAGGTCTCCAAAAGGCTCTAAGGTTGGTTCTCAATCAAATAATTCCAACTAGGTACTAAGCTCAATTAAAGAGTCCCTTCACATGATTAATTGACCTCTCGATCTAACAAATCACATGTTCTATCAAGGGATTCTAAATCCCAAAGGATTTCTCAATCTCTTTATAATTTATAATGCACATGAGGTGTTTGATGAAATGATTAACTTAAGTATCCTAAGCACATAATTGATTTCTCAATCTAATCATATATTTAGAAAAACAAAACACGCAAATCATCATAAACCTTAAGATCTCAAGCATCAATGATAGAAAATTCATTTACCCAATCAACACATGAATTTAAATACATAAATTCCAAAATTATCCAACAACTTCCATGTTGCTAATCTCACAAGGGAGATTAGCCTATCATTTTCATAAGGAAATTAACATAGACAATTAAATCCTTACAAATTATGACAAAACTATGAGGTTTAATACAAGGTTTGGATGAAAACTCCCTTGAAATGCTTCAATGGTGATCTACTTCCTTCCCTTTGCACTTCTTCTCTCTTCCTTATTCATTTTCTTCAATTGGATGAAGATTTTGATGGTGGGATGAAGATAAACGGAAAGGATGGTGAATGGATAAAAGAAATGGTGAAAATTGGAAGGAATTATGTGTGTGCAACTGATAATTCTCGCACCAAATAGCACATAAAAAGGGATAAAACACTATGAAAATAGATATAAAAAGAAACAAAAATCTAAGTGAAAATATCACTAGTCACACCCCCAAACTTAAAGTGTTGTTCGTCCCCGAACAATAAAGATGATAAACCAAGAGGAGAGATTTTCACATAGGAAAAGACTAAACGAACATAAGTAATAACACATCAATTAGCAATAAGAACTACAAACTATGCTAAGTCATCATAATAACATTAAACTCATAACATGAAAAATTAACAAGTTTAATTAAAAGAGATTAAAGAGTAATATAGTCCATTTCGGTCCAAGCCTCACAACTGATATCAATTTCACTCAACACTTTAATAATTAGGTAAAAAACACTCATCAATCGATTGGCTCGACTTGCTATAGACTTGCTCGTGGACTACATGCACAAACCACCAAAGTTTCAATCAATGATCAAAAAAGTCTTTCATTAAGGATGTAATTAAAGGCTCTTTGGTATGGTAGGAAGAATTTAGGTAGAAGTGACTATTCATGTTCAAGTAATCGAAGAGGTAGCTACTTTCTTCCATTCCTCCACTTTTCTTTCTTCCTTTTCTTGACCTTGCAAATCTCAAACCTAATCATCATCTTTCTTTTGATTTTTAACTCTTTTTGACTGTATGCTCCCTTCTTTAGACTTTTGATTTCTTGAGCATCTTCGTTACATTGCTATTTTTCTCATTTTTAAGGTTGCATATGTTGGGCTATTAGATCGTGTGGATCAACGTGATCCGTTAGGATTAACAGGTAAACAATCATCAGAAGCAATTAAACCGTTTACCGTACTTCTGGGTCGATGTAGAGGATAAACTGCAGTGAAGAACACCTCTGATCTTCTACCGTATGTCCCAAAGTCAACTCTAGTGTTGGGTGGTCAACAATCCCCAGAGTTCTCTCATTCTGCTCTCTGTTTTCTCCCGTATGTCAAAAAGGCACAGACTTAGGTTTAACAGGAACTGAGATGACTTATATACTTGGGCTACAGCAGGGACCAGGAGGAGAAATTGGACTGGGCCTCAATTGAATTTAATTAACCAAGCTTAGCCCAAAGCTTTTAATTAAATCCAATAATAATAATATAGTCCACTAAAATATTATTACTGCACTACCCGTCCAATTCTAAAATTATGTTCTGGGCTCCTTCTTATTATAAGCCCGATAGTCTCCCCATGTTTAAGATATACAATGTCCATTAATTAATTAAGTTACTGACAACTCAAATTAATTAATATCTAATCCGAGAGTATTACCACTCAACCTTATTATCATGCCGAAAATTAATCCACTTGCAAGATTTACATGATAAACCTTATGAGCTCCTCAAGGGGACATCATCAACCTATAACGGACATGGATTCCTTCTACAATCAACAGCACACCATAGATACATCACTACTTCCCAACTCACCGAGTTTGTTGATTTAATACTTATAAATCTCACTCATTGATGAATCAAAGAAATACATACTGCCCTACGTGTCGAGGTTATTGTATAGGGATTAAGAGCACGAACTTCCATAATAACAGAGATCAAGTTCTACTATATAGTCAGTATAAGAAGAACGATCTCAAGCGGTCCTGCTCAATACACACAAGTGCACTAATGTGATTCTATAGCCAAGACAAGCTAATAACAAATCACACTACAACCATACCGATAGAGAGTCCCCGTCTATCTCAGTTGTGAGCATCTGTTTATACTTTATAAGGAAACCGATAATATGATCTTCTGCGTGTTGTCGCACAACATATTATCTACAGTATAAAGTAAATGGACTATTGCATCATGCATATAAAATAAATTATAAGATGCAATCATTTGATCAATGATTCTCATTTCAAATATTGTTATGACATTATTCATACTAAAGCTAGACTTTTAGTATACAATTCAACAATCTCCCACTTATACTAAAAGACTATGCTGTCATGTCTTCTGCCATACATCTGATTCCTTCTCCCACTTACACGACCATTAAAAGCTCTCGCCTTAAGGTTCTTGTAAATGGTTTACTAGGTCATCATCCGATGCAATCTAGGCGACAACAACCTTTCCCTCATCATACGATTTCTCGTAACAGGTGGTACTCGCGCTTCATGTGTTTAATTGCCTTATGGACTTGTGATATCTTCAAGTTTGCAACTGCACCAATATCATCAATGTAAATTGTGATTACCTTGGGCAAACTTAGAAACACTTCAAAGTCCATCATGAAGTCTCTAGAGTCATATAGATACTTTGGTTGCCTCATAGGCTCCAATTTATCATCTTTCTATGATGGAGTCCGGAGTTTGAAATATATTTCTATATAACACTCCTCCACATTATGACTCTACTTCCTAAAATTAAACACATAACCTTTGAGGAGAATTTACTACGTCCAATTTGACTAAAAAATCCGAATCTACGTAATCCACAAGAAGCAGTGAATCTGTCCAGTAAGTCCACATATAATTTCCAGTCCTTCTCAGGCACTTTATAATATCTTACCACAGTTCATCATTCTTGTTCCGGGTTACGTTGATACCCACTGTTCATGCATTCAGCAAAACAGATATCCAACATTGTTCATAGCATTCCTTAGATTAAGCTTCCTTATTCGCCGAAGCATAAGGAACCGCTTTCATCCTCTTTATCTTCTTCTTGTGTCTCAAAGACACATTCACTTAGATAAATTTACATGCTAAACGAGTAAGGACTGTATCATTTTATGAAACTTGAGATAAGCATAATATCCTTTCTTGTGATCCGTATTACCGTGATCAAAAGGATATATTTTGCCTTTCTTAAGTCCTTCATCTCTACCGCTTTATTAACCGTACCCATACGCCCGATAATACTCTTTCATTGTCTCCAATGAGCAAGATACTATCTACGTATAGTACAAGAAACACCACTACATTTCCGTCACTCTTTACAACACACAAGACTCATCCGCTCATTGATTTAAATCCATGCCACTGGATTACCTAATCAAAATAGATGCTTCACGATCTTAAAGCTTGCTTTAGTCCATCGCTGGACACTTTTAAGCTTACTATCAAAATGCTATTAGTACTTTGCAATGAATCACTCTGGTTGCTTCGCATAGATGTTTTCCTCAAGACTTCCAATCAGGAAAGCTGTCTTTGACATCTATTTGTTGTTCCTCATAGTAACAATAAAAGAATCCGGATCAACATAAGCATAGCTACCAGCGAACATGTGTCCTCATAATCGAACCATTTCTTTCTGAGTACACCTTTTCGCAACAAGCTTTGATTCAAAGGGTTTTCACCTTTCCGTATGATCCTCTTTTATTTTCCTTGACCATTTGCAATGGCTTTTACACCAATTAGTGGTCATTCAAGTCCCCAGACTTAATATAGAATCCATAGATTCTATTTCAACATTCATTGCAACTTACTAAGATTCCGCATTTTAATCTTGTAGTGCTACGTCGTATTCGTGGGACAATACCATGTTTACTAGGGATCAAGTCTTACGACTCTCCCAAAACATATATTTATGGGTTGTCATACAACCCTCCCACTACGACAAGGCACTACATGTAATTGTGTATCAGACGTGACACGCGTTGCAGTTTACCTTGTGGTATATCCTCTTGTACACTTGGTACTTATACTTAGTGTTTTCCTCTCACTTCCTTTAGAACAACTTATACATGGGCTTGTGATTTATTACATAGTCCTTTTCCAAAAATCTGGTTATTGTGTTAACAATTACCCTTCGATCTTTTGGACTAAATAAATCACTATCCATTTTTCTAGAATATCCCATATACAGACAAACGTTTCACGAATTACTGTGTCTAGGGCATATC
Source organism: Pogostemon cablin (assembly GCA_023678885.1). Classification (NCBI taxonomy): domain Eukaryota; kingdom Viridiplantae; phylum Streptophyta; class Magnoliopsida; order Lamiales; family Lamiaceae; genus Pogostemon; species Pogostemon cablin. Next base: position 22,012,560 of record CM042979.1, on the reverse strand, counting down.
CATAAAATGAATTTTAATTATTCCAAATAATTCATCATCTATCTAATTATAACCATAAGAGTCTAATACCTTCTACCCACCACACCATTCAGCTGGGGCATACCCGGTGTAGTCAACTTGAGATTTAATCTCAACTTCTGATCAATAGCTCCTAACTATCCCAAGAGGTATTCGCCATCATGACTGAATCGTAATGACTTAATATATTTTCCATGACGCTTCACTGTACCAGCCTTACAATTCTTGAATTAATCAAAGAACTTAGACATGCAGTGCATCATATAAATTATTGGTTTCCAGAATAATCTTCGAATATTCATAACCACATCTCGTCTAGATAATATTAGGTTCGCTTGAATCAGAATGAACTAATTCCAACATATATATCTTTGGCTCTACACCCCACAGCCTTGAAAAGGCAGTTAATCATTTTTACTTCCAAGCAAGACTCGCAAGTCCGATAGTTTCCACTTCAGATAAACCTTACGGTCTATCGGCTATCAACTTTTGAATCCTACTTAAGTAAAATGAATTAGTCATAGATGCCAAATGTATGTTTAGTTCATTTCCGAAGGTTCCTTTCTCTTACTAATATCAGAAGATGCATTATTTAATTACTATTTATTGCATCTGTGGGATGTACATGATTCAAGAGTATATTTTTATCCACCAACGTACTTTAACGGATTATAGCCTCATTCCTCATTACTATGACCATGTCATTTAAATGAAATGAAGTATGCATCCGTTAATGCATAGAAACCGAAATTAAATTCTTTCTATGAAACGTACGAAAAGACAATTTATCATAATCAATCGTTTATTCTTATCATGAGATAAATAAACAACTCCCACTGCAATAGCCACTACCTTTGTAGTTTTACCCATGTTATTAACAATCTTATCCTTACTCAGTGATAAACATTTAGTGATTCCAGTATCTACATACTTCGTGTCAGTAGATGCCATCACTAATCATTTTTAAACCATTAGTAAATAAGATATTAAATTTGTTCACATCATGATGAAAATTGGCTTTCTTTTGCCACATGTTTTGTTAGAAGTTTACCACCATATACAATCTCTCGTATTTCAGGTAGAACTTGCTCAAAACGTCCCGGTAAATTGTGAAGAATAAATTGATTTAGGTTTCCCTTTCAATTTCTATTCCAAGATTTTCCAATTCATTCATCAATTCGACCATGATTTTCTGCCTTTTTAATTTACTCAAGTATCCGAAGAGTTACATGAGATCATCATATTTCTATGAACCTCTCATCTCTTCACTAGAGATTTTAATAGGCATCATGAGACGTCCTTTGTGAGAATACACATGTATTTTCTTAAGCAGTAATTTTCAAAACCAAGATTCTTTTCTAATCATCTAATTTTGGACAAGTAAATATAATTTCATTTAGTTAATAATTAGTAAAATGAAACCATTCAAAATTCAGAGAATCACAAATAAATTTTCCGGGCCAAAGGGTGGCAGTGTTGGACGAATAGATGTCGCCGCACGGCCATCGCTTACATGCCCGTGTCTGGTACACGGGCCGTGTGCTGCAACACGAGTCGTGTTGCCAGCACGGCCAGTCGTGTTCTTGCACTTTTGTTTCTTCTTCCTTGTTTGATCTCCCGTCTCTATTTTTACTCCATGTTCACCTGTTATACATATGTTTAAGATCATTCTCACACATTCCCATGAAAACACATAACACCACCAAAATACACGAAAATACGTATAAAACAATATGAAAAATACACACAAAAAGACACTAAAATCTAGGTGAAAATAACGACAATCACACCCCCAAACTTAAAGTATTGTTCGTCCCCGAACAATGAAAATGATAAACCGAGGGAGAAGTTTTCACCTAGTAAAAAGACTAAACGAACACAAATAATAACACATCATTAGCAACAAGAATTACAAATTATGCTAAGCTATCCTACAACATTAGATTTATGATATGAGAAATTAACAAGTTCAATCAAAAGAGAATAAGGAGCAATATAGTCCCTTTTAGTTTAAACCTCACATAAGTTTATCAATGTCACTCGACACTCTTTAAATAAAGTAAATCAACACTCCTCAATCAATTGGTTCGAATCACCATACACTTGCTCGTAGACTCTATTCACAAACCACAAAAATTTTAATCAATGATCAAAAAGGTCTTTAATTAAGGATGTAATGATAGGCTCTTTGGTAGGGTATGAATAATTTAGATAAAAGTGACTAAAGGAGTGTAAGTAATCGAAGAGGTAGCTACTTTCTTCCATCCCTTCACATTCTTTTTCTTCCTTTCTTTTCTTTATTGATCACAAGCACTAATCATCACTTCATTGGATTTCTTGAGCTTCTTATAGATTCATGCCTCTTTTCTTTGATTCTTAAGTACTTGAGCATATTATTGTTGCTTTGTTCATTTTCTTGTTTTGAGGTTGCATGTGCATTCTTCTTTTTACTCTTTTCATCCTTTTTCTTACTTATTTACCATTTACTCTTTCTCTTTTGTTATCTCTCACACCTTTCTAGCCACCATCTTCTTTATTATTCACACAAAAGGTATATATCTTAGGCTCATGTGGGTAATTAAAGCTTGTAATGTGCTATCTTCACAATAAATAGGCTTATAGGCTCAAAGTGGTTGACTAGGGATGATTTTAAAGATAAGGAAATATTTGGCAATGGCTATACATGACAAGGATGGCCTTAGATCATTTCATCGATCTCCATTAATCGGATTCATTCCTAAAGTCTTTGAGCAAGTATTTAGTTTATCAAAACTCAACCGATCCACTCATGAAAAGATATACCATGTATACATGGTTGAGGCTCAAATTCTCACAAGTTTATGCTCGACTTAAACAGACTTATTACAACATATTCATCTTTTAATTGAATTAGTTAAATAAAACATATCACAATTCGAAAGTGTAGAGTTCCTTAATCATGATTCGACATCACTTATCACCACAACATGTCACCACTCATGTTCAAAAATGACTCACAACATCCCAAAATAAACCACCAAACATACCAAGACAAAAATAAGAAAACACACAAAACATAAAATAAAGACTCAACAAACAAGAAACAAAACAAAAACACATAACATGCAAAAATAAAAATCACCATCATTAAACAATAAAGCACACATTCTTTATCATCCATAACATTGTAAGCTCACAATCATACCAACCTTATTGAAAAGGAAACCTCCCAAAAACATAACACATAAAGTAGCATGTTAATCCATCAATACAAATCAAAATATGTCAAGCAACTAGAAGTGATAAGGTGTAGAGTACTCCCTCAATAGGCATTTGATAATGAAAGCGTTAGCTCCAAGCTCCATTCATGCTTCCAATACCTTTCACTCATGCTCAAAGACTCATACAACACCATTAGCTCCACAATTGCATTAAAAATATGGATTCACATACACTTCAACACAACCAATCATACCAAAATCCAACCAAACTTATGAGAAAAATTTTAAAATTGGGTGTGAATTTTACAAGAAGACCTATTATCATCAATATATCATCATATCAAACACACTTAAGTGGTGAGTCACACCACGCACTCTCCCCCCAAACTTAAATCGAACTAAGAGGTGAGAATTAAGTTTGTAAAAAGTGGTGGGACTTACCCTTGTAGTTTCCATTGATGATCTTCTTGTGGAGAAGTAAACGCATCCACACGACTCAAGCTATGTTCACCATGCACTTTCCTCCCAAACTTGACTCGAGACAAGCATCAAAGCACTTCTCCTTTCTTCAACATGCATTTTTCTCACAAGCACAATCCACCTACAAGACCAAAATCAACAAAAAGCATCAAAATAACAAAAGAATGGGTTGCCTCCTATTTAGCGCTAAGTTTAACGTCTTCAAGCCGGACGGAATTTCACGATCATTGGACCAACGAATGGTCCATCCCACTTTCTCCTCGCATTCTCACTTTGAACATTAGCTTGGCCTTCTTCTTGTCCACTAGCTCAACCTCACCATTCTTGCTTACAAGCATCAAATCGTCATTGAGAAGTGATTCTAGTGGACTTCCTCTTTCTCCTTTGTCAAGTTTCCAATCGAGCTCCGATGTTTTCATCCTATTAACATCACAAGAAGACAAATTACCATTTGACAATTTCATATAATCATGAATAAATGAATTTAAATTGTCAAAGAGAAGAGAATCATGATCATCGAAATCATCCGGAGGCCTTGTATGATGAGGCTTGATCCCGTTATCTTTCTTGCACAAGAATGTGACATTCTCTCCATTTGAGCTCAAAGAAAGCTCTTCTCTCCCAACATCAATCTTTGCTCTTCCGGTGGCTAGAAATGGTCTTCCCAAAATGAGTGGAACTCGAGGGTCCGCCTTTACTTCCAACACCATGAAATCAACCGGAAAAGCTAGCCCCTTCACTTTGACCTCAACGTCTTCCACAATCCCAAGTGGCTTCACAACCTCGCCATTCACCACTTCAAGACGGATAGTCGTAGGCTTTAGCTCTCCAATTTCAAGGTCTTTAAACATGGCATGAGACATCACGTTGACACTTGCCCCCAAGCCACACAATGCATCAAGGGTGATTTTTCCTTCAAAATCACAAGGAATTATGAACTTCCCCGGATCACCAACCTTCGTAGGTCCCCCTTTTTGCATCGACTTACTCATTTTGGGTTGCTCCTCTTTCTTTTTCTCTTCATACTTCTTCTTGAGCGACATGACATACTCCTCAAATTCCTTCTTCTTCTCCTCATTTACAAACATTTGTGGATAGGTAATAGGGAATGGAGTGATCGGGATACCCCAATAGTCACGTTTGTACTCTTCTTCTTTGACCTTCTCCTCCACTTTCTTTTCCTTCTCAACGTATGCTCCATCTCCCAATTGATAGGTTCTACTTGTTTCCCCTTGGATCTTGTTTGCATACACCTTCAAAGCAAAAGAAGTTAGATCAAGGTTTCACAAAGCAAATACAAGTAAACAAATAAAAAAAAAAAAATGTCTCTATTAAGATTACTCAAAATGATCCTTCTTCAAGCTACTAGCAACCGTTACCTCCCTAGCAACGGCGCCATTTGATTAGCCATAGTTTAGTGGAGAATGACCAATTCAATAAATTATCGAACCCAAGGGAGGAAGGCACTAGTGCTTAAGCGATCTCACGTTTCTTATAATTTTATAGAGACTAATCATCAAGGGAAGTTGGTTGATCAAACAAGAAATTAATCAATCAATGCAAGTGAACAAGCAATGATCTAGCAAATAAGATAGATGGATGTAAGGTGGTTTACCAAATTGATTAAAAGTGAGATTAACAACAATCAAGAAGTGGTAATTCTAGGAATTATGTATCAAAGTCATATGTATCATGGATTGAAGACTAAGGGCCAACACTAAAATCACCTAAACTCCCTCTCAAGATGGATAGGATATGAATATCAAATAGCTCAATGGATTGGTTCTCACTTAAACAATTCCAACTAGGTACTAAGCTTAAATGAGAGTCCCTTCACACAATTAATCAATCTCTCGATCAAACCAATCACATGTCCTACCAAAGGGTTCTAAACTATGAAGGACTTCTCAATCTCTTCACAATCTATAAAGCACATGAAGTGTTTGATGAAATGATTCACTTAATTATCCTAAGCATATAATTGATTTCTCAATCTAATCACATATCTAGAACAACTAAACACACAAATCATCAATACAATTCAAGCAATTAATGATCAATGGTAGAAAATCATAGATCCAATAAACATATGAATTCAAATACACAAATTCCCAAAATTATCCAACAATTATCATGTTGCTAATCTCACAAGGGAGATTAGCCTACCATATTAACAAGGAAATTAACATAGACATTAATATCCTTACAAAACATGATGAAACTATGAGGTTTAATACAAGAAATGAATGGAAACTCCCTTGATGTCACTTCAACGGTGATTTCCTTCCTTCCCTTGTTATCTTCCTCTCTTCCTTGCTTCTTTTCTTCAATTGGATGATGATTTTGATGGTAGGATGATTGTAGATCCAATGGATGGTGAATGGATGAAGATGATGGTGTAAAATAGAAGAAATGGTGTGTGATGTGTATGGGGAGGCTGGAATTTCGGATCTCCTCTCAAAATATTGAATGGATTGGTATTTATACCCTATGGAGATCTTCTAGAAGATTTAAAAAATATTCTGTTTTGGTGCCGACACGAGTCATGCTGCGTAGCACGAGTCGTGTCGTGTCAGGGTTCCTTGATCAACTTTACTCAAAACGGCACACGAGTCGTTCTGCGTCGCACGGCCAAAGGGTGGCCGTGTTGGATGAATAGATGTCGCCGCACGGCCGTCGCTTACAGGCCCGTGTCTGGTACATGGGACGTGTGCTGCAACACGAGTCGTGTTTCCAGCACGGCCAGTCGTGTTCTTGCTCTTTTGTTCTTCTTCCTTGTTTGATCTCCCATCTCTATTTTTACTCCATGTTCACCTGTTATACATATGTTTAAGATCATTCTCACAAATTCCCATGAAAACACATAACACCACCAAAATACATGAAAATACGGATAAAACAATATGAAAAATACACACAAAAAGGCACTAAAATCTAGGTGAAAATAACGACAATCAAGAGGTACACGGCCTTGAATGAGAAAGTTGGTAGGATGGGTGATCGAGTTGATTACTTAGATAGACACATCGGTGATCTGCACTGGATTGTGGAGTGGAGGCTTGATGATGAGGATGATGATGCTCCGGAGGAGTAGTTCTTCAGGTTTTCTTAGTTTTCTCCGATTCATCTTGATTCCCTTATTCTTCTTTTTATCTTTATAGGTTGGGGTGTGATTCATGCGTGAGTGGAATGTATAAGTGATATCTTGTATAATTGATTTGGTATAAGCTTATTGATTTTTGTGCATTCATATGTTCATGTGTTAATTTCTATTGATGAAAAGCATGTATAATTTGATAAGTATATTGAGTTCTTGTGAAATTGATCTTAATTATGTGCTATGAGGTGTACTTAGGATTCTAATTACCTATGTGAGGATTTGAGCCTTGATAATCATGCGTGATCATGATTATTTTATTCTTGAGAGGATCATTCATATGAACGTATTCTAGAACTTGGCTTGGAGTCTTTTGTGAGACTTATGATTGATAAATTGCTAGGACATGATCTTAGGCCATTATTTTGTGCTTAAGTTACTTAGCCAAATTTTATCCTTCCTAATGATTTTATTAACCTTTGGATGCCCCGTTGAGCCGTTAGAGTTTTTTCTTTGGTAGCCGAAGTGAATAATCTTATAAACATTTACTTGAGCTTTGATTAACCTATTCATTGGTAGAGAGAGTTGAGGTGAGTAAGTGTGCAAGAAGAAAAGGAAGATAGAATATGGTTGGATGAAAAGAATATGGTTAAATCTTGTTTAGGGGTAGTGCCCGAAATTGGTACCCCGATTGTTTTTATACATGGTGTGTGAAGCTTAGCAGCTGACGTACTATACATGAGAAGAAGGGTAGTGCCTGAAACCGGTACCCGAATTGTTTAAAGAGATGATGTTGATGCCATGAAAAGAAGGAAAATTCAGGAATTTTACAAGTTCAAGAGACGACATTGGAGGAGAACTTGCGTAAGAAGAAGAAATCGAGAACCTCTAAGGTAACTCTCTACTAGTGTCTTAAGTCACTTTACCTAAATTTTCCTACCTTTTTCCAAAGAGCCAACATTACAACCCGAAAACAAGTCCTTTGTGATCCTAGTGAAGAGTTGATTTTAAGTTGATTTTAGAGACCTTTGCCAAGCTTATGGTTACGCATGAATATGGATTGATATGAGTGTTTATATTAATCTATATAGTGCCTCACGCACTTGAGTGAAAGAGAATAAATACTTATTTTGTGAGCGAAATTACTTAGTACTCCGAATGGTGTGTGATTGGATTGATTTTGCATGAGTGATATATATGAAGCAAGAAATACTTGTTTGATTGAATGAAGTTGCATGTGTGATATGTGTTGTACTTGATCTTGGTGAATTATACACGACTCATGTGGTTTGATTTGGTTGCCTCGGGATGAGCAACATGTAAGTTTGGGGGTTTGATGAGTGTGTAAATTCACAAGTTTGGTACCATGTTTTGTGCTAGTTTTGGAGAGTTTTGAGGTGGAAATAGGTGGAAAGTGAATTAGCATGAATCAGGTGTTAGCGGAGCTATTTGAGTGGTTTTCATAGCAAAAACGGAGTGGAAGTGCCAAGAATCGAAGAGACAAAGTCGAGACCACACGAACCGCCAAGGAAAGAGTAGGGTTCGACCTAATGGAGAAGGGTTCGACCTCTCCTACAGGTCGAACCTGTGTTGCAAAAAGTGTAGAAGAAGGGTTCGACCACGACAACAGGGGTTCGACCTGTTCAACTGGTCGAACCATGGTCAAACCAGTTCACGAGAAGATGGGTTCGCCCACGATGTTAGGGTTCGACCTGACAGTTGGTCGAACCAGGAGCGGAAATTGTCCAGTGGTGAGGTTCGACATGGGGTTCGACCAAAGAGGGAGTGGTTCGACCTGTACAAGAGGTCGAACCAAGTGCAGAATATGTCCAGTAGCAGGGTTCGACCTGTGGTTCGACCTGTGGCCAGTGGTTCGACTTGTTTGACGAGGTCGAACTAAAACGCGGAAACTTACCTTATCCAGATTTTCAAGGCCAAAACGCGTGGGATCACTTGAAAAGCTCATTCCAAGCCCTAGAGACGTGATTACAAGTATAAAAGGAGGCTCATACAGTCAAGAAAACAGAGATGTGAGGAGCTTAAGATCGTGAATAATAAGAGGAAACAAGAGAAGAGATTGGTGATCCATCCGGAGGGCGGTGACAGAGGTGCAGCTGGAGATTCAAGTAAGATTGGTCCAACTAACCATGATTGTTCTTAGATCAATCATGGGCTAGAGCCACTTCGGTAGTTCTAGGGTTATGAATGTTTCATGAGTTAATTTGTATTTAGTGTGTATACTCCGTACAACACTACTTGTGGTTTATTTTATATAAGATTGCACGTTTTTAATCCATACTCATAGTTGTTTTGTGCATCAATAATCGTTGTGTAGAGTCTGAGTGCATGACATGGTTATTGGTTGAGTGCGTTCACTAATGCAGGGTTTATTGTTATAATTCTAAAAGAAGGGATTCCGAAGTTTTATTAGAACCGTCTTATATGAATATTTATTAATTAAATTGAATTCGGGTTAACAAGTAGGATTAAGAGTATAATTTTATAGTACCTAAAAAGGGAGATCAAATCGGGTTAGAGTACTAAGTGCACGGGAAATAATTGATTATGATAGTACCTAGAAAGGGAGGTAAAGTATAGTTTTCGTCTACTTTATATGTGTAGTCTTAAATATATATGTTGTTTTAAATTTTTTGTCACGCACAAGGACAACACATATTATCTGGTGTTGTCTTATTGTGTTGTCGTATATACCACTTTTCAAATGAATTCACTATAAGACCACATATATGATACCATATATTGATGTAAAATTTTCACGCACAGAGACAACATATATTCATCATGTTGTCTTAAATTGTCTTAATATTTTATTTTAAGAATACATATATGATTTTTTAAATATATTTTTGCTTTCCTCCCTTTCTGCCCTAATCGTGCGTGAATATTATCGCCGCATCGCCCCCTCCGCCGCATTCACCCGTCGCCGTTCCTCACCACATCGTCCATCGCCGCTGCTCACTGCATCGCCCATCGTCCTTGCTATTCGCCAGTCGACGTTGCCCGCCACGGCGCTTGCTGAGTCGCCCTTATTGTTCGTCCGCCACCAGCAGCTGCCCTCCTGCCGCCAGTCTCGACCGTCCGTCCACTAGCCCTTCTATCGCCAGCAGGCGCCCGCCCGTCGCCAGTCTCTCCCATCTTCACTCTCGTCGTGGTACTCTCTCTCCCACCTCTTTCTTGCTCTAATTTGATTTACGCCCGTCGCCACCTCTTTCTTGCCCTAATTTTAAATTCTAATTTCCAAGGGTTTTTTTTTTCAAAATCAAAATCTGGCAGAATTATATGAATTTGAAAGTGCTTTTTGAATAAAATCAATTGGGTTTGTGGGTGGTGAATGGTGAGATTAATGATGTACTTAATTATATATATAAAAAATGTGGGTTAATGTATTCCAACTTCAGCTCAATTAAGAATGGGATTAATGGTGTTTAGTTTAAAATAAAAATAAAAATTGTGACTCATGATGAATCCAAGTTCCTCTGTTTAGTTTGAAAAAATTGTACATGAAATGAAGTATTCTTTGTTACTAGATATGGTTGCTTGGTCATAATTATTCTATTTCCACAGATATTTATACCAGTCATTGCTGTTTTTTGTGGCTTATCATGGGGGTTTTAGGTTAGAATTTAGAACCAGAGGTGGTTCGATTTGATCTTGTTTTTTAATAAGAAGATGAAGATATAGTGTGACGCGTGCGAAAATTCTCCAGCGGCAGTGATTTGCTGCGCCGATGAGGTGGCGCTGTGCGCAAAATGATATGTCGAAATTCACGCTGCCAACAAGCTCGCTAGCAAACACCAGAGGTTGCTTCTTCAACGTCTTTCCCATAAATTACTCCCTTGTGATATATGCCAAGAGAAGACAACTTTCATTCTCTATGTTGAGGACAAAGCTCTCTTTCGCAAGGAATGTGACGAGCCAATTCATTCCGCCAAAAGTCTCACTGCTAATCACCAACTGTTGGATTGTATACTAAAAATCTGGCTTTAGGATGAACAATGCTATAACAATTTATTTGAAATGAGAATCATATGATCAAATGATTGTATCTTATAATTTATTTATATGTCCGATGCAATAAGTCCACTTACTTTATACTTTAGATAATATATTGTGCGAGAACACACAGAAGATCATATTATCGGTTTCCTTATAAAGTATAAACAGATGCTCAAAAACCGAGATAGATGGGGACTCTCTATCGGGATGGTTGTAGTATGGTTTGGTATTAGCTTGTCTTGGCTATAGAATCATATTAGTGCACTTTGTGTGTATTGAGCAGGATCACTTGAGATCGTTCGACTTATACTGACTTATAGAAGAACTTGATCTCAGTTATTATGGATGTTCGTGCTCTTAGTCCCTATACAATAACCTCAACACGTAGGGCAGTATGTATTTCTTTGATTCATCAATGGGTGAGATTTACACGTAATTAAATCAACAAACTCGGTGAGTTGGGAAGTAGTGCTGTCTCTATGGTGTGCTGTTGATTGTAAAAGGAATCCATGTCCGATATAGGTTGATGATGTTCCCTTGAGGAGCTCATAAGGATTGTCATGTAAACCCTACAGGTGGATTTATTCTGGCATGATAATGAGGTTGAGTGGTACTACTCTCGGATGAGATATTAATTAATGGATTTGTCAGTAACTTAATTAATTAATGGGCATTGTATATCTTAAATATGAGAAGACTAACGAGCTCATAATAAGAAGAAGCCCATAACGTAATTATGAAATTAGAACGTAGTGCAGTAATAATATTTTAGTAGTATAAATTATTATTATTGGACTTAAGTATAAGCTTTGGGCTAAGCTTGGATACTTAAGCCCAATGGAGGTCCAACTCTAATTTCTCCTCCTGGTCCCTGCTGTAGCCCATATATAAGTCATCTCAACTATCCAGAAACCCTAATCTATGAGATAATTCATGCCTAACACTGTGATGGGGGGTTAGAGAACAACAGATTGAGAAGATCTCGAATACAGCAAAAAGACTGGAAGGTTGTTTACTGCTGCAGTCCGTCACCTTCTATAATTTTTATAAAATCATACAGACTTTAGAGATATATTGACGGAAAGCCACAGAAGAGAGGATCATTTTGGCCCATAGATCACTCAAATCCGATATTGGATGAGAGAGTTATGCCCAAAACGGTGAGGCTGCGCAGGCTGCCGGCGAGAATCCATCTTCTTGAACATACCCTAGTGAAAGGTAATATGTTTCTTGTTTTCTTGCTTCCGCTGCATGTTAAAAATGCATGGAACTCTAACGGGTCACATTAACAAAATGATCGAATGCCAACACCATTGATACTTAGCCACTGGAATACGTGTGGCTCTAAGCTTCAGTGGTAGTAGGGAAACTTTAAACAACAATTGAGGCCAAGGCCCCCAATGCCAAATACACAACATAATACTTTGCAAATTTCCAGTCAGCATATTTCTGGTGTTACATCACCATCTTGGGCTGTTGATGAGTTGCTGCTCTTTTCGGATTATGAGCCCTGTGACAAGAAGGAGCAACTAGAATTTAGTGAGCTAGAGTGGTTGACGGATATGAATCTCTACGGTGAACAAATAGAGCCCTTTGCTGCAGCAGAGGTACCTAAGCTACCGGTTTCTCTGCCAACTAACTCAAGCTCTTGCAGACATGAAAAATTATACAAGAAGCCTCGAATAGGAACTATCAAAAAAGAAGAGGAAGACGAGCATTTCACCCTTCCTGATCTTGGCTTAAAATGTGACTGCAAACCTTGCTGAGAAAACTACAGTACTACCTGGTAAATATATTTTCATACCATGCATGTAAGTAGATTGTTTGCATAAATTTAACAGCATATATATCTGCAACCTTGATTGTGTTTAGTGATAAACTGCTAGCATTCTTATTAGGAGTAGTATTTATTGGCATATATTTGTTAAACCTTATGTAAGTTGATGGTTGTTTGGTCATAATTGAGAAAGTGAGTGGTTGTGCTTCAACATTCTGTATGTATCCCGTTATGCATTTGCCAACAATCTATCTCATGATTTTAGAGGTTAGAAGTTGATGCATTAGTCTTGATTAGGGTGTGTTAGTCGATTACAAGTATTGGAATTATATAGTTTATGCCATTCATTCAATGCAATCACTCTAAGAAGCAAATTTGATTCAAAAGGTGTAGTATAGCTACTGGTCTATTGTAGTTACTGAGAAATATAAATTGGCAATGTACTTCAGATTATTAAAAAGAGTTGCTTTGGTCACCGAAGTTGCAAGTGGCTTTGGAGAGAATATTATGTATCTGTTCTTGTATTATTGAATATTCTCTTGTATTAAACAATTTTCATTAATTGGTGACTACTCTAAAGATGATATTGATGAAGTGCGAGAAGAGTGGGCAGGTTTCCTTCGGGCTCATATAAAGGAATAAAGCTGGTACTTAACTATGCATACTTTAATGATAATAATTTTATAGATTTATTGCTATATTGAAATTGGTGTTAGACCAACTGTGATTCTGTTCTCTCATAATGTTAAATCTGTATTCGTTAAATATGCCCTTAGAAAAAAAAATTGGTATATTAGAGGACGTCTGTTAAAGCAATGGATTGTACTGCCATTTTTCTTCATGAGATAATATGAGATTTGAATTATTGGTGTAGTTGATTTATTTCCTCAGGTTTATTTTCTCAACTCTTACATGGTTATATTGTAAATTGTAATTTTCTAATTGACTTTGTATTATTTAATATGGTTATCCTCAATTGTTTTTAAGATTTTTAGTCGGCAGGTGTTTTAACTTTTCATGATAAAGTTATGGTTGTGTTGGGACAGGCACATACAGTTGAAAGAAGAGACTTCAGAGTTAAAGGGAATGATCATGACTTGTTGGATGTATTTGGATTTTCATTAATTGTCTAGACTTTGATCCATAGTTTCGTGGTTTTTAAACCAATTCTATTTATGTCATGTCTTATGGGATGTATTTGGATTTTGTCAACATTTAGATTTGAGAGGGATATTTGATATTTAGCATGTTTTGGATTATTTAGAATGTTTTAATACATTTGAATTTTATTATTTCGTTTATCAATTAATAATGAATTTTTTGTATAATAATTAATTGGTTCGACAACACATATAAAATGTAGACGCTATGGATAATTTAATAATACTACATTAATAGAAAATACATATATCTGTTGTCTTAACCAGTAAGACAACATATATAGCCTGTTGTCTTAAATTTTTTAAAGAAACGCACAAAGATAATACATAAAGACGCACAATGACAACACATAAATATCTATTATCATTGTGCATCTTTTTTTAAAAGGACGCACAACGACAACACATAATATGTGTTGTCGTTGTGCATCTTTTCAAATGGCCTACGACAACAGGGGCTTCGATAGCAGAGATTTTTTCTAAAAAGAAGCTAACAGACAACACATTATATGTGTTGTCTTAATGTATTTTTAGTATAGTGTTGGCACCCCAATCTAGCAAAGATGTTCTTCTTTAAGAAAGCCTTGACCACTAAAGCATCATTTGTTCTTGTCAGGATTGCTTTCACCCATTTAGAAACATAATCCACCGCAAGCAATATGTAAAGGTAGCCATTTGAAGGTGGAAATGGCCCTATGAAGTCCATCCCCATACATTGAATACCTCAACTTCAAAAATGTTCCTCATGGGCATCTCATCACGTTGCCCTATACTTCCAATCCTTTGGCACCTATCACATCCTTTGATGTACTCCTTACAATCCTTGAACAAAGTTGGCCAAAACAAACCCGACTGTAAAATCTTTGCCCCCGTCTTTTGAAACCCAAAATGTCCTCCACATGGTGAACTATGGCACATTTCCATGACACTTAACTTCTTTTCTTTCGAGATACACCTCCTTATGATCCCATCCGGACCATTTTTGAACAATAAAGGATCATCCCACAAATACTCCTTGACATCATGATAGAACTTTTTTCTACGGGATTCGGGAAGATGATCCGACTTGAGACCACAAGCTAAATAGTTCACAAAATCCACATACCAAGGCCTCCAGGTTTCACACAAAGTATACATCCTTTGAAAATCAACTTGAAGGATTTCTTCATCCGGAAATACATCCTTAATGAACTTCATGGTTCCTTCTTCATCAATATTTTCCAAACGTGACAAGTGGCCGGCTATGACATTTTCAACCCCCTTCTTATCACGTATCTCCACATCGAACTCCTGCAACAAAAGAACCGAACGGATTAGTCTTGGTTTAGCATATTTCTTGTTCATCAAATACCCAATGGCCGCATGATCCGTATAAATAATAGTTTTTGTCCCAACTAGGTATGGACGAAATTTTTCAAAAGCATAAACCACGGATAAAAACTCCTTTTCCATTATGGTGTAATTCTTTTGATTTGCATAGAACGTCTTCGATGCATAGTAGTTAGCACGAAACTTCTCTCTCACTTGGCCTAGTACTACTCCTAATGCATTGTCACTTGCATCACAATAAAGCTCAAAAGGCATACTCCAATCGAGAGAGACAAGGATTGTTGATGAAATTAAGGCTTCCTTGAGCACCCTAAAAGCATCAAGACATTCATCATTATATTCAAACGGAGCATCTTTTTCAAGCAATTTACACAAAGGTTTAGCTATGTTAGAAAAATCTTTTATAAAACATCGATAGAAGCCGGCGTGGCTAAGGAACGATCTAACTCCTTTTTCATTCTTTGGTGGTAGAAGATGTTCAATGGCTACAACCTTCGCCCTATCAACTCTCAAACCTTTCTCCGATATATGATGCCCAAGTACGATACCCGCTTGAACCATAAAATGGCATTTTTTCAATTCAAGACTAGGTTCGTATCTTGACATCGCTGCAACACCATAGAAAGATTAGCCAAGCATATATCAAATGAAGACCCAAAGACAGAAAAATCATCCATAAACAACTCCAATATATTTTCAATCAATCCCCTAAAGATGGCCATCATGCAACGTTGAAAGGTGGCGGGGGCATTGCACAACCTAAAAGGCAATTTCTAAAAAGCAAATGTGCCATACGGATAAGTAAAAGTTGTTTTCTCTTGATCCTCGGGGGCTATCATGATTTGGTTGTACCCTGAGTAACCATCAAGAAAATAATAATACTTGTATCCCGCTAACCTATCAAGCATTTGATCAATAAAAGGAAAAGGAAAATGATCTTTATGAGTATTTTTATTAAGCTTTCTATAATCATAACACACTCTCCAACCCGTTTTTACCCTTATAGCAAGTTCTTCATCAAATTCCGTTTTAACAATGGTTAATCCCCCTTTCTTAGCCACAACATGTAAAGGACTCACATGAGGACTATCACTTATGACATAAACAATATTAGTATCTAACCATTTTAAAACTTCTTTCCTAACCACTTCTTGCATAATTGGGTTCAAACGACGTTGAGGTTGTATGCATGTTTTACTCTCATCAATCAACCTAATGTGATGCATACAAATAGTGGGACTTATTCCTTTTAAATCATCAATACTCCACCCTATAGCACTTTTATGCTCTCTAAGCACCCTCAACAATTTATCAAGCTCAAGAGGTGAAAGAGATAATGATACAATTACCGAAAATATTTTGTTGTCCCCCAAGTACACATACATAAGGTGATCGGGTAATGGCTTCAATTCTTCTTTTCCCTTATTGGGCTCTTCACTCTCTACCTCCAATGGAAGGTATTCCCTCTTTCCATAGTACATCATTTTGTCTTTGTCTTCTTGCATTTCCCTACAAGCATTCAAGTCATGTAAGCAATAATTTATATCATCATCTTTCAAACAATATAAAGAAGAAGTAGAGTTAAAAGATAGAGTGAGAGAGTGGCTTATGCTTGTCTCGAGGGGATCCTTGGACAAGAAAATGGCAAGTTCTCTTGAACAATTTCATCAATCAAATCAATCCTTCTAAACTCTTATTTCTCATTCGGATGCCTCATAACACTCCTTAATGAAAACACAACCTCTTCTTCATTTACTCTCAAAGTTAACTCCCCTTTATGCACATCAATTAAAGCTCTTCCTGTGGCCAAGAATGGATGACCCAAAATCAATGGAACATTTGCACCCTCTTCCATGTCAAGCACTACGAAATCTATCGGGAATATAAACTTTCCAACTTTTACAAGTACATCCTCAACTACTCCCTTAGGGTAAGAAAGACATATCCGCATGTTGTAATATGACGGACGTAGGCTTTACTTCCCCTATACCAAATTTCTTAAAAATTGACATGGGCATCAAATTTATACTAGCACCAAGATCACAAAGAGCTTTTGTACCTCACTTTTTCCCATCTCACATCGTATGAAAAAACTCCCTGGATCTTTGAGCTTTGGAGGCAACTTCTTTTGAATTATGGCACTACACTCCTCCGTCAAGTTGACGATATCATTCTCCACTAAGCTCCTCTTTCTCGCCATGATATCTTTCAAAAACTTGGCATAATAAGGTATTTGCCTCAAAGCATCCGAAAAGAGTATATTGATGTGGATTTTCTTGAAGATTTTCAAAAACTTTGCAAACTTTTCATCAAGGCCCTTCTTCAAGAATCTATGTGGAAAAGGAATAGAAACTTGAGTTTTGGTATGACCAAACTATCCCTTTCCAACTCCACTTCATCCTCTTTCTTTTTCATTGCCTTAGTACATTGCCACTTCATTTCAACAACTTCCGGCTCAACCAATTCCATTTCATCATTCACTTTAGCTGCAACTTCATTTTCTTTCACAAGCTCTTCCTCAACCAAATCTTCATCATTCACCTTCTCTTCTATCCTCTCCTTTTCCATAGGCATAGAAGGTCCTTCATAATTAGTTCCACTCCTCAACGTGAGTGCCTTGCATTGCTTTTTTGGATTTACAATGGTGGTGGACGGAAATTTTCCTTTTTCGTTCGCACTCAACGAACTAGCAATTTGTCCAACCATGTACTCCAAAGCCTTGAACCTTTTATCATTAGCTTCATCAATCTTTTTTCTTGACTCATCTTGGGCTTTGTTCGATGCAATCAACTTTTCAAGGAGTTTTCAGTCGTTGCTCTCCCTTCATTATTCGGTGCCTTAGCTCCCGGATGATACCCCGAAGGATAAGCAACCGCATTATTCGAGTTGGAGTAGGAAAAATTATCTTGCCTCCTTTGTTGTGGGTAAGAACTTCCACCACTTTGATTATTGAAGCCTCCTCCTTGTCTAGGTGGGTAGTTCCCTTGATTTTGGTTGAAATTACTATGATAATTATTTTGGTAATTACCTTAGTATCCTCTCCCTTGCCCTCCACATGTGGCATAGACATAGCCCATTGTTCTCCACTCACACTATTCGGGGGAAGCATACCTTGCTCTACTTGCCCTTCAACCATATTAGCTCATTGGTTCAAACCTTGATTCAAGCTAATTTGTCTAACGACTTCCGCCACTATCATTTCAACACTTAGCATACTTGACTCTACACTAGCACTCTTCACACTAAATTGTTATCCTGATCCATGTGCTCAGACCCATAACATCCACCTACTCTCTCCGATGGCCATTGATAAATATTTGTAGCTATCTCATCAAAAATTCTTATGGCTCTTTCCGGAGTTACTCCAAGTACGGATCCACCGGTTGAAGCATCAACAAGTATTCTTTGCCCATTCACTAATCCTTGATAGAAAAATCCAACTTGTTGATTCTCCGGGAATCCATGTTGTGGACACTTGCGAAGCATATTCTTAAACCTTTCCCACGCTTCATAAAAACTATCTTGAGGTATTTGCTTGAGTTGAGTGATCAAGCTCTTCATTTGGAGTGTCTTAGAAGGTCGAAAGTACTTGTTCAAAAATATTTGTGCATGTTCATCCCATGTGTTGCACGTACCCGAAGTAATAGTGGAGAGCCATGTTCTAGCACGATCCCTCAACGAAAACGAGAACAACCTTATTTTAATGCAATCCACGCTCACCCCGTTCATCTTTACTATATTAGCAATCTCAATGAATTGAGCCATAACTTGTAGTCGGGATGACCAATTCAAGAATTTATCGAACCATAGGGAGGAAGGTACAAGAGCTTAAGCGATATCTCATTTCTTGCGATTTTATATAGACGAATCATCAAATGGTTAGTTGTTCAAACAAGTAATTAAAGCAAGTAACCAAGCAATGATCAAACAAATAAAATAGATAAATGAAAGGTGGTTTTCCAAATTGAGCAAAAGTGAGATTAACAACACTAAAGACATGGTAATTCTAGGATTCATGCATTAAACTCATATGTGTCAAGGGTAGAAAACTAAGGGCCAACACAAATTCCACCTAAACTTTCTCTCGGAATGGATATGATGTAGATCTTTTACAAGGTCTCCAAAATGATCTAAGGTTTGTTCTCAATCAAACAATTCCAACTAGGTACTAAGCTCAATTAGAGAGTCCCTTCACACGATCAATTGACCTCTCGATCTAACAAATCACATGTTCTATCAAGGGGTTCTAAATCCCAAAGGAGTTTTCAATCTCTTTACAATTTATAATGCATATGAGGTGTTTGATAAAATGATTCACTTAATTATCCTAAGCACATAATTGATTTCTCAATCTAATCACATATTTAGAAAAACAAAACATGCAAATTATCATAAACCTCAAGATCTCAAGCATCAATGATAGAAAATCTATTTACCCAATCAACACATGAATTTAAATACATAAATCCCAAAATTATCCAACAACTTCCATGTTGCTAATCTCACAAGAGAGATTAGCCTATCATTTTCATAAGGAAATAAACATAGATAATTAAATCCTTACAAATCATGACAAAACTATGAGGTTTAAAATAAGGTTTGGATGAAAACTCCCTTGAAATGCTTCAATGGTGATCTCCTTCCTTCCCTTTGCACTTCTCCTCTCTTCCTTGTTCCTTTTCTTCAATTGGATGAAGATTTTGATGGTGTGATGAAGATAGATAGAATGGATGGTGAATGGATGAAAGAAATGGTGAAAAATGGAAGGAATTATGTGTGATGTGTGTGCAGCTGATAATTCTCGGATGATACTTGATCAAATATTGAAATATTGGGTATTTATACCCCTTGGGAGCTTCTAGAAGAATTCTGAATTTTCACTAATTTTGGCACCTACACGGCTCGTGTGCATGCACATGGCCCGAGTCGTGTTAGGGCTTTTGATTAATATTTTGCACCAGACGGTGCACGGCTCGTGCACTGAACACAGCCACAGGGTGGGAGAGTAGGCGTTTCAGATGCTAGCGCATGGCCACCTCTTACAGGGCCGTGTGCGGTACACGAGGCATGTGCATGAACACGCCTCGTGTATTTAACACGGGCGGGCATGTTTGCGCTGCAATTGTTTTCTTCTTTTATCTCGACTCACGACTCTATTTTCGCTCTATTTTTATCTATTTTTTACACGTTTAAGCTCATTCTCACACATTTCCATAAAACACATAACACAACCAAATAGCACATAAAAAACTGATAAAACACTACAAAATAGATATAAAAAGACACTAAAATCTAGGTAAAAATATTACTAATCACCAATACTCCCAAGGTTTCATTGGAACTGTCAATTATGAATGTTTGTTAATTGCATAAATTCCGAGTTAATAAGCAGGACCAAAAGAATAGTTTTGTATTACTTATAAAGGGAGATCATATGGGGTTTGAGTACCAACGCGTGGGAAAATAATTGATACTGATAGTACCTAGAAAGGGGGTGAAATTATATTTCTTGCTCCGAGGTGATTCACAGATTTTATACGCTACTTGCTTGTGTCTATAGAGTAAGTTTTCATGGTTTACTGATGCGTTCATAATTCACAAAGCAGAGTTGGCTGGTACACTTGAGAGGAAAATTAAGAAATTAAATTGGATTATCCTAAGGCTACCTATTCTCCATTCTTGAGAAACCTTCGGAATATTCTAAGTGTTAGTTTATTTTAATTATTATTTAATTAATTTTTTTAGTAGTTTAGTAATTTGATACTCAATTTTTATAGCCAAAACTTGTCTTGATTATAATTAAATTAGTAATACACCATCTTTTGGGTTTGATATTTGATAAGAGCTATTGTCATCTTGAATTTGTGCCTTTTTATGTGTAATATCATATGATTTTATCCGATTTGGATAGCATTTGGTGGTGTTTTACATTCATGTTGAGATTTGTGTTTGAAAATGTGAAATGTAAAAAATGAGCTTAAATATGTTGAAAACATGTGAAAAATAGAGCCAAGAGGCGAAGCAGGAAAAATGGCCAGAAGTCGACTCGACTTCAGGACTCGAGTTGAGTTCGTGCACGAGGCCCGAGCCGAGTTGTGCAAGCTCGACCATGGACATAGACTGGACTCTAAATAAGCCCAAATTCTGCAATATCTCAACAATACCCGTAAAATCATAGAAAATATAAAAATAAGCAAAAAACTCCACAAACAATGCTAAAATTATGTAAAAATTATATAAAAATGACCTATGAAAAATGCAAATTTTCGTGCTGATCAAACAGCTCGAGCCGAGAGGGACTTGAGAGAAGCCCAAATCCAGCCGAGCTATAGTGGAGAAGGTCAGGATGTGGCTTGGGATGTTGCTAGGACCTTATTTCCAGCACATTCGAATTCCATACAGAGTCAAGCTGATCAGGTTATTGCAGATAAAAAGTGGCATAGAGCTAAGAAACTGAGATAAACGGAAGTAGAGTTCGAGAGAGACAGTGTGGGACTTCGAAAAACAAAGGTATCACTTCTCTTCTCTCATAGATTCTTGAGGAAAGGACTTGATGAGAAATTCAGAAAGTTTGCTGATGTATTTAGGAAGATCCAAATCAGTATACCATTCTTAGAAGCATTAAGTCAGATGCCATATTACGCAAGGTTCATCAAGGAAATCATGTCTAGAAAGAGAAGTTCGAATAGTGTGGAGATAGTAAATCTGACAGAAAATCATAGTTCAATTATTCAGAAAAGGTTACCAGAAAAATCGAAGGATCCAGGTAGTTTTATCATTCCCTGTGACTTGGAAAAGGACCACCGAGGAAAGCCTTATGTGATCTTGGAGCTAGTATCAGTTTGATGCCTTTCTCCACATTCAAGAGCTTGGTTTGGGGGAGTTGCAGCCTATATCTGTGGCTCTACCGTTAGCAGATAGGTAATTGGCATACCTTAAGGGAGTTATTGAAGATATTCTGGTAAAGGTGTCAAGTCTAATTTTTTCCGTAGGCTTTCTTGTTCTTGATATGGAGGATGACAAGGATAGTAAGCCTCTGATCTTAGAGCATCCATTCCTTGCTACCGGAAGAGCTCTCATAGATGTGTGGAAAAGAGAGTTGAGCCTGAGAGTCAATAATAAAGAAGTCATCTTCTCTTTGAATAAGGCGATGTAGTGACCTACAAAAAAACGTCAATGTAATTCTGTGTAAGTAGTAGAAGAGATCGTGGAGGAAGACTTACCTTTGACATGTCTATGGATACCTTGGAGACATGTATAAGCAAATCTCTTACTTTATCTACTACTAATCTCGATGAATTATCTAATGAGTTTTCTCTTGAATTTCTTGAAACATTACATAGTTTGAATGAGAGCAGGTATAGGCATAGAGACTCACTATTGGAGGAAGTTAAGTGGACAAAGCAATACTTGCCTCTACATGTTGGAGGAAATTCATTCAAGGAGGAGAATAAAGTCGAGCTCGAGCTGCTTCTAGACCATCTCAAGTATGCTTATTATGGGAAGAATGAAACTTTTTCGGTAATTGTATCATCTTCTCTATCTAAAATTGAACTTGAGAAACTGCTAATTGTGTTAAGATTGCATAAGTCTGCTATTGGATGGTCAATTGATGATTTGAAAGGGACTAGTCATACTTTTTATATGCATAAGATAAGACTTGAAGAAGAAACTAAAAGTTCTGTGCAGCATCAGAGGAGGTTGAACCCTGCTATGTAAGAAGTGGTAAGAAAAGAAGTACTCAAGTGGTTAGATGCAGGAATTGTTTACCCTATTAGGGATAGTCCCTACTTGAGTTAAGAAAGGGGGAATGCCTATAGTAAAATGTGAATATAGTGAAGTACTTGCTACAAGAGTACCTATGGGGTGGCGTGTTTATGTTGATTATAGAAATTTTAATGTGAACACACGTAAAGATCACTTTCCTTTACCCTTTATGGATCAGATGTTGGATAGACTTGTAGGTTATGTTTTTTATTGCTTCTTGGATGGGTACTCTAGTTACAATCAAATAATGATTGCGATGGAGGATCAGGAAAATATGACATTCACTTACCCCCAATGGTATTTTTGCCTTTAGGAAGATGCCCTTTGGCTTATGTAATGCACCTACGACTTTTCAAAGATGTATGATGTCTATTTTTGAGGGTCTGATTGAGAGAGTCATGGAAGTATTTATAGATGATTTTTTTGTTTTTGGTTCTTCATTTGACTCGTCTGTCTAACTTGTCTTTGGTTTTGGAGAGATGTGAAGAGACTAATCTCGTCTTGAATTAGGAAAAATGCTATTTCATGGTGAAAGACGATATACTAGTCCTAGGACATCATATTTCAGCTGCAGGTTTGCAGGTTGATCGTTCTAAGGTGGTGGCGATTGAAAAACTTCCACCACCCACTAATAAGAGAGGAATCCAGTCATTCTTAGGGCATGCAAAATTTTATCGGAGATTCATAAAAGACTTCTCAAAATATTTAAAACCAATGTCCAGGTTAATTGAAAAGGATGTGAAATTTGAATTCCATGATACTTGCTTACATGTTATTTAGGTACTTAAGGAAGCATGGATAATTGCACCGATCCTAGTCATGCCAAATTTGACTCAACCTTTTGTGCTGATGTGTAATGCGAGTGACACAACTTTAAGAGTCGTGTTGGGGTAGTTAAGAGAGAAGAAGTTTCATGCCATATACTAAGCAAGTAAGACGTTTGATTCTGCTCAAAAGAATTACATTGTCACCAAAAAGAAATTCTTGGCGGTGGTGAATGCCTTCGATAAGTTTCAATCTTACTTGGTGGGGATGTAGACTGTGGTTTACATGGATCACTCGGCTATTAGATAATTGATGGATAAGAAGGATACAAAGTCGGGGATAATAATATGAATTCTATTGCTTCAGGAGTTTGACATGGAGATTCGTGATAAGAATGGGAGTAAAAACATCTTAGCTGACCCCTGTCGCGTCTAGAGACGAAGGAGCACTATGATTATACTACTGAATTCATTAAGGACCACTTTCCTATTGAAAAGTTATTGAAGGTGGATGTTAAAAAGATCTTCACATTTATAGATACCTACCCAGTTGGAGAGAAAAAGGATACTCTATGGTATGCTGATTATGTTAATTACATAGCCACCAAAGTGAAGCCTTATCTGCTTAGTAGATACTAGATGGTTAAGTTCCTTCATGATATACAGACTATCTTGTAGGAGGAGCCGTGGGTCTACAAAATTTTCTTAGATTCTATAATTCGTAGATGTGTTCCTGAGCTTGAATGGTAGAGTGCTTTAGATTTTTGCCACTCGCAGCCGAATGGGGGCCACTTTGGCACCCGAAAGACTGCAGCAAAGGTGTTACAATCCAGTTTGTAATGGCCTACCTTATTCAAGAGCTATCAAGAGTATGTGGATACGTGCGATATGTGATATATAGCGGATGGGAAATATTTCGAGGAGAGATGAGATTCTTTTACAGCCTAGCATCTTGGTGGAGATTTTTTATATGGGGGATTGATTATATGGGGCTTTCTCCACCATCTAATGGATTCCTCTACATTCTGCTTGCAGTTGACTATGTTGCGAAATAGGTGGAAGTAATTTCAACCAAGACGAATGAGGTAAGAGCAGTGCAAGACTTCATGAAGAAGAACATCTTTGGATGATATGGAGTACCGAAGGCTCTCATAAGTGATGGAGGGAGAAACTTTGTTAACAAGATGATGGAGAAGGTTCTTAAGGATTATGGAGTTAGGCATAGGGTGGCAACACCTTATTATCCACAAGCTAATGCGCAAGCCGAGGTGTCTAACCATTAGATTAAGCAATTGTTGGAGAAGACAGTTGGAAGTATAAGGAAAGATTGGTCCACGAAGCTTGATGATGCTTTGTCGGGATTTAGAACTACTTTCAAGACTGTCTTACGGATGTCGCCTTTCCAAATTGTTTAAGGAAAATCTTGTCACCTTCCGGTGGAGATTGAGCATAAAGCTTCATTGGTTGTAAGGCATGTGAACTTGAGCATGGTGGATGCTAAGAAGTTTTGAATAACTCAAATCAATGAGTTAGACGAATTCAGAGAGACCATATGAGTTCTCGAGGATCTTCAAGTCAAGGACTAAAAGATGGCATAATGCAAAGATCCGTTTCAAAGAGTTCAATATGGGTGATTAGGTATTTTTATTCAACTCTCGTCTTAAACTGTTTACAGGTAAGCTTAAGTCCAAGTGGATTGGACCGTATGTTATTCATAGAGCCTGTAAAGGGGGGAGGGGGGAGTTTTGAACTGAAGGATGAAAAATGTGATATCATGGTGGCGACGGACATAGATTGAAGCATTACATGTCATTGCTTGATAAACCAGTACTCTCTCTTGAGTACTTAAGTTAGAGGTCCTCATTCTGTCGTGCTCTCCAACGTTAAACATGAGCACCTATTGGGAACTTATTCACCCATTTTACTTGTTTTATGTGTTTGTTTGTTTTGGTGTAGGAATTTTTATATTAGGTGCTCTTCGTCTACAGTATATACTTCTTTGCAAACTTAATTTTTCACTTTATTTTATCTAAGTTTGGGGGGTTCATGTACATACCATTGTCTTGAAGCACCTATGTAAGTTTTCTGCACTGTTGTGTGCCTAGAGGTCGATTTTTTGCGATTTTTTATATTTTTGATATTTTAATTTTTTTTATATTTCCGATTTTTTTGATCTTTCGATTTTTTGCTATTGTCCAGGCATCCTTTTAGTTTATATTTGTTCGTTTGTTGGTTCTAGTGTTGGTCTAGTCGATTTTTTATTCTTTACGATGATTTTTTTATTTTTTGAAGCACTTTATAGAGGTATAAGTGTTGTTAACATGTGGAATTGAGTTTTGAAACATAGGAAGGCATGAGAGAAGCAAAAATTTGATGTTGAAGGTAGAATGGTGCCCAGTTGGGCACCCTGCTCGTTGTCGCTCGAGCCGAGCTACGACGGGAAGTCCAGCTCAGTGGCCAACTCACGGCGAGCGATGTTCATGAAGAGTCAAAGCATGACGGAGAGTGGCTTGGCACCCCGCTCGACTCCAACTCGCAGCGAGTGACACTTCTCGACAAGGTACTCGGGATGAGTGGGACTTTTAACTCACAAAATGGAATGACATGCTGCTCGGCACCCAGCTCAGCTTCAGCTCGAGGTGAGCTGGCCAGGGGTGACGTCGCTCGGCATGTAACTTGAGCCGAGCAGGACTACGAGGTATGTGTTTTCATTTTAAAAAATGGGTTGCTCATTCTAATATCAATTTTGAGCCCTCGATTGCACTGCCGACGTCTATTCATCCATTTTTCGTCGCTATTCCAGCCACTATCCACCGATTCCATCCACAAAAACACTCCACACACATCACTACTCAATTGTTGTTAGATTTACACATCAAATTAGGTCTTTTTAGTGGGTGATTTGGGGATTTTGGGTGTTGAGAGTCAAATTGCAAAATTAATCATGTACAACACAAGAGGTACGTTTTTTTTAACTCTTTCACTCTTAGAATGTCGTGGATGTTGTGAATTTTGAATGAGCATGATCTATATGTGTGATTTCGCTTGTTCAAAGTTTGAATTTTGTTGAAGAATTTTTACAAATATTTGATAGCCATTCGAAATTTTGTGTATGATGTATATCTTGATTGTTTGTTGATTATGCTTTCAATTATCTGGTACATTTTTTAGTATTGAACATGTGAAGGTGTTGGAATAAGCTTGAACATGAAGTTAGGATGGAATTGGAGTGTTTGTTTTGGAATTAACATGTAATTCTTATGTCTTGATTGAAAAAGTTCATGAATGCTTAAATTTTATTCTTCTGAGTTCAAATTGATTAAGAATATTTCTCTTTGATTATGGAAGCATGTTGATGAGGGAAGTATGAAGTTGAATTCACATAGGACGTTTACTATTATGCATGTTTTAATTATGCATTAAAAGCTTGATTTATGACTTGTTGGTTTGAATGTGAAAGCTTGAAGCTCTAGATTAAACATGTATAAGTCCTATTTATTTATTTATTTGATGGAAGAGTGTGCTTTTTACTTTATAAACTGCAGCAGGAAAAGGTAAGATGATTAAAGGAGATGAGGGTACGTCAGCAGAAGAGGCCCCCTCTTACAGATCTGCTCTATGAAATAATAAGAAGGGCAGGCAGGCTTCTAGTGGATTTGAGTTTGTAATTTAGACAATGGGATGAAGTTTCTACCTTGCATGGGAGAATTTCAGACAGGATTACCAACACCCGATACCAAGATGACCACACGATGTGAACTTTAAATTTTGTATAGGACATAGAGTTGTTTTTTTATTGTGTTGGGATCTGGAGATTTACGGAGATATGAGCTCACACCCTCTTTTGGCTTGTAGCGGAGTTTTATGTACGCTACGGGTGGTTTATCAGGGAGACTTTCCTTACGATTGTGAGTTCGACCTCAGAGAGAGGATAAGGTGAGAGACTCCAAATTTCCTTAATCAAATGTTCAGGTGTTCTGTCCGTATCCTCGCATTCATGGAGCACCCAGATTTCAAGTCGAATGAATTTTAGAGGTTGATATCTGGTAGGAAGGAGAAGTATCGATCTAGTTTTGCAAGAGCCACTTGTCCGCATCCCTGTATTGCAATATATGGACCGGATACTTTCCAACACCATTTTCAGTAGATCGGAGAGTGGAGTGATACCACCGAGTGAGTTGTATGTACAGTGGTGCATGTTGAACAAGGTGCAGTTCAACTTGGGTGCTTATCTCATTCATCAGATGTATCAGTTCAGTACTCATGTTTGTTAGACAGTGAACATAAGGGGCTTGATTACCCCTATTGCTCACTATTATGGAATTGATACCACTAGGATGCGTATTGTGAGATAGAAGCTAAAATTAATCTAGAAGCTCTTGAAATTATTAGGATTATTAAGAACGAGAATGGCTTCTTGGAGTACCACTACACCATTCCTCCTAATACTTTCACGTTCCACGTGGAGCTATTTCACTTCATGAACATCCAGAATGATGGTAATATTTCTATGGACACAGTTGGTCACTGAATAATTATTCAGGTGGTGTAGGATAAAGGTGATTGGAGAGTAGTAGCTTGCATTGCACTTGCCCAAGCTCAACCTATGGCCATGGATGCACCTGTTGAAGGAGGGATTGTGGAAGAAGGAGATGACGTAGGATATGATAAAGAAGGAGATGAGGAGGAGCTTCCGCATAGAGCCCGCAGAGGAGAGCTTGAGGAGTATGACAGAGGAGCTCCAAGAGGAGCACAGTATGGGAAAGTACATTTGTTCCCCGGAGTAGCCCATTATCCGTTGTATGGGATGCCACCACCTGCATAGCCTCTAGGTTATGAGGCGTGGACCTCAATTGTTACATGGTACGGCCAGCAGGGCTAAGGTATGCATGCTCACTTATCTCATCTATCTACTGAAAATGGGAGGAGGAGGGAGAATTGAGAGATTAGCCGCCAGTGGTCATTAGTAGAGTTTGAGTTTCTTTACTCCCCCTTTCTGATTTTTCTTCTTTTTGAGTTATCTGGTTAGGATATCTGTTATATTTTTATTCTTCTTATTTTGGAATGCATTGATTGATATTTTGTTGTTGTTGATTTTATTGTTAATGATGTATGTTTGATGGATGATTTTTAAACTTTTTGTTAAGAATTGATTTTGTTGATCCATAGATTTGTGATTTTATTTCATGCTATGTGAGTGTGCTTAGGAAGTAGTTTGATATTGTACTTTGATATCTAGATGCTTGAAGTTTTATTATATACATGGATGATTAGCTATGTAGCTTATATAGGCTTGCTCGTTCATTCCTACAGTTTATTCTTGTGAGTATAGTTCATGCACACGTATTCTAGAACTTAGCTTTATATCTTGCTTGAAGCTATGTGTTTGATTAGACGATAGGAGATGATTTTAGGCCATCTTTTTTATTTAGTAGTCACTAGCTAAATTATTATCCTACTTAATGAAATTATCCATAGTCAACCATTTTGAACCTAAAAGCCTTATTTGTTGGAAGCTTATGTGATTAGCAAATTGATCCCTTTGTTAGCCATAAAAATTCCTTACCTAGTACAGTATTGAAGGAATCAAGTTGGTGTGTTGTGAAGAAATGTAAGGAGAAGTGAGTTGGTGGAAAAAAAGTGATGAAAGTAGTTGATGAGGATGGTTAAAACTTGCATGAAGGGGGTAGTGCTTAAAACTGGTACCCTATGAAAAGGGTAGTGCCTAAAACTGGTACCCTTATTTGAAAAAAAAAGAGAAAAAAAGAGAAGAAACTCAAGTAAAGAAGTTTTGTTTGAAAATGAAGGAAGAAATCAAGTTGAAAAAAAAGTTGAAGAGCATTGAAGGAGAAAGAAGATTGAAAGGGCTGTTTGTTGAAAATCTTTAAGTCTTCTTTGATTCTCTATTAATGATTAAGTAAGTTAATCCATATATTCCTACCTTTACCAAAGAGTTAGCATTAAATCCTAATGCAAGACCTTTGTGATACTATTGTCGAGTTATCCCTTTAGTTGAGAGTTGAGATGATTGCCAAACTTAGGGTTACGCATGTGTTTGAATTGATTTGGAGTGTAAACACCTTACCTAAAAGTGTACATCTCATAGTTGAGAGATAAACGTAAATACTAACCGTGAGAATGAGTGGATGACCATTCTAAAAAGGTGAAGTAGTTGATTTGAAATGTACGTTTTTAGATGAATGGTTGTTTAAGTATAGAAATATGATTTTCAAATTCCTAAGTGTTTTGATTCGTGTAAGGCTGTGAATTTCCTCTCATTTAATCTATTAGTTTTCTTTTGTGTTACCTCAGGAAGAACAATATGTAAGTTTGGGGGTTTGTTTAGAGTAGAAATTCACGCATTTTATGTGTTCACATTACACCATTTAGCTTAGGAAAGTCATTATTTTCGTATGGAATTGTGTAGGATTTAGTACTTGCACGATTTTAATGTTACAAAGGTGTTTTTGTGAGTTTTGAAATCCTAAATCTGGGAAAAATGGATCAGAATTGAAAGCAGCATGGAACAAGTACGAAAGTAGGCAGCTTGACAATCCACTCTGCACCAGCTCGAGCCGAGCTGAGTCGGTTCAACATCGCTCGGTGGTCTGATCGAGCCGAGCGGGAGTCCCACGGAACCTACATGACATCAGCATGCGCCAGGTGTGCCACTCAGTGGCAAATCGGCACCTCAAAATGCAGCTAGAGCCAAGCTGGTCAGTTCATGGTCGATTCTTGATCTTTTTAGTCCAGAATCATATTTTACACCTCCTAGTACGTGTTTGTGCCTATTTCTGGCGAAAAAATGCCCAAAAAAATAGTTTGAATGAAGACACAAGTATAAGAGGAGACCGAAACATACAAGAGAAGGGGTTCAAATCCAATTCACAATTCCTATTCCATATTTCACGTCTTCCACATCCATCCCATCATCCATCCACACTGAAGGAGTATCAAATGCTAGTTGGGAGATATCAGTCAATTGGAGAGATGAAGAAGGAACGCGGAACAACGTCGACACTAGGATTTTTCATTTCCTTTCTTTTCTTTTCTTTTCTTTTCTTTTATTAAGATTTTTTGTATGAATTCTATAGCCATGAGAGTTGCCCATAACCTCTTTGGCTAATCTCGTTTACAGTTTTTAAGGTTTGAAGGATAGATTTAATTAATTTGGAGACCTAGACCAATTTTGTGAATTCATGTGGATGATATTCTGATTTATTTGATTTGTTCATACAGTTATTCTGCTTCGTAACGTCTTTATATTAAATTCATGACATTGCTCGTGATGCTTGATTTATTATGTTAGCTTGTGTGCATTCATGAATTGAATTGTCTATTTATTGGGGATTAAGATAGTTTGCCCGTAAATTGGTAAATCAGATGTTTGACTTGTTTAGTGGAACAATGCAATTAGACTTTCAAGCAGGATATTGAATAAAATCCTATAGTACATTCTAGAGAATTCTTGTTAGTCAAAATTGTCATTCGGAGTTATTGCATTTGCCTTGTTAGTACTTACAAAGGGGGCAGGGTTGTATTCATGCACCTTAGGAATTAAATCGGATTATATTGTTAGCTTTGAATTGGATCATATTTGGTGGGATAATAGGGTTATGTTGTGTGTTTCATAAAGTTTGCATGAATGAACAATTGGACATCTAGGAATTCAGATTGATTAGTCTATACCGGATTGCCTTAGAACGTTGATCTTCTCTTGAGTTAAACTTAAACCTTTCTTCTGTGATTTATTTTAATAGTTATTTAATATTATCAGTCTCTTAGATTAATAAGTTCTTTAAACTTTGAAATTGGTTACTAGTTCTAATTAATTTAGTAATTTTAGAAGTAGATAATTAACTATCTTGTAGGTTCGATAATTAAACTTGATCGTTGATATTGGTCACTACTGATATCCATGATACTTGGGATTGTTTAGTGTGTAGGAAAATACCCAACACAACCGCACTTCATAAAAATTCGACCGAATTTTATGCAATAGTTGAATTTTTCTGACAGCGTGCTTTCTTCCCCACCTTTTTTTCTCCCTTGTTTTCTACAAGAAAATTCAACCTCCCTTGCTACCAATGGTTGAATTTTCATGATAGTTTTGCCAATATGAGAATTTTTGCACTATTTTTTCCATTTTTGCTCGTTTCTTCCACCATATCACATGTTTATACATACTATGAAATTAATTCCACATTTTACAACATATCTACCAATAAGAGCACAAAACATGACATAAAACACAAGAAAACGATCTAAAACTCGGTGAATTCAACGATGATCAAACTCCCCAAACTTAGAGCGTTGTGCATCCCCGAACAACAAAACAAAATAAAAGAACTAAGAGGAGAATTTACCTAAACGAAAGAATCATAAAAACACAAATAATAATATACTACAATCAATACTCTCTAATTAATCTAATTAAGTAGCTCAACATAAAAAATGCCAACACATACAAGTTTAATAAGTTCAAAGGTAAAAGAAAGCCTAGTAATTATGCCCTTTTGATCTCAAGCCTCACGAGTATATAAAGAACACTCAAGGTCAACACGCTCGTCAATCACTCATAGCCGACTCGCCATAGGCTTGCAAGCGGATCTAAAAATATATTTTAAGAAATGGATCCCTCTCTCAAAGGGAGAGGAATCTCGACTAGTGGAGATCTCTCTTTCAAGAGCTCCCAAATTCTAATCTAAAATATGAAATTAATATACTTGAAATAACTTGAATGGAGAATTATTATCGATGGCTTTCATATAAGAGGGTATTTATAAGCACTATTTGGATTTCCATAAGATAAATTATCAAACCTCCTAGGAGGTTGATAATTACCTCCAACACCTCCATTATTGAAGCCTCCTTGCCTTGGTGGATATCTACCTTGAAAATTTCCCCCACATTTGCCTTGAAACTTTTTCCCTTATATGTAGGATATAATGATAGTGAAAATAAACGTGTTTTAGTATCCAATTTAACACCTTTTTGATGAGAATTATTGTCATATATTAGCACAAGTATCTTATATTTTATATATATAAGAAAAAGGTGCGTTTGAGGTGTTTTATTGTGTTTTAGGTGGAAAAAGGATCAAAAGTGCTAAGTTGGAGAAAATGTGCAACTTGTGCAAGAATGCTGATAAACGCACGTCCAACTTGTGTAATTTTTCTGTATTCGTATGGAACTCAAAAATAGAAGTGCAAAATATAGTTAGAAAATCACAGAAGAGAAGGTCGTTTTGGCTTAAGAAACACCTCAATCGGAGTTCAAACGAGAAAGTTATGATCGAAATTGTGACGTCGCACAAGTTGTTTCTACTCAGCACGATTGTTCCACTTTATATGACTTTTTACATCTTCAAAAGTTAGACTTTTGGTGATATCTTTATATGGATAGAAAGCCAAGGAAAAGAGGATCACGTGAGTTTAAGAATCACTAAAATCAGAATTTGGACGAGTAAGTTATGCTCAAAATCGTAAAGTCACGCAGCGGCCAGCGAGAATTTCTGAGAATTTCCGAATATTTCCAAAAATGACCTATTTCTTGGAGCACAATTAATCTCCTTATCACATAATCCTCCATGATTCACTTATATCTTTTATTTTCTTATTTATTCTCTTCTCACACCTATATATATTTTACATCATTATTCAAGTAAGAAGACCGGAACACAATCATCCTACACCCACAAGGGGGATTACCCCACCATCATCCATATCCTTTCCTCCATCCATCCATCACTTTGAAGATTCGTCTGCTGAATTAAGAAGAGGATTCAAGACGGAGAAGGACGCGAAGACGCCCACATCTAGGGTTTTTATCGTTTTCTAATTTATCTTATATTTTCTAGATATATGGATAAGATCTATCCAACCCCCATGATTATTCTACATAACATCATGTGCTAGAGCCTTTTTGGTAGATCTAGGATTTTGAAAGTTTTTATGAATTAATTGAACTTTCGTATGTATACTCCGTACTACACTACTTGTGGATTTATTTTATATAAAACTATGCGTTTTTAATTCATACTCAGAGTTGTTTTATGCATCATTAACTATTATAGAGAGTCCGAATATATATCCTGGTTATTGATTGAATGTGTTCACTACTGAGCAGGATTCCATGTTATGATTCTAAGTGAGGGGACTACGAAGTTTCATTAGAATTATCTTATATGAATACTTATTAATTGAATTGAATTTGGGTTAGTAAGTAGGATAAAGAGGTTAATTTTATAGTACCTATAAAGGGAGATCGTATCGGGTTAGAGTATCAATTGGCCAGGGAAATAATTGATACTGATAGTACCTAGAAAGGAGTGAAATTATATCTTTTGCTCCAAGGTTATTCACACGTGTTACATGCATATTTACTTGTGTATATAGAGTAGATTTGCATGGTTTAGTGATGCATCTATATTCCATAAGGCAGAGTCAGACATTGATACACAAAAGGAAAATTATATCTGTTGCTCTATCTCGTAAGGAAAACGAGAAGAGCTTCATCCTTATAACTGTTGGCAATTGGATCTTGTGGCTCAAACGTGATCGTTAGTCAAATAGGCAAACAAATAACAGCGGAAGCAATAAAATTGTTTACCGTACTTCTGGGTTGGTGTAGAGGATGAACTGCAGAGAACTACCTCTGATCTTCTACCGTATGTCCCAAAGTCAACTCTGGTGTTGGGTGGTCAACAGTCCCCAGAGTTCTCTCAATCTGCTCTCTGTTTCTACCGTATGTCAAAAGAGGCAGTGACTTAGGGTTAACAGGAACTGAGATGACTTATATACTTGGGCTACAGCAGGGACCAGGAGGAGAAATTGGGCTGGGCCTCAATTGAATTTAATTAACCAAGCTTAGCCCAAAGCTTTTAATTAAATCCAATAATAATAATATAGTCCACTAAAATATTATTATTGCACTACCCGTCCAATCCCAAATTATGTTCTGGGCTATTTCTTATTATGAGCCCGATAGTCTCCCCATGTTTAAGATATTCAATGTCCATTAATTAATTAAGTTACTGACAACTCTAATTAATTAATATCTCATCCGAGAGTAGTACCACTCAACCTTTTTATCATGCCGGAAATTAATCCACTTGCAAGATTTACATGATAAACCTTATGAGCTCCTCAAGGGGACATCATCAACCTATGACGGACATGGATTCCTTCTACAATCAACAGCACACCATAGATACAGCATTACTTCCCAACTCACCGAGTTTGTTGATTTAATACATATAAATCTCACCCATTGATGAATCAAAGAAATACATACTGCCCTACGTGTCGAGGTTATTGTATAGGGATTAAGAGCACGAACTTCCATAATAACAGAGATCAAGTTCTACTATATAGTCAGTATAAGAAGAACGACCTCAGGCGGTCCTGCTCAATACACACAAGTGCACTAATGTGATTCTATAGCCAAGACAAGCTAATACCAAACCACACTACAACCATACCGATAGAGAGTCCCCGTCTATCTCAGTTGTGAGCATCTGTTTATACTTTATAAGGAAACCGATAATATGATCTTCCGCGTGTTGTCGCACAACATATTATCTACAGTATAAAGTAATTGGACTATTGCATCATGCATATAAAATAAATTATAAGATGCAATCATTTGATCAATAATTCTCATTTCAAATATTGTTATGACATTGTTCATACTAAAGCTAGACTTTTAGTATACAATCCAACAATCTCCCACTTATACTAAAAGACTATGCTGTCATGTCTTCTGCCATACATCTGATTCCTACTCCCACTACACGACCATTAAAAGCTCTCGCCTTAAGGTCCTCGTAAATGGATTTACTAGGTCATCATCCGATGCAATCTAGGCGACTCCAACCTTCCCCTCATCATACGATTTCTCGTAACAGGTGGTACTCGCGCTCCATGTGTTTAATTGCCTTATGGACTCGTGATTCCTTCAAGTTTGCAACTGCACCAATATCAGCAATATAAATTGTGATAATCTTGGGCAAACTTAGAAACACTTCAAAGTCCATCATGAAGTCTCTAGAGTCATATAGATACTTTGGTTGCCTCATAGGCTCCAATTTATCATCTTTCCATGATGGAGTCCGGAGTTTGAAATATATTTCTATATAACACTCCTCCACATTATGACTCTACTTCCTAAAATTAAACACATAACCTTTGAGGAGAATTTACTACCGTCCAATCTGATTAAAAAATCCAAATCTACGTAATCCACAAGAAGCAGTGAATCTGCTCAGTAAGTCTATATATGATTTCCAGTCCTTCTCAGGCACTTCATATATGTCTTACCACAATTCATCATTCATGTTCTGGATCACGTTGATACCCACTGTTCATGCAACTAGCAAAACAGATATCCAACTTCGTTCATAGCATTCCTTAGATTAAGCTTCCTTATTCACCGAAGTATAAGGAACCGCTTTCATCTTCTTTATCTTCCTTTTGTGTCTTAGGACACAATCACTTAGATAAATTCACATGCTAAACGAGTATGGACTATATCATATTATGAAACTTGAGATAAGCATAACATCCTTTCTTGTGATCCGTATCACCGTGATCAAAAGGATATATTTTACTTTTCTTAAGTCCTTCATCACTACCGCTTTATGAACCATACCCATACGCCCGATAATACTCTTTCATTGTCTCCAATGAGCAAGATACTATCTACGTATAGTACAAGAAACACCACCACGTTTCCGTCACTCTTTATAACACACAAGACACATCCGCTCATTGATTTAAATCCATGCCACTGGATTACCTAATCAAAACAGATGCTTTACGATCTCTAAGCTTGCTTTTAGTCCATCGCTGGACACTTTTAAGCTTACTATCAAAATGCTATTAGTACTTTGCAATGAATCACTCTGGTTGCTTCACATAGATGTTTTTCTCAAAACTTCCAATCAGGAAAGCTGTCTTGACATCTATTTGCTGTTCCTCATATTTCAATATGAGCAGCAATACATAAAAGAATCTGGATCAACTTAAGCATAGCTACCAGCGAATATGTTTCCTCATAATCGAACCATTTCTTTCTGAGTACACTTTTTCGCAACAAGCTTTGTTTTCAAGGTTTTCACCTTTCCATATGATCATCTTTTATTTTCTTTGACCACTTTCAATGATTTTTATACCATTTAGTGGTCCTATAAGCTCCCAGACTTTATTCAGAATCCGTAGATTCTATTTCAACATACATTGCAACTTACTAAGATTCCGCATTTTCATCTTGTAGTGCTACGTCGTATCCGTGGGATAATACCATGTTTACTAGGGATCTAGTCTCACGACTCTCCCAAAACATATATTTATGGGTTGCCATACAACCCTCCCACTACGACAAGGCACTACATGTAATTGTGTATCAGACGTGACACGCGTTGCAGTTTACCTTGTGGTATATCCTCTTGTACACTTGGTACTTATACTTAGTGTTTTCCTTTCACTTCCTTTAGAACAACTCATACATGGGTTTGTGATTTATTACATAGTCCTTTTCCAAAAATCTAGTTATTGTGTTAACAATTACCCTTCGATCTTCTGGACTAAATAAATCATCCTTCATTTTTCTAGGATGTCCCATATACAGACAAACGTTTCACGAATTACTGTATCTTAGGGCATATCCATAAAATGAATTTAATTATTCCAAATAATTCATCATCTATCTAATCATAACCATAAGAGATAATACCTTCTATTCACCACACCATTCCACTAGGGAATTTCCGGTGTTGCCATCTTGAGATTTAATCTCAACTTCTGATTAATAGCTGCTAACTATCCTAAGAGGTTTTTACCACCACGGTTAAACCGTAATGACTAACTCTTGCCTGGATAATATTAGGTCCGCTTGAATCAGACTGAACTAATTCCAACATATATATCTTTGGCCCTATACCCCACAGCCTTGAAAAAGCAGTTAATCATTTTTACTTCCAAGCAGGACTCGCAAGTCCGATAGTTTCCACTTCAGATAAACCTTACGGTCTATCGGCTATCAACTTTTGAATCCTACTCAAGTAAAATGAATTAGTCTTAGACGCCAAATGTATGTTTAGTTAATCTCCGAAGGTTCCTTTCTCTTACTAATATTAGAAGATGCATTATTAATTACTATTTATTGCATCTGTGGGATGTGCATGATTCAAGAGTATAATTATTATCCATCAACGTACTATAACGGATTATAGCCTCATTCCTCATTTTTATGACCATGTCATTTAAATGAAATGAAGTATCCATCCGTTAATGCATAGAAACCGAAATTAAATTCTTTCTATGAAACGTACGTAAAGATAATTTCTCATAATCAATCGTTTATTCTTATCATGAGATAAATAAACAACTCCCACTGCAATAGCCACTACCTTCGTAGTTTTACCCATGTTATTAACAATCTTATCCTTACTAAGTGAAAAACATTTAGTGATTCCTGTATCTACACACTTCGTGTCAGTAGATGCCATCACTAATCATGTTTAGGCTATTAGTAAATAAGATATTAAACTTGTTCACTTTATGATGAAAATGGCTTTCCTTTGCCACATGTTTTGTTAGAAGTTTCCCACCATTTACATCCTCTTGTAATTGAGGTGGAACTTTCTCAAAAACATCTAGGCAATTATGGAAAATAAAATTGACTTAGGTTTCCCTTTCAACTTCTATTCCATATATATTTCCAATTCATTCATCAAATTCTATCATGATCTTGCGCCTTTTAAATTACTCAAGTATCTGAAGAGTTACATGAGTTCATCATATTTCTATGATCCTCTCATCTCTTCACTAAAGACTTTAATAGGCATCATGAGCCGTCCGA
This sequence comes from Pogostemon cablin, assembly GCA_023678885.1. Classification (NCBI taxonomy): domain Eukaryota; kingdom Viridiplantae; phylum Streptophyta; class Magnoliopsida; order Lamiales; family Lamiaceae; genus Pogostemon; species Pogostemon cablin. The sequence goes on along the minus strand of CM042979.1, from coordinate 21,974,089 downwards.
TGAGAGAACACATGTATTTTCTTAAGCAGTAATTTTCAAAATCACGATTCTTTTCTAATCAACTAATTTGGACAAGTAAATATAATGTCTTTTAGTTAACAATTAGTGAGATAATACCATTCGAAATTCAGAGAATCAGAAATAAATATACTGATCAAAACTTCGAATTTTATCCTTTTATATTGTTTCCCTCAAAACAATATAAAATAAAATTCACCGACATCTCAAGCACCGTGAGTCTGCAAGCCACGTTAGTGTGGACGTTTACAAACCCGAACATTTACAAGAGAAGGTTTTACCCATTAATTTCATTTGTCAAACTAACTTTATGACAAAATAATTAATAGTCGGTTACTCTTTAGCCATGCAAATAATAGCAGTGACTCCGTTGGGGAGGATACTAATTATTTACACCTAAGTGTACACCATTATTTGATCCCAAGTCCACTGCGCGAGCTTATGTGCCTTACAGTTGGAGAAGTACACACGCGCTCGGGTAGCTTCCTACAATCATCAATTATAAGTTTGTACCAGTGTACCGCACACAAACTCATCCGTTAGGGAGGAAGGCCTATGCCAACACGCAAGTTTATGTGCCACATTACAAACAATAATTATTTATGAAGTCTGTACCAGTGATCCGTGAATAAACTCATCCGTTAGGGAGGAAGGCCTATGCCAACACGCAAGTTTACTCACATCACTTACAAACCAATAATGGAGGCCGCGGGAATTTATTACCAATCCCCTCTCCCACTTAGTTATTTAACACCAAGGGTTTTAAACATGCATATAATATTTCATAAATAAAATATACAACTTAGACATGCTTCTATTAACAGCAATTTAAATAAATAAATCACATAGAACATGCCTTTCATATATAACAATTAATTGTCAAGTTAAAACAATTAAATCAGTTATATATCATTAATTAATTGTATAAAATGTTGGATCAATTAAATATGCCCAGCTGACCCAAAATTTATTAGCAAAAAAAATGAGCAACCAATTAATAAAATAATTAAGCCCATTTAACCTGCCAATTTCTACATTAAGGTCTAGCCCAATATTTAAATCAGGCCCAACATAATACCCACAATTAATTAAAATTAATTAGCCCAGCAGCCCATAGTCCATTTAATTAAAATTGGGCCCTAAAATTAGTTGAATTAATAAAACAACCCAGGCCCAAAACCAAATTAAATAAAATGAGCAGCCTCTAATATAATAATTGAATTGGGCCCTTTAATCAACAGCCCAAATACTCCTTAATTAAAATAGGGCCCTGCAGCCCAAAATCCTATTAATTAAAAAATTTGGGCCCAAATAATTAAACTAGCCCAACATCAGAACAAAAGTAGCCCAACAACATAGGCCCATATCCATTCTGCCCTAAAGCTCCTGCCAGCCGCCAACACGCCCGGAAGACACCGGCGCCGCTGCTTCCGGCGATAGTCCGTCAGCCGCCGGAGCCGCGCCAACAGCCCAACTACCGCGAGCCGCCAGCCGTCGACCGACATCGCTGCCGCCAGCCCACCGCTGCAAGCCGATCCTGCGCGGCCGCCATCAACCCCCAGCGCCGCCCACTGCATCTGGCGTCACGCCGCGACCACCGACGGCCATGCCTTGTCCGCCAGTCCCGGTAGCAGATTTCCGCCGACGCCTATATCCGAGCGACGCCAGCGACTAACCAGCCGCCGATCTGACAGCGCCGGCACAGCCGTGCACCACTGATGCCATGCGCCGCCTCGCCAGACTTCACGCCGTGCGCCTCCGCCTTCTGGATGGCCGATCTGGACGGGATCTGCCGCATCAGTCGCGCAGCCGTCAGCGACACTCCCACCGACCCACAGTCGCCGATCTGACTGACCGGGTCTGCTAATCGCGTCTCACTAGCGAGACGCGACAGAGTCCAGCGCCACCCAGTCCATCTCTGACGCCGCCGCCTCGTGGGATAGCCGCCGCCTCCAGCCGCCGCTGACCGCCGCTTCGTCTGGAATAGCAGCCTGCGATCTCAATATCCCATCCGTGATCGATCAGATGCAGTGGTAACAGACCCGCCGTCGTGAGTTGCTCAGCCAGTCGCGACAGCCTTTGGCGATCCGACACATCACCAAGACACACTTGCGCCAGCAGCTGTCCAACGATGCCCAGATCGCGCCTTCCTTTCTTCTCGATTTCACGCGTTCTTCTTGCAATCGTGCAATCGCTCCCACCAGACCCCAACCGTGAGTCATCCAATACCCGGCAGTCACACCGTTCTTTTCCACTACCGCAATTCAGTTTCTCACGATGCAGCCGTGTGTGTATTGTGATAACCAAGAACAAGAATTTAATAATAAACAGCCAAAGATGTATATTAGGGTTGCAGTATGTACACAGGGAATTTTTATAAATAACCCAAATAATACAAACCCTTAAACATGCTTTCTATCAAGTGAAAATTAAATCACAAGAAGCACAAAACATGCGATTATAACCAGATCAAATCACTTAATCATATAATCACAAACAACCCCAATCTAACGTCTCACGTTTCACCACGAAACCAACGCTCTGATACCAATTGTTGGCAATTGGATCTTGTGGCTCAAACGTGATCGTTAGTCAAATAGGCAAACAAATAACAGCGGAAGCAATAAAATTGTTTACCGTACTTCTGGGTTGGTGTAGAGGATGAACTGCAGAGAACTACCTCTGATCTTCTACCGTATGTCCCAAAGTCAACTCTGGTGTTGGGTGGTCAACAGTCCCCAGAGTTCTCTCAATCTGCTCTCTGTTTCTACCGTATGTCAAAAGAGGCAGTGACTTAGGGTTAACAGGAACTGAGATGACTTATATACTTGGGCTACAGCAGGGACCAGGAGGAGAAATTGGGCTGGGCCTCAATTGAATTTAATTAACCAAGCTTAGCCCAAAGCTTTTAATTAAATCCAATAATAATAATATAGTCCACTAAAATATTATTATTGCACTACCCGTCCAATCCCAAATTATGTTCTGGGCTCCTTCTTATTATGAGCCCGATAGTCTCCCCATGTTTAAGATATTCAATGTCCATTAATTAATTAAGTTACTGACAACTCTAATTAATTAATATCTCATCCGAGAGTAGTACCACTCAACCTTTTTATCATGCCGGAAATTAATCCACTTGCAAGATTTACATGATAAACCTTATGAGCTCCTCAAGGGGACATCATCAACCTATGACGGACATGGATTCCTTCTACAATCAACAGCACACCATAGATACAGCATTACTTCCCAACTCACTGAGTTTGTTGATTTAATACATATAAATCTCACCCATTGATGAATCAAAGAAATACATACTGCCCTACGTGTCGAGGTTATTGTATAGGGATTAAGAGCACGAACTTCCATAATAACAGAGATCAAGTTCTACTATATAGTCAGTATAAGAAGAACGACCTCAGGCGGTCCTGCTCAATACACACAAGTGCACTAATGTGATTCTATAGCCAAGACAAGCTAATACCAAACCACACTACAACCATACCGATAGAGAGTCCCCGTCTATCTCAGTTGTGAGCATCTGTTTATACTTTATAAGGAAACCGATAATATGATCTTCCGCGTGTTGTCGCACAACATATTATCTACAGTATAAAGTAATTGGACTATTGCATCATGCATATAAAATAAATTATAAGATGCAATCATTTGATCAATAATTCTCATTTCAAATATTGTTATGACATTGTTCATACTAAAGCTAGACTTTTAGTATACAATCCAACAATAACATCTTCACTAACTCCATTTATCTTAATAGTGTTGGCAATTTCTATTAAATGAGTTAAATAAGAATTTGGATCTTCCATTAGACGACCTCCGAATTGGTTTGCTTGCACCATTTGGATCAATCATTCAAAATTATTAGCTTTAATGGGCGGCCAGACCCTATCATATAATTTCCTACCTGGGGTTTGAAGTAATATCTTATATTCATGTCATTCCCATTGAATCCATTCCCTTGAAGTTGATGATTTTCTTGTACCGGAGGTGCTTGTGGATTCCTTGATTACGAACTCCTTGCAAGTGTTGATTTTGTTACTCTTGCAACTGTTGTTACATTGCCACTACTGCCGGATTTAAATTCAAACTAATCGGATTATCATTCAATTGATGTCCATTTCTCAATCCATGCTCTCCATCCCTTACATGACCATCTTTATTCACAATATTCATCCTTTCAACTCTTTTTCTCAATTTCAAAGTTTCTCAAGTTCCAAATCAATAGGTTCAACCACTTGTGCCTTTGAGCGGGTGTGGATACACCTACAAAAATCCACAATTAGCCAAACAAACCAAGTAACAAACAAAAATAAAAGAAAATATCCTTATTTAAGCTAACAAATCTCAAGCATGTTACACCAAATTTAATTCTCTCCGACAACGGTGCCAAAAACTTGATCAGTATTTTCCCTAATGAATAGAGCAAGTGTACTCCATTGTTGTGTAAAGTCGGTGACCAAGTAATAAAATATCGAATCCACAGGAGAATGATGATATATCTGTTCCTTTAACAAGTTTGGCTTTATAAGGAAGATCGATAAAGATTTGATTGATTAACTGAATTACACTACAAATTATGATCAACTAACAAGCAAGTAAAAAGACAATAGAAACCAACAAGTAGCAAGCAGAATGGATGGATAGGTGAAGGTTGATCAATCTAAGAAGGTAATAATACTAGTTACTCTATAGAAATGGGTCGTTCTAGTCTTATAAACATGCAATGATGAATATCAAGGATTGGGTACTAAAGGCACTCACATATTCCACTAAGTACTCTTTTACAAGACACAACATAGATGTAGACTACAAATGTAATCTCAAAAAGGCTTCTAAGAGTGTCTTTCTATTATTACTATTCCCTTTCGAGGTACTAAGATCCTATATGAAGGTTCTTTCACTAAGTCCAATTTCCGTTTTACGAGCAACTCTTCCTAGTGTTCTATTATGAGGTTCTAAGCATGCACTGATATTTATAAACTCAAGTCATACTTATAATAGAATCAATCCATACAATGAAATGATTCAATTAATTAACCATAACACATAATTGAGTTTACACTCCAACTAGCATATAATGACAAATTAACCACACAATTCAATATATGAAATGAGAATATGCATTCACAACAGAAAATAATTCAATCTAATCAATTCATCAAAACAATGTTCACAAACCTAAAAATCCCTAACCAATATGATAACTAGTCTCACTAAGAGACTAGCCTACAATTTGCATCATCAATTTATTAAAATCCTTTCAATACTTCGTTTGAGCCAAATAAAAAGAAAAGTGCAAAATAGAATATGAATTACTTCCCTTGAATGTTAGAGCTCCTCTTCTTCTATCATATACCCAATTCCTCATCAATTAATGTTCTCCTTCTTAGATTTAGGATGGGTGAAAGATTTATGGATTAAATTGTGAAAATTTGATGGAAATTGATGGAGAAATGGATGGATTTGAGATGGAAATGAATGGAGAGGATGTGTGTGAGAATTGTGGTTTCCAATGTGTATTTTGGCTCCATAATTCGTAAACTCCCGTAATGAGCACGCCAATTGTATATTATAATTGGGGAATCTTCTAGAATCTTCGCTCAAATGTGTGGCCAAAAAGTGACCAAACTCGACTTGAGCTCAGGAACTCAAGTCGAGTTCCAACACATTTCTGGGCAGTCCTTCTCAGCATGACGGAGCTTGACGCATGTTGCACAGGTCGACTAGTAGGGGAGGCCAAGTTCATATTTTTGATTGCCGCAGTCAACGTCTAATGGGCGAATTGCACAACTTGACACGTGCCAGGCATCTGAGTTCAACTTGAGCTCTGAGCCCGTGTCGAATTGCGACAAAGCTTGTATTTCCTTCTTCGTTTTGGCTCCCGACTCTATTTTGCTTCGTTTTCCATGTGTTTTACACACATTTATGTTCATTTTCACATATTTTCATCTCAATACAAATTATCTCAATATGAACAAAATACACAACCAAATCTACAATAAACGGACAAATAATATAAAAATAAAAAGTAAAATATCAAAAGTTTAGGTGAAAATAGCGACGATCGGATGTAGAAAGCATTATTCAAGTTTTTAATTTCAAATTCTAGAGATAAGTTGTATTATTGAATCATATTCGATATCATTATATTATAAAAATATACTTCATATCACAACATGCAAGTTTTAAATAACAATTAATGGTTAATCCCTCCGTCTCACGTTAAGATTTATATTTTTCATATTTGTTTGTCCCAAGTTAAGGTTTACATTTTTTTTTCTATCAAGTTTGGCCCAAACAAAATCAACACTAATAAAACTACCCACTTCATATTGAATATTATTTCTCTCAGCTCACTACACATTAAAGTATTATATCTCTTAATCTATGTTCAAAAGGCGAACGTAAACGTTAATGCGAGATCGAGAAAGTATATAACACGTAATATAATTCTAGTAGAATTCTAAATTTGTTAACAAAATACGAATAGCTTTGTGGCAACATATTCTTATGATGATTGTTGTATTAGCAAATAATAATAATAATAATAATAATAATAATAATAATAATAATAATAATAATAATAATAATAATAATAATAATAATAATAATTTTGCTTAATTTTCGCGCAGAATATCCTCATGGTAATTTATGCAATGTATATATATAAGGACTTTCGTGTTCACTCCATTCTTGTAGGTATTCTCCCTTAATTTATATAACTTCAATTTTATAAAATGGAGTATGAGAAATAAGAGGTTAAAATAGTTAACTACCTCGAGGAGTATCAAATGAATGGTTTGTACCTATAATCGTTTGCTCCCTTCGTCCACAAATGTCGTAACATTTTATTAATTAGAGTATTCCATAAATATTGTAACATTTCCTTTTTTAGTAGATGAGACTCACATACAATTCAAGGAATATCAAATGAATGGTTTGTACTTATAATCGTTTACTTCCTCTGTCCACAAAGGTGTAAATTAAGACGTCCCATAAATATTGTAATATTTTCCTTTTTAGTAGCTGCGGGTCCACACACAACAATCAATATATTCCTATGAGGCTCACACAGAATACTAATACAATTACTCATTATATATTAAAATATTATATTTTTTAATCTCAATGCAAACAATAAATGTAACAAAAATCACGGAATGGACAGAGTATATTATATTATAAAATAATAATAATAATGTTGGAAAACTCACGTTCATAAACACACGAACCCTACACATGCACAGAGAGGAATCTCTTACCTCTCACCGTAGGATTGTGTTGCAGCGGAAGTAAGAACGAACGAACCGGTTGGTACTCACGTGTAAACCGTGATCTCTGGATCAAACCATACAACACGGGGTTGTAGATTGTGTTTCACGATATTAATCTGCAGTATATGATGACTGGATTTGTGTTTTGATTTTGGGAGAGAAATCGAGAGAGAGAAAAACGCACTCTTGCGTTCTGCACTCTTAAGCGTATGAACGTATCTGCGCTTTGCGCTTAAGCGTTTCTACGTTCTGTCTTTTCTTCTCTTACGTTGTGAATACTCAAACGTATTCTGTAACACGCATCTCTCTTTTGGACAACTGCCATGCAGTTAGTTTATTCCTAAAAGATGGAAGTTATATAAAACGTATTATTAACTCCCTCACCTTCTCTCTTATCCACACTTCTTATGTAGAAAATAAAATAATAAATAAATTGTTATTTACATCTGCCACTCACATATGAAGTCAAAAAGTTGTCTGACTCATTTTCTTCATGAATCATATTCTCGTACAGATTAATACATCGTGTGACCCACGAGATATGAGTTTTAATCGCTATACACTTGTTAGAGATATATAGCAACTCAACCAGTTTATCAATGAAACTCAACAAGCTCGCTATACCCCAGAACTCTTGAACATTTAACATAAGTTGACATATCTCTTTTTCAATCCCTGAATTTGTCAGAGCATATTCAACCCTTTTGCAAAAATAACTATGTATTCATAATCAAGACCCTGCTTGATTGACTAGTCAATGAATCACAATAGTATATGTTAAATTAAGACGTTCTTCCCATCTCACTAAGTATCTACAATCTCCCACTATAGCTGCTTTCCTAGACATGTACCGCATCACCGTTATTAACCATAGCTCTTTTGGTAGCATGCTAAAGTAGCAACACCAAAGTAAAGACTTAGAATATAGTAGAAAGTCATAAGGGTAACCAATAGATAAGGACTCATACTGTTGAGAAAATAGGGATTATTTTCTCAATCCTGTTGGGGTCAATTTGGCACATGTCGTTTTCCTAAAACACATGTTACAATGTCTTTAACTTCCTTCCAAGAAAGCGTATGTCGTATTTCATTTAATTTAGACATCGTATAAATCAGAGTTCAAGTGTGTCCCATACACTTAACTCAGTATCCTCCCTCCAAGGTATAGGATCTCTGTCGATTTAGCTTTACAACAAGTTGGATTAGATTCGTGGCGAAATCTATCCCAATTACATTACTATCGTAATCTCATCTCTGAGCTCCCACTGATCCAGAAGCAATTGCTCGTATGAGAGAGCCAATCATAACTTGCCGACATACTATTATATATGAACCATCACATATAATATATAAAACATGTATATAGTTAAACCATTAACTATTCCATTAACATACATAAACATATTCAATTCATCGTTTTAAATCCTTTGCAAACCCAATCCCTTACATGTACTATGTATACATCTCTAGGAATTGGTTTAGTAAAAGGATCTGCTAACATCAAACGAGTAGAAATATAAGTAAGAATCACTTTCTTCTTATCTATAATATCTCTAACAAAATTGAACTTCGTGTCAATGTGTTTGGTCTCTTCATGATATTTGGGGTCTTTTGTGTAAGCAATAACCGCCTGATTATCACAATTAATTAAAACAGCTCCCACAGGAGTGTTTGAGACCTCCAAATGTTTCATGAATCTTCTCAACCAAATAGTCTTTTGAACTGCAGATGAAGTCTGTTTCTTATTACACCATGAGATTGCTCCATCATTGAGCAAGAAGACATAATCGGGAGTTGATTTCCGTTTATCTAAATCACCACTCCAGTCAACGTCTGTATACCCATTCAATGATAACAAAAAGAATAATATGCAGTCAATCACATTGGCATATGGTACTCCGGCCTTTTTATTCTTCTTATCTAGAGCCTTGGGACACATTTGCTGACTCAATAATTCGTCTTTCACAATAGGAGTATCATTAGGTTTACAGGTGTCCATCTCGGATCGTTCTAAAAGTTTCTTGGTATAAGTCTCTTGAGACAAACCTAATAACTTCTTTGAACGATCCCTATAGATCTTCACACCAAGTATGTACTCTGCATCACCCATATCTTTCATTTCAAATTTTGAAGACAACCATCCTTTTAAAGTTTCAAGATACTCTTTGTTATTTTCAGCTAGTAGTATGTCATCCAAATAAAAGGATAGAATCACAAAACAACCATTGGATCGTTTAACGTAAACACAGTGGTCTTATGAGATGACCGTAGTGTGAAATCTCAAATACCACTGTCTGGATGATTATTTGAGTCTATAGAACGACTTCTATAATCTATAAATTTTATCCTCTCGACCTCAAAGAATAAATCCTACAGGCTGTTGCATGTAGATCTCTTCTTCTAATTCTCCATTGAGAAATGCGGTCTTTGTTGGATTGTATACTAAAAGTCTAGCTTTTTGTATGAACAATATTATAACAATTAATTTGAAATGAGAATCATATGATCAAATGATTGCATCTTATAATTTATTTATATGTTCGATGCAATAGTCCACTTACTTTATATTGTAGATAATATGTTGTGCAACAACACGCGGAAGATCATATTATCGGTTTCCTTATAAAGTATAAACAGATGCTCACAACTGAGATAGACGGGGACTCTCTATCGGGATGGTTGTAGTGTGGTTTGGTATTAGCTTGTCTTGGCTATAGAATCACATTAGTGCACTTGTGTGTATTGAGCAGGACCGCTTGAGATCGTTCGACTTATACTGACTTATAGGAGAACTTGATCTCAGTTATTATGGAAGTTCGTGCTCTTAATCCCTATACAATAACCTCGACACGTAGGGCAGTATGTATTTCTTTGATTCATCAATGGGTGAGATTTACATGTAATTAAATCAACAAACTCGATGAGTTGGGAAGTAGTGCTGTCTCTATGGTGTGCTGTTGATTGTAGAAGGAATCCGTGTCCGTCATAGGTTGATGATGTCCCCTTGAGGAGCTCATAAGGATTATCATGTAAACCCTGCAGGTGGAATTTATTCCGGCATGATAATGAGGTTGAGTGGTACTACTCTTGGATGAGATATTAATTAATTGAGTTGTCATTAACTTAAATTAATTAATGGACATTGTATATCTTAAACATGGGGAGACTAACGGGCTCATAATAAGAAGGAGCCCAAAACGTAATTTTGGGATTGGTACGGTAGTGCAGTAATAATATTTTAGTGGAATATATTATTATTATTGGACTTAAGTATAAGCTTTGGGCTAAGCTTGAATACTTAAGCCGAATGGAGGCCCAACCCAATTTCTCCTCCTGGTCCCTGCTGTAGCCCATGTATATAAGTCACCTCAGTTTGTTCTAAACCTAACTCTGCGCCTAACATACGAGAGAGAGAGTGAACAGCAGATTGAGTAGGTCTCGTAGATCGTCGCCCACACGACGTCGAGATCGGACTTGGGACATACAGCAGAAGACCGGAAGGTCGTTTGCTGCTGCAGTTTGTCATGTTCCAAAATTCATATAAAATCGTACAGTTCTTCGATTTTGATGTATTATATACTGATGGAAAGCCGTCGAAGAGAGGATCGTCTGAGCACAAAGATCACTTAATTCCAACATCAGAAGAAGACTTTATGGCTATTCTCGTGGGACTGCGCAGACTGCCAGCGAGAATTCAACCTCTACATCAACCCTTGGTGAAAGGTAATGCGTTACATGTTTACTTGCTTCCGCTGCTTGTTAGAAATACATGGAACCCTAACGGGTCACGTTAACCAAACGATCGAGCGCCGACAATTGGTATCAGAGCTTCGGTTTTGTGGTGAAGCGTGACACGTTAGGCTAGGGTTTATGTGATTAATTTTTCGGAATTAGGATCACATGTTTAGGGTTTTGGTTTTATTGCGCAAACCATGAATATCCCTATGTGATATATACCCTGTATCATATCTATTCGTCCATGGTTGTGTGTGAGAGGATTCGACGAAAACTGTTAGTCAATTTCACATGCAAGGAAGAAAAAGAGGGCAAAAATTGAATCACGTTTTTGAGAGAAAATCCAGCACAGTGATATTGCAGAGGCAATAAACGGAGTTTCAACGGTCGGATTGAGCTGTAATTTGGTCAGCACGTTCAGATCTTGTGGATGTACATTCTGAACGGTGGAGATCGAATTTGGAGCTTTTTCGTGCTAGGATTACGCTGAAAACAGAAGCAGATTTTTGGGCGATTCTGTTTTGCGCAGTCGAGGGAAAAGAGCCGTTTCTCACAAACTAACCGTGAGATCGAGCTGTAATTTGGTCAGCACGTTCAGACCTTATGGATGTACATTCTGAACGGTGGAGATCGAATTTGGAGCTTTTTCTTGTTGGGATTACGCTGAAAACTAAAGCAGATATTTGGGCGATTCTGTTTTGCGCAGTCGGGGGAAAAGAGCCGTTTCTATCAAACTATCCGTTGGATCGGGCTGTAATTTGGTCAGAACGTTTATACGTTGTGTATGTAAATTCTGAACGGTGAAGATCGAATTTAGAGCTTGTTCTTGCTGGGATTACGCTGAAAACAGAAGCAGATCTTTGGGCAATTCTGTTTTGCGCAGTCGAGGGAAAAGAGCCGTTTCTCACAAAATAACCGTTGGATCGACCTGTAATTTGGACAGCATGTTCAGGACTTACAGTAATAGATTCTGGACGGTGGAGAATGAATTCAGAGAGTTTTGCAGTTTCGAACTACGAACGACAGTTGGTGTAGTTTGGTGTTGCGCGAATGGACGTCTTGGGGCACAAGCAATCCTGCTTGTTGCGTAAGGCATCGATTCCACAGTAGGAGTGTCGGACAAGACATTAAAATTTAGAGGCGTTTTTATTCCTAATATATATAACTATCATAATTGATTTAATTGTCTATTATTGTTATATATATATGGATGCCTGATCTCTATGATTTATTGTCTTATATAGAAGCATGCTAGATTGCGTATTATATTTGGTATATTATATGCATGTATTGCTAGAGTGTTGGATAAGACATCCAATTTTAGGAAAACTAATTCCTAATATATAACTGCCATAATAGATTGTATATTATTGTTATATATGGATGTCGAATTAATTCCTAATATATGACTGCTATAATTGATTTAATAATCTATTATTGTCATATATGGATGTCGAATTAATTCCTAATATATAACTGCTATAATTAATTGTCTATTATTGTTATATATGGATGTTGAATTAATTCCTAATATATAACTGACATAATTGATTTAATTATCTATTATTGTTGTATATGGTTGCTCGTCGATATCGATGATTTCGATAATCTAGACGATATCGACGATCGATATCGATAGTTTTGGAATGTTGATAATCTTGATATTTTTTGAATATTTGATAATCTAATCGATATCGATGATTTTGATAATCTGGACGACATCGACAGTCGATATCGATGGTTTCGAAAATTGGACAATCTGGAAATTTCAAAATTTTGATAGTGTGGAAGTCTTTGCTGATATTCGTGCCTGATGGCGAACAATCGAATTCGCTGATATATAACTGTTAATGATTGATTTAATTATTAATTATTGTTATATATGTATGCATGACTCTCTGGGATTTACTGCCTCATGTGCCGTGATAGGAGCATGCTAGAATTGCGTATTTTATTTTATGAATATTATATGCATGTAAAAACCCTCAGTTTTAAATAACTAAGTGGGAGAGGGGATTGGTAATTAATTCCCGCGGCCTCCATTATTGGTTTGTTAGCAATGTGAATAAACTTGCGCGTCGGCATTAGAGCCTTCCTCCCCATCGGATGAGTTTATTCATGGATATTGCTGGAACAGGCTTCTTTAAAATTATGTTTGTAATGTGATGCACATGAACTTGCGCGTTGGCTTAGACCTTCCTCCCTATCGGATGAGTTCATGTGCGGATCACTGTACAGACTTATAATTGATGACTGTAGGAAGTTATCCGAGCGCGTGTGTACTTCTCCATCTGTAAGGCACATAAGCTTGGGCCGCGGACTTGGGGTCAAATAATAGTGTACACTTAGATGTGAATAATAAGTATCCTCCCCATCGGAGTCACTGCTTTTATTTGCATGGCTAAAGAGGAACCGACTATTAATTATTTTGTCATGAGTTAGGTTGACAAATGAAATTAATGGGTAAAACCTTCTCTTGTAAATGTTCGGGTTTGTAAACGTCCACACTATCGTGGCTTGCAGACTCACGGTGCTTGAGATGTCGGTGAATTTTAATTTTATATTATTTTGAGGGAATCAATATAAAAGGATAAAATTCGAAGATTTGATCGGTGTATTTATTTATGATTCTCTGTAATTTCAAATGGTTTTATCTCGCTTATTGTTGACTAAAAGAAATTATATTTACTGGTCCAAAATTAGATGATTAGAAAAGAATCTTGGTTTTGAATTTTACTGCTTAAGAAAATACATGTGTGTTCTCACAATGGACGTCTCATGATGCCTATTAAAGTCTCTAGTGAAGAGATGAGAGGTTCATAGAAATATGATGGTCTCATGTAACTCTTCGGATACTTGAGTAAGTTAAAAGGCAGAAGATCATGATTTAATTTGATGAATGAATTGGGAAAGCATGAAGTATAAATTGAAGGGAAACCTAGATCAATTTAATTCTTTGTGAATTGCCTAGATGTTTTTGAGTAAGTTCCACCTGAATTACAATAGGATGTATATGGTGGAAAACTTCTGGCAAAACATGTGGCAAAGGAAAGCCATTTTCATCATAATGTGAACAAGTTTTATATCATATTCACTAGTTGTTTAAAACATGATTAGTGATGGCATTTACTGACACGAAGTGTGTAGATACTGGAATCACTAAATGTTTATTACTAAGTGAGGATAAGATTGTTATGACATGGGTAAAATTACAAGAGTAGTGGCTATTGCAGTGGGAGTTGTTTATTTATCTTACGATATGAATAAACGTTTGATTTTATGAAATTGTCTTTACGTACATTTTCATAGAAAGAATTTGATTTCGGTTTCTATGCATTAATAGATGGATACTCCATTTCATTTAAATGACATGGTCATTAAAATGAATGATAGAGTTGTAATCTTTTATGGTACGTTGGTGAACAATTTGTACACTCTTAAATCATGTTTATTCCCTGGATGCGACAAATAGTAATTAATAATTAGTCTTCTAATCTAGTAAGAGAAAGGTACCTTCGGAAATGAATTTCCCACCTTAATGGTGTGACGAATAGAAGGAATAGCACTCTTATGGTAGTGATTAGATAGATGATGAATTATTTGGAATTACTAAATTCATTTTATGGATATGCCCTAGGAACAGTAATTCGTAAGAATGTTTATCTGTTTGTGGGATATCCTAGAAAAATGAAGGATGATTTATTTAGTCCACAAGATCGAAGAGTGATTGTTAACATAAACACTAGATTTTTGGAAAAGGACTATGTAATAAATCAAATACCCATGTATAAGTTGTTCTAAAGGAAGTGAGAGGAAAACACGAAGTATTAGTACCAAGTGTACAAGAGGATATACCACAAGGTAAACTGCGACGCGTGTCACATCTGATATACAATTGCGTGTAGTGTCTTCTCGTAGTGGGAAGGTTGTTCTAACACCTGATAGATATATGTTTTGGGAGAGTCGTGAGGCTTGGTCCCTAGTAAACATGGAGTTAACCCACGGATACGACGAAGCACTACAAGTTAGAAATGCCTAAATCTTAACAAATTGCAATAAATGTTGAAAAAGAATCAATAGATTCTAAATAAGATCTGGATGATTGTAGAACCACGGATGGTGTGAAAACCATTGGAAGTGGTCATACAAAATAAAAGAGGATCATACGGTAAGGTGAAAACCTTATAAGTAAAGCTTGTTGGGAAAAGGCATACTCAGAAAGAAAGGGTTCGATTATGAGAAAACCTGTTCGCCAGTAGCTATGCTTATGTTGATCCGGACTCTTTTATCTGTTGCTACTCATATGAAATATGAGGGATAGCAAATAGATGTCGAGACAGCTTTCCTGATTGGAAGTCTTAAGGGAAACATCTATGTGAAGCAACCAGAGTGATTCATTGCAAAGAGCTAAGAGCATTGTGATAGTGAGCTTAAAAGTGTCCATTAATGGACTAAAACAAGCTTCAAGATCATGAAACATCCGTTTTGATGAGGTAATCCAGTGACATGGATCTAATCAATGATCGGATGGGTCTTGTGTATTGAAAAGAGTGATGGAAACGTGGTGGTATTACTTGTACTATACATAGATATTATCTTGCTCATTGGAGACAATGAAAGAGTATTATCGGGCGTATGGGGTATGGTTAATAAAGCGGTATAAGATGAAGGACTTAAGAGGAGCAAAAATATCCTTTTGATCACGGTAATACGGATCACAAGAAAGGATGTTATGCTTATCTCAAGCTTCATGAAATGATACAATCCTTACTCGTTTTAGCATGTGACTTTATCTAAGGAAATGTGTCTTGAGACACAAAAGGAAGATAAAGGAGATGAAAGCAGTTCCTTATGCTTCGATTAATGAGGAAGCCTAATCTAAGGAATGGTATACATGAGTATGGATATCTGTTTTGCTAAATGCATGAACAGTGGGTATCAACGTAACCTGGAACAAGAATGATGAGCTGTGGTAAGACATATATGAAGTGCCTGAGAAGGACTGGAAATTATATGTAAGCTTACTGGACAGATTCACTGCTTCTTGTGGATTACGTAGATTCAGATTTTTTAGTCAGATTAGACGGCAGTAAATCCACCTCAAGGTTATGTGTTTAATTTTAGGAAGTTGAGTCATAATGTGGAGGAGTGTTATATAGAAATGTATTTCAGACTTCGGACTCCATATGGAAAGATGATAAATTGGAGCCTATGAGGCAACCAATGTATCTGTATGACTCTAGAAACTTCATGATGGACTTTGATGTGATTCTAAGTTTGCCCAAGGTTATCACAATTTATATTGATGATATTGGTGCAGTTGCAAACTTGAAGGAATCACAAGTCCATAAGGCAATTAAACACATGGAGCGCAAGTACCACCTGTTACGAGAAATCGTATGATGAGGGGAAGGTTGTTGTTGCCTAGATTGCATCGGATGATGACCTAGTAAATCCATTTACAAGGACATTCAGGCGAGAGCTTTTAATGGTCGTGTAGTGGGAGTGGGAATCAGATGTATGGCAGAAGACATAACAGCATAGTCTTTTAGTATAAGTGGGAGATTGTTGGATTGTATACTAAAAGTCTAGCTTTTTGTATGAACAATATTATAACAATTAATTTGAAATGAGAATCATATGATCAAATGATTGCATCTTATAATTTATTTATATGTTCGATGCAATAGTCCACTTACTTTATATTGTAGATAATATGTTGTGCGACAACACGCGGAAGATCATATTATCGGTTTCCTTATAAAGTATAAACAGATGCTCACAACTGAGATAGACGGGGACTCTCTATCGGGATGGTTGTAGTGTGGTTTGGTATTAGCTTGTCTTGGCTATAGAATCACATTAGTGCACTTGTGTGTATTGAGCAGGACCGCTTGAGATCGTTCGACTTATACTGACTTATAGGAGAACTTGATCTCAGTTATTATGGAAGTTCGTGCTCTTAATCCCTATACAATAACCTCGACACGTAGGGCAGTATGTATTTCTTTGATTCATCAATGGGTGAGATTTACATGTAATTAAATCAACAAACTCGATGAGTTGGGAAGTAGTGCTGTCTCTATGGTGTGCTGTTGATTGTAGAAGGAATCCGTGTCCGTCATAGGTTGATGATGTCCCCTTGAGGAGCTCATAAGGATTATCATGTAAACCCTGCAGGTGGAATTTATTCCGGCATGATAATGAGGTTGAGTGGTACTACTCTTGGATGAGATATTAATTAATTGAGTTGTCAGTAACTTAAATTAATTAATGGACATTGTATATCTTAAACATGGGGAGACTAACGGGCTCATAATAAGAAGGAGCCCAAAACGTAATTTTGGGATTGGTACGGTAGTGCAGTAATAATATTTTAGTGGAATATATTATTATTATTGGACTTAAGTATAAGCTTTGGGCTAAGCTTGAATACTTAAGCCCAATGGAGGCCCAACCCAATTTCTCCTCCTGGTCCCTGCTGTAGCCCATGTATATAAGTCACCTCAGTTTGTTCTAAACCTAACTCTGCGCCTAACATACGAGAGAGAGAGTTAACAGCAGATTGAGTAGGTCTCGTAGATTGTCGCCCACACGACGTCGAGATCGGACTTGGGACATACAGCAGAAGACCGGAAGGTCCTTTGCTGCTGCAGTTTGTCATGTTCCAAAATTCATATAAAATTGTACAGTTCTTCGATTTTGATGTATTATATACTGATGGAAAGCCGTCGAAGAGAGAATCGTGTGAGCATAAAGATCACTTAATTCCGACATCAGAAGAAGAACTTATGGCTATTCTCGTGGGACTGCGCAGACTGCCAGCGAGAATTCAACCTCTACATCAACCCTTGGTGAAAGGTAATGCGTTTCATGTTTACTTGCTTCCGCTGCTTGTTAGAAATACATGGAACCCTAACGGGTCATGTTAACCAAACGATCGAGCGCCAACAGTCTTAACATCCATGTTGGTGTAATTCTAATTCCATACTAGCCACTATAGCCAACAGTAGATGAATCACGGTAAACCTCACTACAGGTGAAAAGGTTTCTACGTAGTCTATACCCTTGTCGAGTATAACCTTTTACCACCAAGCGAGCTTTTAACCTCTTTATTGAGCCATCAGCATTTCTTTTGATTTTGAGAATCCAATTATTCCCAATTGTCTTTCGTCCCTTTGGAAGATCTACAAGTCCCAGACTTGATTTGACTTCACAGACTCCATCTCATCTTATCATCGCTTTCATCCATTTCTCCTTTACCGGACAAGTTAAAGCTTCTAGGGCTCTTCCTTATCAACATGAGAAAGATTTCAATTTTCAATGGCACATATTTCCTAACTAGAACTTTTTCGAGATAGCTGATGATGGTCTTTTGCAGACAAAATGCCTGATCCTCAATCGGCAAATATCTATCAAGATCCACACCATCAGCTAAACTACTACTCCCACTTGGATCTTGTAGGTATTAGTTTTCTACTATCTCGAAAATAGATATAGCATCCCTGATGCCTTCCCTTCTACTTGAAAATTTCGTTCTAGAAATGAGCATTATGTGATTCTGTCTTAGTTAAGATGCCATCCTGAGTTCCTATGAACGCGTTACCCTTAGAACGTTTGCCTCTAGGATCCAACTTTCCATACTGACTCGATGAATCATGTAGATAAGCTGCTGATCCTCAAGCTCTAAGGTTATTCAAGTTGGGTTTCTACCCATCCGAAATTCATATGGAGTTGAAGCAACTAATTTGGAAGGTACATGATTAAGCACATAAGCTGCCGTAAGCAATGCATGCCATCATGAATCTCACCATCTCCAACAAAGTCATATTCCTTCTTTTAGCAACACCATGTTGTTGAGGCGTAAAAGGAATGGATAATTGTTGGATTACACCCTTTTCATTACAAAATTCCTTGAATTGTTCTGATAGATATTCACATCTTCAACTTCACTCAAGTATCGTCTAAAACAATCCAATGCTTCAGACTTAGAGATGTCAAGTAGACTGAATAATTATCAATGAACGTAATGAAATATTGAGCTCCATTTCGTGCTCTCATAATTACAGGATCACATATATCAGAATGGATTACTTCTAATGGAGATTAAGATATAATAGCTTTACCAAAAAGTTTTCTAGTCATTTTCTAGCAAGATAATGTGTGCACCATTTGGATTACTCCTGGCGAATACACCAATTGGATAATTCGACTTTAGAAGAAAGATTCAACAATCCTTCTTTCACAAGTCTATTCATCCTATCTTGCCCCCAATATGACCTAATCTAGCATGCCAAACATCACCATTCACGTTTGCATTACTAGAAGAACGAGCATTTAGCGAATATGAATAATCATCATAAATACCAAACGTTATTCTATTACAATATAAAAACCATAAAGCCATCAGTTATATGTCCAGATGCACAACAAGTATCATTAATGCTAATTACCATAGCGCCTTTAGAGCATAATACATCATAACCCAAATTACGCAGAAATGAAACAGAAATTAGATTTAGCGTGATCTCCTGAGCATATAGAACATCATGTAGGATAAAGTTCGGACCATCGTCAAGGTCCAATTGCAAGTCCCAAGTCCTTTGACTTCGACTCGTGCATTGTTTCCTACATATTTCCACCAAGTCCCAATTTGGAATATGGTGAAAATCTACAAAAGCTCCTCCGTCTCTCGTCACATGGTTCGTTGCTCCTGAGTCTATAATCCTCAATGGATAAGAATCAGACAACAAGATAGCACTCGAGATATTAATTTCACACAAAACAGAATAAGATGAATTCACCTTTACCCTCCTGGGCTCAGGGCATTCACGAGCATAATGACCAAGCTTACTACCATTGTAACATGGCATCTTGCTTTTATTTTTTCTTATTCTTTTTGTCACGCTTGTTTTCCTTTTTCCGTTCATCAATTTTGTAGTTGGATTATTGTCAGGCTTACCACCATCACCATCAGATCGTCTTCCCTTCTTTCTCTTCTTCCAATTCTTTTCCTTTTGAAGTCTGAAGCTCCTTTAGAAGTAGAACTGGCATAGAAGCTCCCAGAAGAAGGCTTTGAGGCTCCGAGCCTCTCATCTTCTAACTCAACATGACAAGAAGCATCACTGAAAGTTTCAATTCTTTTATAATGCGTCAAGTTGAATTTGAGACGTTTCCAATGATCAGGTAAAGAGTGGAACAGGGCTTAGATTTACTATTCATCAGAGAGTATATGACCGACAGTATTAAGTTCAATAATCATATTAGATATCTCCCTGAGATTTTATCTAATTTTATGATTAGGTTTCCTTTTGAAAGTGTCAAACTTTACTGCCTAAGCCTTGTAACCGATGTACCACTGTATCTGACGCAGATACACCAGATATCATGTGCGGTGGGTTGTTGCTCACATTCATGGATCACTGCATCGATTACTGAGCTTACAAGAATACCTCGTGCAATGGAATTTTACTTTTCCATGCCTGGTACACTTCTTGGTCACGTCTCCCTTGGTTTCCGAAACCCACGCCTGGATCAACTATCATTTGGCTTATAGCATCCAATGCATCTTGTTCATACAATACATACCACGCCTTGAGTCATAATTGTCACCAATGAGTTTCTTACCTTTTTTCAACTCAGCGACAATAGATTTCGAAGCTCATTTCTTTGATAGAGATTAAAGCAATTTAGTATGTTAATTATATTTTATTAAGCTTTACGTTAAGCCAAATAGAGACATCTCAATAAATAACACAAGACTTGATCTCGAAAAATAGCTCGGAGATTACTAATCATCAATCTCATCAAGTGTCATAATACTAGATTCTTATTTCAAAACGTAAAAGGCATTGTTCAAATGATTAATCAAATAACATCGAACAACCACTCATAAATTGAACTTTAAACAACCATCCACAATAGCAAAAATACCAAGTCGACAAGTCATGAACATAAAATTCTAATGAACTCCCTGAGTTTCCAATTAAAAATACAAAGGAAAAGAATTAAGGAAATCTATGGATTAATCTCCCTAATTTATCATTACTAGATTTCCATCGATGCTCATAATCAAATTTCTTAGTCCCCACACTATAGATAGCTTGCCCCAAAGGATCCATATGAGGATTCTTTATCTGACGTTTCTCTCGAACACTTAGTCTCAAAGAATCAGAACGTCGAATCCTTCCCATCCTTAAGCAGGCTGATCTTAGTGCCTGTGTCCTATCTCTTGCTACAGAAACATCAACCAAATCTTCCATAATTTGTCGACCATTAGGCTTCACTTCATAAGTCTCCCACTGAACCCAAAAATCCTTTTGTAGGTAATGAGGCAAAGTGTTCGCCCAGGTCTCAGGACAGGAAACTTTGAAATACTTATCACGTGGAATCGCATTGCTATAAATCAAAGGCAACAATCGGTTGTATAGTTCGATCAGATCAATTGCATAGTCCCTTGTGTTGTGTGTAGGCTTCATTTTATAATTCAAGAATTCATGGAGGATTTCATTTTTAGTGCTAATGTCTTCCTCTGAAATTGTTCCCGGTCCTGACATGCCTCTGAGAAAACGAGCAACTAAAAACAAGCATACTAGTGTTAGTCAAACTATATCACATGAATTTTCTCTCCATTTAATGCATATGGAAACAACTTTCCAAGATGCAATAGGTATATTCACAAGTGAATCAGTCCAACTCACTTTGGCTCCCACTTTCATAGGCTACAGGAGTTTGAACAATTCAAACATCACCAAAATACCATGAATATAGTATTAAATGACATATAAAGGTGCATATTCTTCAAAAATTACAACCAAATAGCCACCACGTAGGTTCGTATTCAATAAATATGTCATTAAATGAAGCAAAAACACACATACACACTAAAGATGACGTCAAACACTCTCAGAAACATCATCATTGGACTCAACGCGTCGAAACATGTCGAAAAACATCTTCCCGTCGCCGAAAAATGGCTCCACGTGCCTTCACGCGCCACCAGGAGACATCCACGCCCCGCCACGCACACGCACGCGTCACCCACCGCCGTAACATGCTCACACGCGCCCGCACGCGCAGACAACTAGTGTGCTATCGTCCGGTGCGTGTAACTCACGTGAGCCACGCGCCACCCACGCGCTTTCACATGCGTCCACGCGCCTCCACGCGCGGCTGCAGCATCTGAATTCTGGCGCGTGTCGCACACGTGCCACTGTCGGAGACGGCAGCCATCGACGCGTGTTATACACGCGCCGGAGCAGGTACCTGCGCGTGGAATTTACGTGCCACCGACATACTGCCGGTGCCGGAGCGTGTATGCGACGCGCCTCCGGGTGGTCTCCTGTTTGATCTGGATGCGGGCTGACCCATTGACCCGACCCGGTTCCGCCGGGTTTGACCCGGATCCATCTGATTGACCCGGCCCACCTTCAGGTTTTTTGAAATTGCGATCAAGTCTCTAAACTTTATCGAATTTTCACAAATCAACCCCTGAAGTTTCTGAACTTTTGCAGTTTAGCCCCAAATTCAAAAACAACTTCAATAAATCATAACTTCAGTTTTAGAAGGCCAAAAATCCCACAAAAAATACTGACAGACTCCTTTCGACGAGCCCTATCCAGTGGTATAATCAAAACATGCTTTTTCTTGCACAGAAAAATGACAAAAATTCACATCTTAAAGCATTCATTGTGAATCACACGTTATATATTCATATATCCACTGGAAACAATGTAATCTGCCTTAAAAACATATATATGACTCATATGCATGATCAGTCAATACCAAAAAATCAACAATCATACTTATCTATCAAAAATATGTGTGATCGTAATGCATCGTAAAGAGCAGAAAACAAAACCCATAAATTTTTCATCCAGAAAAGCATACGGAATACCAACCATTGACTCTGATACCAATGTTAGAAAACTCACGTTCATAAACACACGAACCCTACACATGCATAGAGAGGAATCTCTTACCTCTCACCGTAGGATTGTGTTGCAGCGGAAGTAAGAACGAACGAACCGGTTGGTACTCACGTGTAAACCGTGATCTCTGGATCAAACCATACAACACGGGATTGTAGATTGTATTTCAAGAATGTGTATTAATATGCAGTATATGATGACTGGATTTGTGTTGTGATTTTGGGAGAGAAATCGAGAGAGAGAAAAACGTACTCTTGCGTTCTGCACTCTTAAGCGTATGAACGTATCTGCGCTTTGCGCTTAAGCGTTTCTACGTTCTGTCTTTTCTTCTCTTACGTTGTGAATACTCAAACGTATTCTGTAACACGCATCTCTCTTTTGAACAACTGTCATGCAGTTAGTTTATTCCCAAAAGATGGGAGTTATATAAAACGTATTATTAACTCGCTCACCTTCTCTCTTATCCACACTTCTTATGTGGAAAATAAAATAATAAATAAATTATTATTTACAAATAATAATAACTTTAATCCTAATTTCATATATACAATAATGAAGTGCAAGTAAAACTTTAAAATTTTAAATAAAATATTCTATTCGTCCCATCATAACCTTTACAAAATTTCATTTTAGGCGTCTCATATCATAGGGTTTACATTTTTCTATGTATTAAATGAAACTAACATAAAATTATTAATATACCTTTATGGAGTATACACACAATACTAATATAACTACCTACTATATATTAAAATATTATATTTTTCACTCCACTATATATTAAATAATATATTATTATTTCTATTGGAAAAAGCAAACGTAAATCTTCAAACGGGAGTAGAAATATAAAGTGACAATGTCTTCCGTGTAAAGCACGGGGTAAACGCTAGTTAGTATTATCAAAGAGCGCATGGAAAGAGCTTAGATCATAAAAAAAATAATTAAAAAAAACATCCTTAACTTAATTCACCTAATTTGCTGTGTTTTTTTTTATTGAAAAAGGCTCCTTGTTCCGAGTTTGGTTGGTAGTCTTAAGATATTTCCTTTATGACTTCGTTCACTCGTTCAGTCTTTCATGTGGAAATCAGTTTTTTCCTTCTTTACGGCCCTTATTTTTACTTAATATTTTTAATTATTTATTTATAATCCGTCTTCGAATTAGAATTTGTGAGATGGTCCCAATCAAAATTCTTCAAATCTAAAGAGACTTAATCCAGTAGATAAAAATGCCTTGGCTCAATATGACTCAGAGTCAAATAAGAAAGCCTTAAAAAAAAAGGCAAAAATTTAAATGAGTTCATCTCACGGATCCTATTTCGTGAGACAAATTATCCATTAATCCTTTTAAATAAATTTAAATAGTCCTATTTGGTTGATATTCAGTTAGAAAATAAAAAAAATTAATTATAAAAAGAAATTAATTAATCCTTACATGTATTTTTTTATTTAGTTTATTATTTAAAAATATAATAATTTAAAATTATTATTTATTCAATTTATTTTTTATTTTAAATATTATAAATTTATTAAAATGTGATAATACTTTTAAAATGTAGTAACATTCTTAAAAAAAATTACTGATTAAATAAAAGTATTACTTTTCATTTAAATTATGTTACTAAATATACATAATATCAAAGACATGTGTGAGATCGTCTTACGGATGACTTTCGTGAGAAGGAAAAGAAGCTATTATATTTATAAGGAAAAGTGATACCGAAAATGATACCCAATTAATGAAAAGTAATAATGGTGTTTTGAACAATTTAATGAACAATCTATATTATATACGAAAAAATAATAATATTTTAAAAAAAGTGATAATATCTTTAATAAAATGTGAAAACTAATTATGAAAGTAAATTTTACGAACAATTTATAAAATTAATATAACGTGATAATATTTTTAATAAAATGTGATACCAGATCAATAAAAAGTAGGAGTAATAATTAACTTATTGAATTATTTCATTAATAATTAATATGACGTATAAAAGTAGTAATAATATTTTTTAGGAAAAATGATAATTGATCTATTGAACTATTTCATGAATAGTAAGTAGGACGAATAAAAAGTGATAACATTTTAAAAAAAACTATATGAGATTAATGAAAAGTGATAAATAATAATAATATTTATAATAAAAAGTAGGGTGATTTTGGGGTGCACCCGTAGTTTATAGATTTAAAATGAGGGTAGTGGATAATTTTATTTTAAAAATTAATTATATTATTTTATTCAACGTTTGAGATTAAATTAAAACTTAATCTAATGGTTAAGATCGTTCTAGTGCACCAAGTGCACCTTAGTTGAACTTAAGTTATATCTAATTATGAATTTTTTAAAAATAAAAAATACTCCATATAAAAAGCGCGCAAGTGAAATGGTGCAGGTCGAATTCAACCCAGAAAATGAAGCCCGTCAACTTTAAATTAGTATAAGGGTGGCACTATTGCCATTCGGGTTTTGCTGAAGGCACCTATATTAAAAACAAAAAATGTGTAAATTGATTATATCCCTATCTATCTTTTTAAACCCTAATCCATTTATTATATCAAAAGAAATACATTTTGATTTTATACACCAAAACTACACTCACTCGCACACATCACACGCTGCACAAGACAAAAGAGAAGAGAAGAAGAAAACATTAATTTCACACCCAATTGATGGGGAACGAGACAAGTATTGATCAAAGTAATTTTATGCTTTATTCTTTATCAAAATCATGCTTTGATTATAAGGTTTGCGATTTAATAAAATTGTATAATTAATTGAAAAATTATTGATGGTTTAGTAAAATCATAGATGTAATTTGAGTTTAAAATATTATAACAACATATATTAAAATTATATATTATGGGTTTAAAATTTTAAGACTGGTACAACGAAAATATTGTCAACTTTCGGCTAGAGAAGGCTGAAAATTTGTGAGGAATTGTGTGCTGGCGAATTTTTTGTTCAAAAATTTAATGGAACGTTCTTGAAATTTTGAGGGAGTTTAGCGCACACTGTTCGCCTCAATGATTTAATTGGGCGTACTTATGAGAAAATGTTTATCCAATTAGGATTCAGCTATAAATCTTCTTTAATTAGAAACCCTTAATTTAATGACCTGTAAATCTTTCTACTTGTTGCTGAATTTTTTACCTAAAATTTTGGTCACTTATAACTGAAATTTTAAAAAAATTCATCTACTACTTATCGAATTTTGTGAATTTTTTCAACAAATCAGGCATGAACTTTTTGCAACAAGGTTTCACAGGTTCGCCAATATGGATTTCTTGCAACAAACCTTGTTAGGAAAATTTAAGCAAAATTTACAATTTCCACGTCTTCATGCTCCATATTATTAAAAAATGGTTTTTCTAAATTCTAAACCATAAAACTAGGGTTTAAAAATTTTAAACTATGGGTCTCATTATTTTTCGTTGGATAAAAAGAAATCTTTTGAGAATTATAACATAACAGAATATTTGAACAAATTCTATAAATTCGTGAGGATTATGGAGGTGAGTGAGGTTTAGTGTTACTTCTTTCAAAATATTTTTTCTTTCTTCTTCTCCTTTATTTCTTCTTGTATCAATGGAATTTGTGTTTGATTAATTAGTGTGTGTTTTTTAGTGTATCTGTCTGAGTGTGTGTGTTTTGTGTGAGTGTGTGTTTTAGGTGTTGTGGTGTGTGGGTGTACAAAGTAAAATGTATTTTTTAAGTGTAATAAATGGGTTAGAATTAAAAAAAAAAGAATGAGGATATAATTGAAATTTCACACACTTTTTGTTTTCAACTAGTAATACACCCGTGCGATGCGCGTACAAATATTATGTACTCCACAAATTATTTTATAAATAATAATAATAATAATATATAAATGTAATATAAAAGTTTTTCGTGAGATGGTATTCATGTGAGATCAGGTTAAAGTGTTATTATTATATAAATAAAATATGTTTTTTCATAGTTAATATATGTAGTACTATTTTCTTTAAGAGTAAATATCAAGATTGGTCCTGTAAGTATGCGTTTCCAACTTTAGTCATTTTTCTTTTGCTATTCTCAATTTTGGTCCTATTTGGTCAACTTTTAGTCCTTTTAGTCCAAATTTAGTCATTTTTGTCCAAATTTAGTCCATTATGTTAAAAAAAGTCCAAAAAATGGTCCGAAAGTTTATACATTTAGGACCAAAAATGGACCAAAAAAGGACTAAATTTTGAAAAAATGACCAAAATTGGATCAAAAGGACTAAAAGTGGACAAAAAAGGATCAAAATTGAGAATTGCAAAAGAAAAATGACTAAAGTTGGAAAACGTCATACTTACAAGACTAATTTTGATATTTACTCATTCTTTAAGTATGATGAATGTTATATTAAAGCATGACTTGCACTTGAAATGAAAGGGTTATTGAAAGGAGCTTATGTTTAGAAGTGAAAAGATTAATATTTATCATTTCGTTAAGAATTTTAAATTAATAAAAACATAATAGGGCATGATAGAGTTGATGCTTAATAGAAACATAATAGGAAAATTGATCTTTTGTTAATTCTTATGTTTTTTCTTTTTCTTTTTTTCTTCTTAAATTCGTTTTGGCTGCAACTTCTTCTATATGCCACTATTCTACTTTTATGTATATATAAATGTAGATATAGATTGCGAAAATTACTTATAAAGCGGTAATTTATTTTATAAGGTTGAAAACTTGGGATGAAAAAAAAAATTGTTAACCTTTGAAATACAAAGAATGTAAAATAATTTATAAAAGAGCAGGTCTTGTGTGAGACCATTTAACATTTTTTAAAATAATTAGCACTTTCGCTGTAAAACGTAATTAATTTCGTTATAAAATATTATCACTTTTCATTTATATTATAAATTGTTCATGAAATAACATTATCACTTCATATAGATATTTTTCATTTTCATTTATATTATAAGTTAATCATGAAATAACATTATGACTTCGTATAAATATTTTCCATTTTTGATGGAACGCCAATTACTTTTCTCTCTCACCCACAACAACTAAAGCTGAACAGGTATGCCATTACTTGTTTAGGAAAATCAATCCTTACGTGCTTCAATTAGTTTTAGTTTCATCTACTCTGTAAATGTGATCCATCAACTGTCTAAAGATACAGTTGAAAATTGGGTTTTGGTGAATTTTTTTTAGTTTCAATGGATAATTTCTTAATTTTACTTAATTTAATCTTAGATTTTAATCCAGTATGAATTTTGGATCATCCATCGGTTCTGCTGCCTTTCTTTTTTTTCCCCAAAGAAGATGAAAAATCCTACTTTTCATAATTACTTTTGCAGTAAAAAGATTTTGTCTAAATTTGATTTAATTTGCAGATTTGCAGGGAAAACAAAGTAATAATAACATTCACCTATCATTTATCATTTCAAAACAATAATAATGCAAATAAAATTTAAAAAAAAATACAAAGAAAATTTTCATTGGGTCTCATTCCAACGTAATCAATTAACAGCCTCATTATCAATTCACGGCCTCTTCCAATTACAATCAAATTTGTGTGAAATAGAAAGAAATTAATTAAAACTATCAATCAGATATGTGTGAAATAGAAATAAATGAATTTAAACTATCAAGTAAATAAAAATAATGGGGGAAAGAGAAAGGGATGCACAATGAAGCTTTGTAAAAACTGTAACAACACAACCTGATACAATTCGAAGAAATGGGGAACGTTAAAAGTTAGAGTAAAATAAATATATATATATATATATATATATATATATATATATATATATATATATATATATATATATATATATATAGATTTTGATATATAGATTACATCTACAACTATCCATTACAATAGAATGTGAATGTTACAACTTTCAGCTTTTCTATGGTATAAACAAACTACCTAATTTCCCGAGTAGTCTGCAAAAGAAAAGGAGTCCATTGTTACTATGGAGCAGTCATTCATTTGAGGAAAAACATGGCCAGAGTGTTCTCATAATAAAATTTGGCAGATTATAGAAAAAGCCTCCTCTGAAGAAGCATAGTGAACATCAATAACTGTAAAGGACCTTAAGGCGAGAGCTTTTAATGGTCGTGTAGTGGGAGTAGGAATCAGATGTATGGCAGAAGACATGACAGCATAGTCTTTTAGTATAAGTGGGAGATTGTTGGATTGTATACTAAAAGTCTAGCTTTAGTATGAACAATGTCATAACAATATTTGAAATGAGAATCATTGATCAAATGATTGCATCTTATAATTTATTTATATGCATGATGCAATAGTCCATTTACTTTATACTGTAGATAATATGTTGTGCGACAACACGCAGAAGATCATATTATCGATTTCCTTATAAAGTATAAACAGATGCTCACAACTGAGATAGACGGGGACTCTCTATCGGTATGGTTGTAGTGTGGTTTGGTATTAGCTTGTCTTGGCTATAGAATCACATTAGTGCACTTGTGTGTATTGAGCAGGACCACCTGAGATCGTTCTTCTTATACTGACTATATAGTAGAACTTGATCTCTGTTATTATGGAAGTTCATGCTCTTAATCCCTATACAATAACCTCGACACGTAGGGCAGTATGTATTTCTTTGATTCATCAATGGGTGAGATTTATAAGTATTAAATCAATATACTCGGTGAGTTGGGAAGTAGTGCTGTTTCTATGGTGTGCTGTTGATTGTAGAAGGAATCCATGTCCGTCATAGGTTGATGATGTCCCCTTGAGGAGCTCATAAGGTTTATCATGTAAATCTTGCAAGTGGATTAATTTCCGGCATGATAATAAGGTTGAGTGGTACTACTTTCGGATGAGATATTAATTAATTTGAGTTGTTAGTAACTTAATTAATTAATGGACATTGTATTTCTTAAACATGGGGAGACTATCGGGCTTATAATAAGAAGGAGCCCAGAATATAATTTTGGGATTGGACGGGTAGTGCAGTAATAATATTTTAGTGAACTATATTATTATTATTGGATTTAATTAAAAGCTTTGGGCTAAGCTTGGTTAATTAAATTCAATTGAAGCCCAGCCCAATTTCTCCTCCTGGTCCCTACTGTAGCCCAAGTATATAAGTCATCTCAGTTCCTGTTAAACCTAAGTCTGTGCCTCATTTGACATACGGGAGACAACAGAGAACAGATTGAGAGAACTCTGGGGAATGTTGACCACCCAACACCAGAGTTGACTTTGGGACATACGGTAGAAGATCAGAGGTGTTCATCACAGATCTTCATCCTCTACATCGACCCAGAAGTACGGTAAACAATTTTAATTGCTTCCGTTGTTATTGTTTATCTGAAATCCTAACGGATCACGTTGAACCGCACGATCCAATTGCCAACAGATAGCCACTTTGATATCCTATTTGAGCCTTAAATTCCTATATTTAGTGGAGAATTAAATGTTGTCAAAGTGTGTTAATGGTGCTTGATAACAATTTGGGAAGGAATGAAATTAGTGTTGAAATTAATAGTGATGGATTATGATAATGCATCTAAGGAGAAGCATGGAGTAGTGCTTAAATCTAGTACTCCATGGAATCAAAAACCCTAGGGTAGTGCTTAAATCTAGTACCCTATAGAGGATGTGTGAGGTAGTGCCCGAAACTGGTACCTCGGGAAAAAAAGGATGTGCTTGAGACAAGAAAAAGTATGTTGAGCTTGAAGGAAAGGAGAGAAAAGAAAATTAGAAGAGCATGAAGCTGGATAGCCTTGAAGTATAAAAATCTGCAGTACAAAAGATCTCCGATTTTAATTCTCTACTAATTGAGTCACTTTATCCATATGTTTCCTACCCTTACCAAAGAGCCAACATTACATCAAAAAAAAAAGTCCTTTTTGATCCCATTGTCGAATCATACTTTTAGTGGTGAAGAGCTTGAGACGTTTGGCAAGCTTATGGTTACACATGCACTTGAATTGAATCTGAGCGTAAACACCTTAACCCATAAGTGAACATCTTTTACACTTGAGTGCGAGTGATATATACTTTCCGTGAGAACATGTCAATGGAGCATTTGAATTGGTGGTGATTGTCTTAACTTGTATGCTTTGAATTGATTATTACACGTGATAAGAGTTGCATGACCTAAGTTGATGACAATTGTATTTTGAATGGGGTATTGGTCATAGTCCTTGTTTCCCCACTAATTTTCATACTCTCTTTCTCTTTATCTTTATTTTGTTACCTCGGGACGAGCAACGGGTAAGTTTGGGGGATTGATGAGAGTGAAAATAAGCGTGTTTTAATATTCAATTTAACACATTTTTTATTGATATTGTAGTCTTATATGAGCACAAATGTCTTATATTCGATATATGTGAGAATTATGTGCACTTGAGGTGTTTTATTGTGTTTTAGGTGAAAAAAGGATGAAAAAGTGCAAAGTTGGAGAAAAGGTGCAATTTGTGCAAGAATGCTGAAAACGCACATCCAACTTTCATAATTATTCTGTATTGTTGTGGAGCTCAAAACTGTTAGTGTGACATATGGTTGGAAAGCTACTGAAGAAAGGGTCGTTTTGGCGTAAAGAACACCATCATTGAAGTCCGAACGAGGAAGTTATGAGCAGAGTGGTGACGCCGCGCGAGCTATGCCGAATAGAATTGCAGTGCTACTTTCCATGGCCTGTTACATATTCAATTCTTGGAGTTTTTGTGATTTCTTTTTAAGGATAGAAAGCTCAGGAAGAGAGTATCGCGTAAGCATAAAAATCACTCAATTTGGAGGTCGGATGTGAAAGTTATACGCGAAACGGTGAGACTGCGCAAGCTGATTCCGACCGGTTCGACCACGACAGGTGGGTTCGACCTGAGCATCAAGTCGAACCAAGGTCGAACCAGACGACAGAAAAACTGGTTCGACCACGAGATGCTGGTTCGACCTATTTTTCTGGTCGAACCAAGCACCTGGGACGTCCAGAAGGGTGGTTCGACCATGGTTCGACTTCCCCTGTTTGGTTCGACCTGTTTGGGAGGTCGAACCGCGCTTCGGGAACTTACCAAATCCGTATTTTCAAGGCCTAAACGCGTGTGATCACTTGAAAAGCCCATTCCAAGCCTAGGAGACATGATTATAAGTATAAAAGGAGGTCTATACAGCCCCAAAGAGAGGAGGAACACAACACAACAATACAAGAGAGGAGAAGAGAGGCCACAACATACAACACCCCACAAGGGGGGATCACCCCCCAACCATCATCCTTTTCTCCATCCATCCATCACTTTGAAGATTCGTTTGTGGAATCAAGGGGAGAACTAAGAGGAGAATTCAAGAGCGAGAAGGACGCGATGGCGCCACCACATCTAGGGTTTATTCATTTTCTAATTTATCTTATATTTTTTGGACATTCGGGTAAGATCTATCCAACACCCATGTGTGTTTCCTACAACACCATGGGCTAGAGCCTTTTTGGTAGAACTAAGGTTGTGAAGGTTTTATCTAGTTAATTGAACTTCCATGTATACACTCCGTACAACACTACTTGTGGATATAGTTTATATATGATTGTGCTTTATTAATCCATACTCATAGTCGTTTTGTGCATCAATAATCGTTGTGTAGAGTCTGAATACATAACATGGTTATTGGTTGAGTGCATTCACTGTTGAGCAGGATTTTATGTTATAATTCTAAGTGAAGGGATTCCGAAGTCTTATTAGAACTATCATATATAGATACTTGTTAATTGAATTGAATTCGGATTAATAAGTAGGATAAAGAGTATAATTTTATAGTACCTATAAAGGGAGATCATATCGGGTTAGAGTATCAATCCTAGGGGGAAATAATTGATACTGATAGTACCTAGAAAGGGGGGTGAATTATATCTCTTGCTCCGAGGTTATTCACACGTGTTACATGCATATTTACTTGTGTCTATAGAGTAGATATGCATGGTTTAGTGATGCGTCCATATTCCACAAGGCAGAGTCGGACATTGACACATGGAAGGGAAGTTAATGAGTAAAACTGGATTATCCTAGAGCTACCTATTCTCCTACTTGATCCACTTTCGTATCCTTCGAGTGATAGTTTATTTTATTTGTTATTTAATTTCCAGCATATTAGTTGTTAGATAACTATTAAAACGTAATTGCCTTGTCTTAATTAATTTAGATAATAATTAAATCGATAATACGTCGTCCCTTGGGTTCGATATTCACTTGGTCACCTTTCGAGACTACAATTGATATCCTTCATACTTGGGGATTAATTGTGTGTTGAGAAAACGCGCATCAGATAGATTTAAAAGACCATAGATTCATGAGTTTGACAATTTCTCATATGTATTTGCCATCTTTCAGAAAAATGAGACTAACTCTTTGTAAAAAATTCCAAATGTCTCTGTGTTTTTTTCTTGGGAAACTAGATCGATAAGGCTTTCAATTATTATATTTCTCACTTTCTAATTAATTTCCAATCAAGGCCAGATCTCTTTCAAATTTATCCAATTTGCTGAAATTCTTTTTTATCCTATTTGCTTAAATCATTCTATGACATCTTTTATTTCTTCAAAAAGGCAATTGACTACTGAAAATCATGCTTATACTATTATATGTGTTAATAAGATAATGAAACGAATTGACCAAGAAAAGATTAGTTGGATAGATTTAAAAGGTAATAGATTCATGAGTTTGGCAATTTCTCATATGTATATGCCAACTTTTAAAAAAATGAGCATAACTCTTTGTAGATGATTCCAAATGCCTCTCTGTTTTTTGTTTTGAGAACTAGATTGATAACACTTTCCATCCATATAAATTTCACTCTCTAATTCGTTTCCCATCATTACCAGACCTATTTCAAAATCATCTCATTTGCTTAAACATTTCCATATAATGAAATTTCTAAAATCTTTCTATCCCAATTTTCTTCCTTTCCAAAAGATAATTCCTAATACTTCCCTAGTCTAGTTTTTGGTGTTCCACCCATCTCATGTACTCTATCCTAAATAAGTTACAACCAATGAGTGAAAAGACACTTTCAAGGCAATTTTCAAATTTTCTTGACAGAAACAGATCCTCCAAAACTCGAACTAGAGTGAAAATAGTTTATTTTGTTTCTTTAACTACGAAACAACAACTAGTACTTTGAGCTTCTTATTGTAAATTCATAAGAATTGTTTCTAAGTGTTAAAGCTAAACAAAAAGGCAAAGTAATGCAAAATGATACATATTCACAGGAGTGGTGATCTGGAATGATTTCTGAATTTTAGCTAAATCATTTTTTTTGGAATTTCTTTCTCTTATCAATCAGCTATTTATATTATTCTATCACAGTTTTTCCAACTAAACATATACTTAGCTTACATATTTTTCTTATCAAAGACTCACAATATCTCCGAGAACATCTCCATAAATAAAACAATGTAGAATTACTTTTCGACTACTTACTGGCTTATTTGAAATTAGAGAGTCGCTATGACTAATGATAACACAACACCAAAGAAGCAAAAACACAAACATATGGAGTGCATTTGTATGCCATATACAACCGAGCTAACCAATAGATAGAAAACTCCATCACATATTTCATCTCATCTTCTAATGAAAGAAATTTTCCACTTTATTGGAATTATTCATTTAATTTATTGAAATAAAAGTATGATGGTTCTAGAACAGCTAAGCCTACGTTACATGCAATAGTACCTAGAATGACTACTGAAAAAATATATAAAAGATCATTTGGCCATGCGGGTTCTCCGTAATAATTATGATATACCTTTAGCCAATTTAGCTCTTAATACATGATCATTCAAATTGGGTTTTTTTTGTTATTGGGATAGATGAATTCTTATAGATCCATCCCCCGAAGGAACCGAACATGATAATTTTTTATCATCCGGCTCCAGCAAGACTCAAAAGAACCAAATGAATCCATAAAAATCTATGTGTTGGCTATAACTATATCTACACATACACATATTGAATGATTTGGTGTAAGAAAAAGAAAAAAGGGATTCTTTTATCGGAATTGCAACTATCCCATTGCAAAGAATTCGGTTCAAAGTCTAAATAAATACTCAATACCCAAGTTGGCTTACAGGGTAGATCATGATATGATCAAGTGCTTTTTAGGTCATCTCAGACTTTACGATTACTATGTTATCTCCAAAATAATTGGAGCTATACATACAAAAGTTTTACTTATTACTAATTTAGTCTAGCCTATATTTTTCTTTTTATCTCTTATTTCACTTCGATAGTATTATTGATCATATCAATGCAGAGGAAATGAATGCATTTCCATACTATTTAAAGTATTAAATATAAGTAGGAAATTAATTAAGTGAAATAAAACATAATCTTTCTCTATTTTACTTAATTCTACTAGATTTTACGGAGCCTACTCATGTGCAACACGATTTAGATCTGATCATAGAAAGGATTCTCTTCAAGCGAATCAGCCTATCTTCTGTATAGAGGTTACACAGTGGTTGTAACAAAGACACATTTGGTTGTGAATTCCAATGCGGTAGACATATATCTACACAGACCTATCAATAGTTCAATTCACAAACTCCCATAATCCATTTTCTCTTCGGAGAATTCCCTTCAACTACAAAATATTATTTATTTGACATGATTCGTTGAAGGGAAATATCCAAGTCCATGTCTTATTATTTTCAATAATCCATACTTGTAGCAATAAAATCCTATTATTCCTCCTCTAAGTGATAAATGATTGATTCCAAATCCAAAAATTATCTTATCTATAAAGGACCAGAAATACCTTGTTTACGTATCATTGGAAAGTGCATTAACACAAATACAGCAGTAAGCCAATACAAAATTGTGTAAACTATAAAAATGAGTCAAGGTGGATTATCCCACACTAGCACTTCCGCGCAATAATTCTACCAAGGAGGATCCTATTACAGGAATAACCTCAGGTACGCCTGTTACAATTTTCACTGCCCAATAACCAATTTGGTCCCGAGGTAAGGAATAACCAGTTACACCAAAAGATGGAGTCAATACTGCCAGAACCACACCCGTAACCCAAGTCAATTCACGAGGTTTTTTAATCCACCAGTGAGATACACACGAAAAACATGATGAATCATCATTAGGACCATCATACTTGCCGACCATCGATGAACTAATCGAATTAACCAACCAAAGTTAGCTTCTGTCATTATGTATTGAACAGAGGCAAAAGCTTCAATAACAAGTGGACGGTAGTAAAAAGTCATAGCAAACCCTGTAGCTACTTGTACTAAAAAATAGGTAAGCGTAATTCCCCCTAAACAATAAAATATATTGACATGGGAAGGAACATATTTACTAGTTATATCATCCGCAATCGCTTGAATCTCAAGACGTTCTTCGATCCAATATAGACTTTATTGAGATAGGCAAAAATCCCCCTCATAGAACTGTATATGAGACTTTCATCTCGTACAGCTCAAGCAAAAACACCCCCCAAAAAAAATAGTCGGATATGTAAATGAACTAGAAAGTTCGAAGCTTCTTAATCTCCAATTCAATCTTCTCTAAATGTACAAAAGAAGAAAAAATCAGCAAGCTCTTCTTTGTTTTGTGGTGATAATACAAAAATATCAAGTTGGCTCAATAATCTTTATGTTGATCCTTACGGGCCTCTTGAATCCTCTTTTTACCTATTTTTTTTCTTTTTATTGTCTCTAATGTGGCTTTTTTCCTTTTTTAATTATTGACTTGATAGGAATTCTCCTGTTAAGACCCTATATAATTGATTAAACCCTCAAATTCATACTAGAACCACGATGATTCAAGAAAAATTATCAGTTGACCCAAGGATTCCCTGAGTAAGAATCGTTGGTTCATCACATATTCCATAAATTAGATAAAATGTCTAAAACAAAAGTTTTTTCTTTTTTTTTTCAAATCGTTTGAAATTTTTTCTGGGCACGAGGTCGAATATTAAGTATGAATCATAGTTTAAATATTTCGTAATCTAGTTCATATAGTTCGTGTTCCAGATACTCGAATAAATATCTGACGAAGTAGAGCCATCTCTAGGAAGGCGACAGACCTATTCTCTGTACTATCAATAAAATCAATTATAACAAGTCGCACACACATATTCCGGAAAGACAAAAAGAAAGAAATTCCATGATCGAACTACCAAAATAGACAAAATAGAATAGGCCAAAAATTCGAGTTCTAAGTGATTGATTTTTTATTCAAAAGCCAAGACTTCGTGATTCTTATAGATTTAATTCATTGAAATTCTATCCAATAAAATAGAAGAATTGTAAAATTTCAAAATAATAGATAGAAATACACAAATAGGGCCATTGCGACACCCATCAAAGGAGTCGTTCCCCAGCCGGGAACTACTTTACCATATTCCGAATTCAATGGTTTTAATAAACTCCCTACAGTAGTTCGACTTAAACCCAAACTAGAACTATTCTCAAAAGTTTGTGTAGCCATAAATTATTTTATTCATTGAGATCTGTTGACTTTGTATACCATTCCATTGTAAATAAACGATCTTATGATAGATCCATTGGGGTCTTGAAATTATATAATCATAATGGAAACAGCAACCCTAGTAGCCATCTTTATATCTGGTTTACTTGTAAGTTTTACCGGGTATGCCTTATATACTGCTTTTGGGCAACCTTCTCAACAACCAAGAGATCCATTCAAGGAACACGGGGACTAGTTGAAGTTGAAGTAATAGGCCTCCCCAGATTGGGAGGCCCATTACTTTAATTGAGCTAATGAAAAATTATTTTTTCTTTTTGGGAATCATCCCAAAAAATCAAGAATAAAAAAAGGCGGTGATTCAAATTAACTCTGTTATTCGATGTAAAATAAAATTCCCTCCAAAAAGAAAATAGAGATGAAAGATATAAAAGTGGTCTTGTATCAGACTGCTTGTCCTTTTGTAGTCGAATCCTTAGTTTTTGAAATGCTCCAAACTCTACTTGAGCATCCAAATCTGGGTCAATACCAGCAAAAACATCTCTGAACAAGGTCCTAGCACCATGCCAAATGTGTCCAAAAAAGAAGAGTAAAGCAAACGAAGCATGCCCAAAAGTAAACCAACCCCTTGGAATGCTATGAAAAACACCATCGGATTTCAAAGTCGCACGATACAATTCAAAAATTTCACCCAATTGGGCACGTCTAGCATATTTTTTCACAGTAGCAGGATCACTATAACTGACTCCATTGAGTTCGCCGCCATAGAACTCAATGGTTACACCTACTTGTTCAACACTATACTTGGATTCTGCCCTTCTAAAAGGAACATCCACTGTAATAATTCCATCGCCGTCTACCAAACTGGAAATGTTTCAAAAAAGGTGGGCATACGCCGTAGAAAAAGCTCACGCCCTTCTTTATCTCAAAAGATAGGGTGTCCTAACCAACTAACCACTATTCCATCTCCGTTATCCATTTAACCTGCCCTGAATAATCTTCCATTTGTCGGATTATTACCGATATAATCATAAAAAGTTAATTTTTCAAGAATTTTAGACCAGGCTTTGGATAAACTTTGATTTTCTGCTAGCCCGGCGCTAACTCTTCGATATATCTCTTGCTGGAAGTAACCCTAATCCCATTGATAACGAGTGGGCCCAAATAATTTGATGGGAGTAGTTGCTGAACCATACCACATAGTTCCAGCAATTACAAAAGCTGCAAAAAAGACAGCCGCGATACTACTGGAGAGTACGGTTTCAATATTTCCCATACGTAATTCTTTGTATAGACGTTGTGGCGGTCGAATGCTAAGATATAATTATTGGCTTTTGGATCTTTTGGTTAACATGAACAGTTAGGGTTCCATGCGTTCACTGCACCAAAAACGCTGATAGACATCATCAAATAGACATAGGTTATGCTTAAAATCTGATGTCTTATCCATAGAAACCGATGTCTTTTCCAAAACCGATGTCTATCAGCAAAAAGGATAGCTGATAAGACATCTATTTTTAAAGAAAATGCGCTAATAGACATCGGTTTTTACTAACTGATGTCTTTTCTACGATGTGTATTTTCAACTCTAAAAAAAATTCGCTGATAGACATCGGTTATTAAAACTGATGTCTTTTTTATGATGTTTATTCCCCAATAGACATCGACTCCTTTAAAAATTCGCTGATAGACATCGGTTCTGAAAAAATGATGTCTTTTTCCCAATGTTTAATGTCTCATGGAAAGTTAATTATTTTAAATCGCGCTGATAGACATCGGTTTTACAAAATCAATGTCTTTTTTTCGATGTCTTTTTAAATTTAAAATTTAAAATTTGTTATCCGGGATTTGAATTTGACTCTCAAACCTTGGGAAGAATAATATTTTAAATAGCAATGCCAATTTATTTTTTGTTTCATATATTGGAAAGAATAAATTAAATATTAATCAAAGCAAACCTAAAAATTCCTCTCTTGCTGAAACTGCGATTCCACCAAAACCTCATCCTCTCTCATCTCGTTGCAGGGACGAACAAGAGGCTAGCGGAGCCCAGCATTACTCATCGCTACTCATATCGTGCTCCTCCACATCAGCCGGTCCCCATTGCTACGCATGCACACACCTCAGTTTAATCGTCACCCGTCGGCTCTCGTTGTCAACCTCAGTGCTTCTCCCCATTTTCTGTAAGTTCTGGTAACTCTCCGATGGCCGCATCGCCACTTCTCCTTTTATTTTATTTTTCTTGTTATTCAAGTTGGATAAGTCACGCCAACTCCTGCTTAAAATACAGAGCTATTTGTACTCGTATCCTGCTGTGTCAATCTGCCCTCAGCCGTCGTTCACCAATCTCTCTGTCAGCGATCATCATATTGCCGTCGTTCGGGTGGCCAGAAAAAGGGGCGAAGGATTTTCCCCTTTTTACTTCGCTGTAGAGTGCAGTTCATTGAGACAAATTTCTCAACAATTCGAGCACAATAGCTTATGGAATCCAAATAAATTAGCCCAAGTAATCTCTATTTTCAGTACCTCTTTGGGATAAGGTTTCCCCCGTTTGAAATTACGTTTAATTTGTGCAACAATTCCAACTGTGGTGAGGAATATTATTTTAGAATTGAGTAATCGTCCTCTTGTGAGAGCCTCTGAATGCCTACATATATGGAAAAACCGATTATGTTAATTTATTTTAATAAATTAACATTCAAGCTTGCTGCTGCGTATCTTTACTATTGATTTTTGCTCATTTTTCCTTGTGAAATGATTGTCAAAAGCTCTAGGAATATACTATATCAACCTTATGAACCTGTATTCTTTTCATTCAATCTGTGGATCACAAACACCTTACCTTATATAAATATTTAAACCTTACTTACAGGCGCATCAGTCTACGTGTCCATACAACAAGAGTGCATTTACTTTCTTATGTTCAACTTATTTGTAAGGCATCAAATGTGAATATCTAATTGCAAACAAACCACTTTCTTTTTTGTTCATGGAACTACTGTGGTAATTATGATTGACATAACTACATAAAAATGTAAACGGTTTGTAGTGGAACTATTTGAAGTGGTATGAGACGTACAACTGAGGCATGTCTACTGAATGTAAAAGAGCAAAATGTGAGACACAACCTAATTGCACTCTAGTGGAGGGGAGGGCAGTGGAAGCGAGGGGCTGAGCTCACTACCACTGAGAGACAAGTAATTCAGATGAAGAAAGCAAAACTTGTTAACACATGGTTGATGTTATAATCCCCTCTCTATCTCTCTCTATTTTTTGGCATGCTGATGCTGTTTGGTATGCTATTATGCCTTATACTTTATGGAGCTTTATTTTCATCCTTATACTTTACATGTTTCTACTGCTCGGTTGTAAACTTTTGGGGTTGTCATATAGCTGGGATTGTATGTTATGTTAAGTGAACTTAGTCGCATTTTTAGTAAAATATCAAGAGCAAGTGTACTCTATCATTGTTGTATACGTAACCAAGTGCAAAATTTATAAGATTGTCGTCCCAAGGGAAAGCAAACATTGGCTAGTATCTGAATTGTTCATCGATATATGCTTTGTAAAGATAATATGTTTGAAGGTTTGGTATTAAAACTAATGCTTAAGATTCTACTCAAATAACCATAATGTAAACTAGCTAAGTAAATGATCAAATAACGAGCAAATGACTAACGGAATGGATGTAGAATACCCTTGAGAAGAGAGCAAGGCTAATCATACTTATAGTTGAGACTTGAGCTAGATATGCAAAGCCATTCATAGTAATTCTCATTAATTTGTGGATTAAAAGCAATCACAAATTTACCCCTAGTCCCTGTGGCCAAGGCAACTAGGTTCTCGACTCTTTTACAAGCCTAAGTCTCCTAAGATTGGTCTTATTCTCAATTCCCTTAAGGTACTATGATCATAAGTTGGTTATTTTCACTCAATTACTTAAGTGTCCCTCTATGAATATTCTAAGCTTAAGGAGGGTATGACTTACCTCCCCTTATACTAACATGCATGCACAACTCAAATATATAATTCAATTAAAACTTCACTCACAACATTGGAATGGCCATCCTAATATAATGAATAGAGAATTTAATCACACATACAATGAAATGAAACATGATTGATATATCATAGAAGAAAATCCACAAATCAATTCAAATCACTACTCAAGTTTTACATATCTAACTCTTCCCCTCAAGTTTTACATATCTAGCTCTACTATAAAACTAGCCACTAAACATGGTAATTAATTCAATACAAATCAAGTTTTGCTCCATTTGAGCCATAACAAGAAGAAAATTAATAATTGGAAAGTAGATTTGCTTTCCTTGCATAGGAAAAGCCTTCCTCCTCTTCAATTGATCAACTTCTTCAATAATTGATGCTCCAATCTTCTCAAATGGTGGCAGGATGGATGGAATGAAGGTTTTATGGATTGAAAATGTAGATCAAATGGTGATTTGATGGATCTAGATGGTAGAGATGGAAGATGGATCTACTATGTTAGGAAATGTGGTGTTTTGGTGTGTGTAACTACTCTAATCTGATCTCTAATGAATTACCCCTCTAAATTTCGCACAAGTCATGGTTTTATATCACTTATTGACCTTCTAGAAGCTTCTGAAATATTCTAAAAATTACATAGGATTTTGCACCTACATGGCCCGTGCTGCAGTGCACGGCCCGTGTAGGGCACACCTACTTTGTCGTGTTGTGCGTGCTTTCAGACATAACTCGAGCTACTCTGCACGGCCATGGTCATGGCCGTGTAGTATTTTCTGGCGACAATGCATGGCTTCTTCTTACAGGGCCATGCTCCACACGCATGGTGTGCAGCAGCGCACGGCCCGTGCACCATCGCACGGCCATCCTACTGGGCGAGCAGCGAGTTCTGATGACACTACACGGTTGTTGGGTACAGGGCTGTGTTCCGCACATAGCCTGTGCACCAACATTCCCTGTTCTTCCATTTCCTTTTCGCTCCCGACTCCTTTTTTGTCCATTTCTTGACCTGTTTTACATATATTTAAACTCATTTACATAATTTTATCAATTTATACCACATTCCTCAAAATAACAATAACTTTACCAATGTAACACAAATATGGATAAAAACATCCGAAAATACACAATAAAGACACTAAAATCTAGGTGAAAATGACTACGATCAACCCCCCAAACTTAAAGTATTGTTCGTCCTCGAACAATGTAAAATGATAAATAAGAGGAGTAATTTTCACCTAGAAAAACGCCTAACGAACATAAACCACAATACATCATGAGTAATAAGGACTACAAAATTACATTAAGTATCCCTACATCATCAAACTTATAACATGAAATATTAACAAGTTCAATCTTAAGAATGACTTTAGAGTACTCAAATCCCTTTCAATCCAAGCCTCTCATAGATTATAGTTTTCACTTAACACTCTTTATGATATGGTTTTTATCATCACTGATTAACCGGTTAAAACCGACTCACCATAGGCTTGCTCATGGACTATGTTCACAAGCCACCCTAGTTTCGATAAGTGATCAAAAAAGTCTTTATCTTAGGATGTAATGTTTAAGCTCTTTGGTAGGGTAGGAAACTTTGGATAATAGTGACTATTCAAGTGTAAGCAATTGGAGAGATGATTCCATTCTTCAACTTCTTCACTTTCAAGCTTCCTTGAATTTTAGTCAAAAAGCACTAATCATTATCATTCCTTGGATTTCTCGAGCTCCTTTTGATTTGCATTCTTCCTTTCTTTCAACTTTTTGAACTTCATAAGCACATTTTTGTTGATTTGCTCCTTTTTCTTGATTTAAGGTTGCATGTACATTTTGTTTAGCTCCTTTGCATCCTTTTCTTATTTGTTAACCCTTTCCTTTCTTTTCTAGCACAATTCTCACATTAATCATTGTAAACCACCATCTCCTCAATCACCTACACTTATGTTATATATATAAGGCTCAAGAGGGTTTTAAAGGCTTGTATTGTGCTTTAATCACAAAGAAAAAGGCTCATAGGCTCAAAGTGGTTTACTAAGGATAATGTTTTTGGTAAG
The DNA here is from genome assembly GCA_023678885.1 of Pogostemon cablin. Lineage (NCBI taxonomy): Eukaryota > Viridiplantae > Streptophyta > Magnoliopsida > Lamiales > Lamiaceae > Pogostemon > Pogostemon cablin. Next base: position 21,930,621 of record CM042979.1, on the reverse strand, counting down.
GAAATTTATGATTATGACTTATTCATCAAGGATGGCCTAAGATCATTTCACAAATTTCAACCATTCGGGCTTCATTCCTATAATCCATGATCAAGTTCTATTTTTTCTAAGTTCAACTTGTCCTCTCATCAAGAATTAACCATGGAGGCACAGTTGAGGCTCAAGTTTCACAAGCTTTTGCTTAGACCAAAAGAAACCTAATTACCTTTCATGCTTCTCAAAATTGAATAAATTATGTAATTCATGTCACAATTTCAACAAGTAAAAACCATTAACATGCTTGCCATCACTCATCACACACAATGCATCATAGTTCATATTCAAAAATAATCAACACCTTCCCAAAAACATACCACCAAACCTTCCCTATAAAAAAACAACAACACCACACAATAGTCAAAGAATAACCAAATAATACAAAAACATATAACATGCGTAAACCAAATCACCCATCTCAAAGTATCAACACATCAATTCACATCCATAATAATGAAAATTAAATTCCCATCACATCCAAACAATAAAAGTCAAACCAAAATACCAAAATAACTAAAAGAGAAACGCATAAAACTGAAAATAAAGTAATCCCAAAATACGAAACCTCCCAAAAACAAACATTCAAAGTACAACCCAATCGAATCAAATCAAATCAATCCAAACATTCTTCCAACAATCTATCATGGCTAAGATGAATGGACAAAAGTGCCAAGCACTCAAAATACTCCCTTCATTGTTCTAGAGGCGGAGGAGGTGGATGATAGGCATTCCATGGGATGTACGCACGAGGGGATCCTGAAAACTGAAGGTTGAACATCATGGTCATCATCTCCTCCATGTTGTTGGAGTGTACCTGTGAACGCTCCTCGTAGTACTCCCTACGACGTTCTCCAGCTCTCAACTCCTCAATATGCCTTCCATGCTCTTGCTGAACCTCTCGGATCTCATCGATTTGTGCCCCATATGTCTGCTTCACGTGCCTCATGTCTCACCTCATCCATCATGTAATTCCAACGATCATTCCCTTGCTCAGGTCCCACTGGTGGCAGTGCCCCTTCTTCCTCAAACTGTAGTGGATCAGGGCCCAGTTAAACTCCTCTTGCTCCGGTTGTTCTCCTTGCTCATCGCCCTCCATTGGCACTGGCTCTGCTCTCAAGTTGGCTAACTCTTCATTCTCTTGAACCCTTATCTGTCTGAGGACCTCTTCCATTTCATCTCTGTTTCTTCTGTAAAAAGCTCTCACCACCTTAGAGTGGTTCACACTACCCATTGCCAAATTGGCAAATCTCCTTCTAGTGTACACTGTAGTGAGCTCTGGAGCTGGCAAAGGAAATGGAGCTCCCTTTTCCTACCTCAGACAGTATTGATTCCCAACCATTGACAAGAACTCCATCCTCATCAACTGTTGGTAGTTCAACCCCTCACTCACCATTCTATTCTCCATACCTGCAAGATTGACTCCAAAGCCTTGAGCTATCATGGTGATCATTCCTCCTAACATCAAACCCTGAGATGTTTGTCTCTTTGCAACTCTTTCCACATGTTGCACAAAGTGTGCTGCAACATTCAAAGGTAGCTCATTGTATATGCAATACATAATGTAGAGCTGCTTCTCTCCCACGGATCCACCTTCGAACCTCCCTAAGATGGTGTTCGAAACAATCTTCTCTAAGTATCTCATCACGGGATTCCGGATTGCCATTCCCTTTGAAGCACTGAGAACATATTCCGCTCTCTCCGTTCCATCATTCACTAAGCTCTTCCACCAATCCTGCTGATTGAACGTGCCTCCTGCATAAAACCTCCGATGAAATTCATGTGGTGGGCACCCAAAACACTCATTCAAAACAGCCAACGGTACCTTTTCTCTCAATATATTATCCAACTGAAATGTCACCCACAGAGGAAACCCATTCCGATCCTTCTTCACTTGCAACGTGCTCATGAACTCAGCAGTTAAATGGAAATAGGTTGGTGGCCTCTTATCAAAGAATGCTTCCATTTGGGCAAATCTGAAAAGCTTCCTCAAGTCCACCTCAATTCCTAATCCTCTCATTGTCTCCGTGTCTTGGAAACGAGTGGGCTTGATCTTTGGAGCTAACGTTTGCAAACGAAGTACGTACTTTCCCCAATAATCTTCAAACTCAACCCCATATTCTTTTGGATGTATTCCTTCTATAGTCAAATGTGCATCCAAAGTAGCCAACTCCCCTGGATTGGTTATCACAATGAAGTCCTCATTCCTGGGTCTAACTCTACTCTCGGCCATCTACAAAACAATAATTCTCAAGTTATAACCATTGACCTTTATATGAATGTTAATGCACCTTGATCGCTGATTTCTTTTTTTTTACCCTCAAGTGTAAGGGATCGGTTGTAGCACGAGTGACCAAGTAGTTATATCGTCTCCACAGGAATAGCTATAAATTCAAGAAGTAATTCCACGTGATCATTTCATTGCAAGACAAATCGGGAGTTTTCGAAATGATGAAATGTTTAACTAACAAAAATAACTTAAATGAAATGAAATAAAATGATAATGAGATGGAATGAATTGCACAAGAGAGAACGAATCAAGAGTTCAAGGAAGGAGAATTGATAATGCTGTGACTGATTCATATAGACTCGAATGAATTACTTGCAAATGTTTATAAGAGGATCGCTAAGCCTAGTTAAATCACCTTGATCCGGTAAGATCTAACACTTATAATGAGCTGGAAATCCTTGGATCGATAAGAAATTAACTACCTCTCCCTCTATAGGTACTTCATGCTAAATTCCAATTAAGGCTAGAGCACTAGACTTCCCTTTCTAGGTACATGATTGTTAACTCTTTCTCCTTACCAACTACTCAATAATGATGTTTTACCAAGTAATTAATATTCCATATTGACTGTCTAACACTCTTAGGCTTTAATGGCCAATACACCTAAGAATGTCTCAGAAAACACGTCTAGGCTTTAATGATCAATACACCTAAGACTTGCCTCTTGAAACAACAATCATTATGAGGAAATAAAGATGCCTGTCATCTTCAATGATAACTTTAAAGGGATCAAACTTCAACTCATAATAAGAAGTTTCAACTAAAATCTTCAATATGGAAATAAACTATTTGCAAGATAATAAATCAAAATCTAGATTAATCAAGTCACAAAATCACAAATGTATTCATGCCCTAACATTATCAACAAAGAAATTTAGCATCATGATTAAGATAAATTATAAAGACGTAATTCATCCTAACATTTTGCTAAAATAACGAAAGATGAATAACTAAAAAGAAAGAACCCGTTTGGAGGACTCCATCTCTTCAATCATGATCTCCATTTGGATCTCCGTCTCCGATCCAAGTAGCAACTCCGATCATCTCTCCGGTGGATGGATGGTGGTTATGGATGAAGTGTAGAGGTGGTGTTCCTCCCTTCTCTCCCCCATTGGGGAAGAAAAGGGAGATGAAATGTGGTGGTGTGTGTAGGGGCTGTTGTGTTGTTGCTTGGTGTGTGTTGTGGGATGTTTGAATTGTGTTGATGCAGCCCCTATTTATAGTTGTGGAAGGGGAACAACATCACATGCATCCATGGCTGCCCATGTTACTTCATGCTTCCACCTCACTTTGTTCTTGCTGCCATGTTGCTCCACCTCACTTTGCTTGTTGCTTTTGCAGCTCATTCAAGCTTTCTTCCTTGTTTTCTTTGTTTTGAAGAATCTATGGCATGTTAGGTGCTTCATGTGTCCCATGTGGAGTGTATTATCTTCACATTTGCCCATGTGTGCACTACTTTGCAACTTGCATCATGTTTTGAGGTCGAATTGATGCTTCTTCAGCTCGAATGGACTTGCACCTCCTCATCGTTTCGTGTATAACTTCCACTTCCGAGTTCCGAATTGAATAATTCTTGCGTTCACGTGATCCTCTCTTCCTTGGCTTTCTATCCATATAAATAAATGACAAAAATTCCAATATTTGAATGTGCAGTAAGCTACGGACAGTAGCCACCAGTTCTGTTCGGCTTTCCTCGCGCGTCGTCACCATTTTGCTTATAACTTTCTCGTTTGGAACTCGATTGGTATGTTCTTTATGCCAAAACGACCCTCTCTTCAGTGGCTTTCAAACCATGTATCACACTATTAGTTTTAATCTCCACAAAAATACAGAAAAATTATGAAAGTTGGACGTGCGTTTTTCATCATCTTTGCATAAATTGCACCTTTTCTCCAATCTTGCACTATTGATCCTATTTCCTATCAAAACACAATAAAATACCTTAGTAGCACCTTTTAATCAATAATAGTTCAAAGTAATAATATATGTGCAAATAATAGCAATTATACACTCAAAAAGGTATCAAATTGGACTCGAAAATACATGAATTTCCACTCTCATCAAACCCCCCAAACTTAAGGTGTTGTTCGTCCTCGAACAACGAAACGACAAACCAAGAGAATAATGAGATGGAAAGTCATGTTCAAAGGTAAGGATCAAAATATGCCTTCAACAGATGTAATCAATTTCAACTTGGTTCACATAACTTCAAGTTCAAAAGCATCTATTCATTCAAAACATGCAAGTTAAGATAATTACTTCACCCATTCAAGTGCTCAATTCACCTATGCTCACAAGATATATATAATGTAACTCTCACGCTCATGGTGTATCACCGCAAAGGTAATATATATGTGTTCTCAAATTCAATTCAAGTGTATGCGTAACCATAAGCTTGCCAATTGTCTCAACTCTCCTTTTACTTATAGCTAGCAAATTATGAATCAAAAAGGACTTTTTATTTGGTTGTAGGTTCTTTGGACAAGGTAGGAAATATATATGGATAAGTGACTCAACTAGGATCAATCAAGCTGCAGCCCATCTTGATCTTTCATCTTTATCACTTTCATTACAGTACAATTCCTCCTAAACTAACAAACAACAACCATCTTCTTTTAATCTTCTCGAGGTACTAGTTTCGGGCACTACCTCTCGCATCCTCCATAGGGTACTAGATTTAAGCACTACCCTAGGGTATTTGATTTCATGGAGTACTAGATTTAAGCACTACTCCATGGTTTTCATTTAGATGTGGTAGATAGCTCAATCATTCCTTCCCAAGCTGTTATCAAGCTCAATCAACACACTTTGAAAAGCCATTAATTCTCTGGATAATTAAGGCTAAAATCATTAAGTTACTCAAAAGTGGTTATTTCTCGTAGGTTGCCAAAGAATGAGGCTTTAAGGCTCAAAGAGGCTAACTACGGATAAACAATCATATGGTAAGGAATTATTTGGCAAAGATGGCCTAATATCATTTTCATAATCTACTAGACTATTCTTGAACATTCAAGGAGACTCAAGGCAAGTTCTAGAATACACACACAAGAATGATACGCTCAAGAATGAAATATCATGCATCATGTAACATGATTTAAAGGCTCAAATCTCACTTGGCTTTTTCATTGAATGAACGAGCACTTTTCAAGGCTACGTATACATCATAACAAGCACATTACGAACTTCAAGCATTTAATAGTTAAAGCATGTTCCCCTTGTTAATCATAATCAACATCTTATTAAAGACATCATTAAAGCTCAAAACACAATCATTATAGGAGATATAAAAATATCGAGAGACGAAAATAAATGGCAGGGCATTAACAGAAACTAACAAGATAATTGGATAGTCGCAAAAAAAATTTGAACTTTCGAATAGAATTCAAAAATTCTAAAAAAAATCGACCTCCAAACACACAGATACTAAACAAAGCAAAGTAAACATACCTAGGTGCGAATTGAACGAGGGAAGAACATAACACCCCCCAAACTTAGATGAAAACGTGAGTTGAATCTAAGTTTAAAAGGATGTTATTACCTTATGTGTAAGCACGCACCGTGATACAATTTACCTAGCACAAGACACAACAAATAAAATAAAAGCAATAAAACAAGTAAAGTTTAACGTCCTACAAGAAAATAAATCACAATAGAATTAGAATTAAACTTATAAGCTATCCCCGGCAACGGCACCATTGACTTGATCGCTGATTTCTTTTTTTTTACCCTCAAGTGTAAGGGATCGGTTGTAGCACGAGTGACCAAGTAGTTATATCGTCTCCACAGGAATAGCTATAAATTCAAGAAGTAATTCCACGTGATCATTTCATTGCAAGACAAATCGGGAGTTTTCGAAATGATGAAATGTTTAACTAACAAAAATAACTTAAATGAAATGAAATAAAATGATAATGAGATGGAATGAATTGCACAAGAGAGAACGAATCAAGAGTTCAAGGAAGGAGAATTGATAATGATGTTACTGATTCATATAGACTCGAATGAATTACTTGCAAATGTTTATAAGAGGATCGCTAAGCCTAGTTAAATCACCTTGATCCGGTAAGATCTAACACTTATAATGAGCTGGAAATCCTTGGATCGATAAGAAATTAACTACCTCTCCCTCTATAGGTACTTCATGCTAAATTCCAATTAAGGCTAGAGCACTAGACTTCCCTTTCTAGGTACATGATTGTTAACTCTTTCTCCTTACCAACTACTCAATAATGATGTTTTACCAAGTAATTAATATTCCATATTGATTGTCTAACACTCTTAGGCTTTAATGGTCAATACACCTAAGAATGTCTCAGAAAACACGTCTAGGCTTTAATGATCAATACACCTAAGACTTGCCTCTTGAAACAACAATCATTATGAGGAAATAAAGATGCCTGTCATCTTCAATGATAACTTTAAAGGGATCAAACTTCAACTCATAATAAGAAGTTTCAACTAAAATCTTCAATATGGAAATAAACTATTTGCAAGATAATAAATCAAAATCTAGATTAATCAAGTCACAAAATCACAAATGTATTCATGCCCTAACATTATCAACAAAGAAATTTAGCATCATGATTAAGATAAATTATAAAGACGTAATTCATCCTAACATTTTGCTAAAATAACGAAAGATGAATAACTAAAAAGAAAGAACCCGTTTGGAGGACTCCATCTCTTCAATCATTATCTCCATTTGGATCTCCGTCTCCGATCCAAGTATCAACTCCGATCATCTCTCCGGTGGATGGATGGTGGTTATGGATGAAGTGTAGAGGTGGTGTTCCTCCCTTCTCTCCCCCATTGGGGGAAGAGAAGGGAGATGAAATGTGGTGGTGTGTGTAGGGGCTGTTGTGTTGTTGCTTGGTGTGTTTGTTGTGGGATGTTTGAATTGTGTTGATGCAGCCCCTATTTATAGTTGTGGAAGGGGAACAACATCACATGCATCCATGGCTGCCCATGTTACTTCATGCTTCCACCTCACTTTGTTCTTGCTGCCATGTTGCTCCACCTCACTTTGCTTGTTGCTTTTGCAGCTCATTCAAGCTTTCTTCCTTGTTTTCTTTGTTTTGAAGAATCTATGGCATGTTAGGTGCTTCATGTGTCCCATGTGGAGTGTATTATCTTCACATTTGCCCATGTGTGCACTACTTTGCAACTTGCATCATGTTTTGAGGTCGAATTGATGCTTCTTCAGCTCGAATGGACTTGCACCTCCTCATCGTTTCGTGTATAACTTCCACTTCCGAGTTCCGAATTGAATAATTCTTGCGTTCACATGATCCTCTCTTCCTTGGCTTTCTATCCATATAAATAAATGACAAAAATTCCAAGATTTGAATGTGCAGTAAGCTACGGACAGTAGCCACCAGTTCTGTTCGGCTTTCCTCGCGCGTCGTCACCATTTTGCTTATAACTTTCTCGTTTGGAACTCGATTGGTATGTTCTTTATGCCAAAAGAACCCTCTCTTCAGTGGCTTTCAAACCATGTATCACACTATTAGTTTTAATCTCCACAAAAATACAGAAAAATTATGAAAGTTGGACGTGCGTTTTTCATCATCTTTGCATAAATTGCACCTTTTCTCCAATCTTGCACTATTGATCCTATTTCCTATCAAAACACAATAAAATACCTTAGTAGCACCTTTTAATCAATAATAGTTCAAAGTAATAATATATGTGCAAATAATAGCAATTATACACTCAAAAAGGTATCAAATCGGACTCGAAAATACATGAATTTCCACTCTCATCACACCTAATTAAATTCCACCCTAGTTATTCAACTTAGTATGGAACCTATTATGCATCAACATAGCTCATTCATATCATTAAACTTCAAACTTATTCATACTAAGCACTTTATTGACATTCATCTCAACTATCAACAATTCTAACCAACTTCTTATCATTTTCACACATATGAATTCCAAATTCAATCTTCATCAAACATTATTCATATATTATCATCAAATTCCAACAAAATCCTCTCTTAGACATTTCATCGAACACTTGGCATGCACAAAATTTAAATATCTTCTCAACATACAATTTACATAACCTCATGCCCAAATCCTCAATATCTAAGGCTAATCTCTCACAAATAAACATCATACTCATGTAATTCATCAATTGGCACAATACAATTATTCAAACTCATGATTCTCAAACAATCCCCAAATTATTCCTTATGAACCCTAATTCAACTTTTCAAAAATTCAAAATTCATATTTGAACATGTATGAATATCATCAATTAAGCATACAATTCATAGTATAACAAAACCCATACATCAATTCAATCAATTCATATCAAAATTCACAAGTTAGGGTTCAAGAAATTCATACCTTTTGACAATTGGATGTAGAGAAGTGTGTTTGATGTGCAAAATCGACGAACTTTACTCACAATCTTTCAAAACTAACCTGGGTGGAAGATTTATGTGCTTAGGGCCGTAAATTGGATGCTCAAGAAGTGTGTACGGATGGGAGAAGGTGTGTGAATGAGTACGGAGTGGTCTTTAAAAAGAAAACTGGATGAAGCCCTGCACGGCCCGTGTTATGCTGCACGGCCTTAAGTGAGGCCATGTAGCATTTTCTGATCCCAGTACACGGCTAAGTGTTATAGGGCCGTGTGTGGAACACGGCTCATGTACCTTCTCCTACACGGCTCGAGCTGCAGAGCTCGGCCTTCCTCTTGGCCGTGTAGCGTGTTCTGATGGCGCTACACGGCCAATTGCTACAGGGCCGTGTGCGGAGCACGGCCCGTGTAGCAATTTGCCTGTTTCTCCATTTTTCATACTTCACTTCATTCTTGCCCTGTTTTTCCACTTTTCACACACCCTATTCATGCTCAAACACTTCTCAACATCATTTACGCTACACTCATGATCAAAAATAGATCGAAATGTACTCAAAACACCACCAAACATACCAAAACTCAACTAACTCATGAGAAAAATTTCAAAATTGACCATTTTGCAAGACAACACAAGATAACATAATACACATGATTCATCACTCAATTAGACAAAGTTTAGGTCACACCACGCACTCTTCCCCCAAACTTAAATCGAAACAAGTTGTGAATTAAGTTTGCAAAAAATGGTGAGACGTACCTTTGTCATTTTCTCAATGCTCTATATGAATCTTTCCCCTGATGACTCTTGTGCATCTTTCTCTTTTCGTATGATCAAGTATGACCACCACGCAACCTCCACCCAAACTTAAATTAACACAAGTGTTAAAATTTAAGTTTGCAAAGAATGGTGAGGCATACATCTTCATTCCACCTTTAGCATCCTTGTCCTTCATCTTATGCATTTCTCATGAGCTTAACCACCTTCATACCAAATCTACAAGAAAACTACTAAACAAAAACAAAAAGAAAATAAAATCTATACTTCTCCAAAATCAAAGAAGTTTAGTAAGAGAGAGTATCCACATACACTATCTCCTTTTGAGACAGAGATAGGTAATGCTTCACTCTATGACCATTTACCACAAACTCATTATTTGAACCCTTGAGCTTCAATGTATGTCCATTCAACACTTCAAGCACTTTATATGGCCCCATCCATTTTGATTTGAGCTTTCCGGGAAACAACTTAAGCCTCGAATTGAATACAAGAACTTTATCCCCCGGAGCAAATGCCTTTTCCTTCACTTTAGCATCATGCCATCTCTTCATATTCTCTTTGTAGATGATTGAGTTATCAAATGCTCTTCCTCTAAACTCCTCCAACTCAACTAACTTCAACATGCTTGCTTGACCACTCTCCCTTTCATCCATATTAAGGCGTTTGATTGTCCACATTGCACGATTTTCCAACTCCACGGGGAGGTGACAAGCTTTACCATAGACCAATTGATATGGTGACACACCAAGGATGGTCTTAAAAGCTATTCTATATGCCCATAAAGCAGCATCAAGCTTATCTGACCAATCCTTTCTCCCTCCATTGATTGTCTTCTCCAAAACTAACTTGATTTGGCAGTTTGAGACCTCTGCAAACCATTTGCTTGAGGGTGGTACGGTGTAGCCACTCGATGCTTCACTCCGTATCTCTTCAACAAACTTTCCATCAACTTGTTGACAAAGTGTGATCCTCCATCACTCACTAAAGCCCGTGGAACTCCAAACCTAGCAAAAATATTCTTCTTCAAGAACCTTTGCACTATCAAATCATTTGTCTTAGTGGGGATTGCCTCCACCCACTTTGACACATAATCCACGACTAGCAAGATGTATACATATCCTTTCGACGAGGGAAATGATCCCATAAAATCAATGCCCCATACATCAAATATATCCACATCAATTCTCAAGGTCATGGGCATTTCATCTCTCTTACCTATTCCTCCTATCCTTTGGCATCGATCACACTTAGCCACAAACTTTTTTGCATCCTTAAACAATGTTGGCCAATAGAACCCCGATTACAAAACTTTAGCCCCCGTCTTTTGATGAACGAAGTGACCTCCACACAAAGATGAATGACAAAGTCCAAGAATCCCCATAACTTCTTCTTTGGCCACACATCTTCTTATCACTCCATCATTACAAATCTTAAACAAGTAAGGTTCATCCCATAAGTACTTCTTCACTTCAACATGAAACTTCTTCTCCTTGTACTCATTAAGCAATGTAGGCTCAATTCCACAAACAATGAAGATAACATAGTCGCCATACCAAGGCTGAACATTCACAATGAGAGAACATATTTGCTTAACTTCCAATAGTAAAATTTCTTTATCCAGAACTCATCCCCAATTGGCTTTACATCCTCATTCTCACCTTCATTTTCCAATCTAGACAAATGGTCCGCTATCACATTCTCTACACCTATCTTATCCTTGATCACCATATCAAATTCTTGCAAAAGCAATACCCAACGGATTAAACGAGGTTTAGCATCTTTCTTGTTCATATGGTATTTTATAGCCACGTGATCCGTGTAAAAAATCGTTTATGTTCCAACCAAGTATGGTCGAAACTTCTCAAAAGCATACACTATGGCTAAAAATTCCTTCTCCGTGGTGGTATAATTGACTTGGCATGCATTCAAGGTCTTTGAGGCATAATAGATTGCTCTAAACTTCTTCTCCCTTGTTTGTCCCAACACCACTCCAATGGATTGATCACTAGCATCACAATGCAATTCAAATTGCAAACTCCAATCCGGAGTGACGAGTATTAGCGATGAAGTGAGAGCATCCTTTAGCACCTGAAATGATACACGACATTCGTCATCAAAGTTAAATGGACAATTATTTTCAAGCAATTTACAAAGAGGTTTAGCAATTTTGGAAAATCTTTAATGAAGCGTCTATAGAAGCCCGCATGGCCTAAGAACGATCTCACCCCCTTCTCACTAGTAGGAGCAGGAAGACGTTCTATGGCTATCACTTTAGCTCTATCAACTTTTAAACCATGCTTTGAGATATGATGCCCTAAGACAATTCCATATGTCACCATAAAATGGCATTTTTCCCAATTTAGCACAAGATTCGATTCTTCACACCTCTGCAACACCACAGTTAGATTAGTCAAGCAAATATCATAAGAAGAATCATACACAAAAAAATCATCCATGAATACCTTCATAATATTTTTAATCAAACCATCGAAGATAGCCATCATACAATGCTGAAAAGTGGCAGGGGCATTACATAGACCAAACGGCATCATTCTAAATACAAATGTGCCATAGCGACATGTGAAAGTTGTCTTCTCTTGGTCTTCCGGTGCAATCAATATTTGATTATACCCGGAGTAACCATCAAGAAAACAATAGTACTCATGACCCGCAAGACGATCCAACATTTGGTCTATGAATGGCAATGGGAAATGATCTTTACGAGTGTTTTCATTCAACTTACGATAATCAACACACACTCTCCAACCCGTAATAGTTCTAGTGGCAATTGTTTCATTTGTATCGGATCTAACAATAGTCATACCACTCTTTTTGCCACTACATATAAGGGACTTACATATTGACTATCACTTATTGGAAAGATTATTCCCACATCAAGCCATTTTAATACCTCGTTTCTTAACACTTCTTTCATTATATGATTCAATCAACGTTGGTTTTGAACACATGACTTTTCATCATCAATCAAGTGAATCTTATGCATGCACATAGATGGACTAATACCTTTCAAATCTTTAATGCTCTAACCAATAGAGGATTTATGCTCTCTCAAAACTCTTAACAACTTTTCTAATTCTAAATCATTAAGGGAAGATGATACAATTACCGGATACATTTCATCTTTTTCCAAGTAAGCATACTTCAAATGCTCCGGCAATGGTTTCAACTCCACCTTCTTTTTCTCTTGCACTTCCTCTTTTGGTCCTTCATCAAGTTTCTCCACCTTTGCTTCTTTTGCTTCCTCATTTGTAAGTGCCCTACAAGCATTTAAACCATGCAATTCATCAATTATTTCATCATTTTCCAAACAAAAAGAAGATTTAGATTTAAGAGATTCAATAGAGTAAGAATGGCTTATGATAAGTTCCAATAGATCCTTGGAGTGAAGATGGTACATATGTTCTTCAACCATGTTATCCACAACCTCCAATCTTCCACATTCTTCCTTGTTGTTGGGATACCTCATAGCTTCTCTCAATGAAAATATCACTTCTTCTTCATTCACCCTCAAAGTGAGCTCTCCCTTCTCCACATCAATCAATGCTTTTCCCGTGGCAAGAAATGGACGACCAAGTTTTAATGGAACATTTGAATCCTCATCCATATCTAGTACCACAAAATCAATGGGAAATACGAACTTGCCAACTTTGATCAACACATCTTCAACAATTCCTTTTGGATAAGTCAATGATCGATCGGCAAATTGAAGTATAACCGATGTCGGCTTGACCTCACCAATACCCAACTTCTTAAATATTGACAACGGCATCAAATTAATGCTAGCTCCCAAATCACATAGAGCTTTGTAATTCTCATGCTCTCCCATCCCACATAGAATGGTGAAACTCCCCGAATCTTTCAATTTAGGGGGAAGTTTCTTTCGCAAGATTGCACTACATTCCTCCGTAAGGTTCACCGTTTCAAACTCTCCCAAGTTTATTTTCTTTGACAAAATATCCTTCAAAAATTTGGAGTAATTGTGCATTTGAAGTAGAGCCTCCACAAAAGGAATATTCACATGTATCTTCTTCAACATCTCAACAAACTTGGCAAATGTTTCTTCTAATCCCTTTTTCAAACACCTTTGTGGAAACGAAATTGCCACGGGCAACTTCGAAATCCCCCATTCATCTCTTTCAAACTTCTCTTCTCTCTCTTTTCGTTTTACTTCTCTACATCTCTCCCACTTCTTTGGAGACTTCTCTTTCTCTTCTTCAATTATAGGGGAACTTTCATATTTTTCGACAATGTCAACTCCTTTCTCTTTCCCTTCTTCATCTAAGCTTTCCGTGGGCTCAACTTCACACTCTACCTCCTCCACTTCCGTTGGCATAGAAGGCCCTTCGTATTTTGTTCCACTACGAAGTTCAATCGCCTTACATTGCTCCTTCGGATTAGAAATGGTTGTAGATGGAAATCTCCCTTGCTGATGAACATCCCCCATTTCACTTGCCATTTGACTCATTCTTGTCTCTAAAGCCTTGAATCGATTCTCATTCAACTCCTTTTCTTGTTTTATGAAATCAAAAGTCTTATCATTCACCTCTTTTTCTTGCTTCATAAATTCAAAATTTTTTGTGAATTGATCTTCATTTGTAGCCTTTCCTTCGCTATTTGGAGCTTTCTCCCCCGGATTAATGCCCGGTGGTAGAGTAAGTGCATTCCCTTGATTTCCATAAGACAAGTTCTCATACCTACGAGGTTGATTAAAATTCCCTTGAAAGTTTTCTTGGCCCCATCCTCCTTGTCTTTGTGGATATCCACCTCCATGACTTCCAAAATTTCCACCATAATTTCCTTGGAAGTTCCTTTCTTGTATGAAGGCAACTTCCTCAAGCGTCATATCCGGTGAACACCATGCATCTTGCATTCCAAAATTAGAGGACATACCTTGTTGAGGCATAGAGGTAGGCATTTGACAACTTTGAGAAGATGGACCCAAATTAGGCATAGTCATGCCTTGTTGAGAATTTGTAAGTATTTGTTGATTCACCACCGCGTAGAATTTGGAGACATTTGCATGCTAGCATTCATCCTTTTTAAGATCTCCGTGATTGCTCTATCGGTCACATCTTCCTTAGGCATTTCCACCTTTTTCACTTGTTGCAAGCACACTTCTTCCATCTTAGCCATCCTTTCCCTTTCATACATTCCCGGTGCATGATCCATGGGCCATTGACCCGTATTCAAAGCTACTTTCTCACATATGGCAATTGCTCTTTCCGAAGTTTGTCCCAAAATTGAACCTCCCACCGAAGCATCAATAAGCATCCTTTCACTTCCGTGTAAACCAGCATAGAAAAATCCTATTTGTTGGTCTTCGGGAATCCATGTTGTGGACACTTCCTTAGCATCTCTTTGAAACGGTCCCATGCCTCACTAAATGCCTCAAGTGGCAATTGCTTGAATTGAAAATTTTGCCCTTTAAGATGCAACATCTTTGACGGTGGAAAATACTTGCTCAAGAATCTTTGTGTCAATTCTCTCCATGTGGTGTAGGATCCCGATGGTATAGTATGATACCAAGCCTTAGTCTTATCTCTCAATGAAAATGAGAAAAGCTTTATTTTGATCACATCCTCACTTACCCCATTTATCTTTATCGTGTTGGTTAACTCCGTAAATTGGGCTAAGTGAGCATTCGGATCCTCCATAGCACCACCACCAAATTGATTTGCTTACACCATGTTGATCAATCCCATCTTGATCTCAAAATTATTAACATTTAACTGCGGTCCCATTGCATAATTTCCAAACTGAGGTTGGAAATGATATCGAATGTTCATTCCACCTCCATTATGTCCATTTTCACGGGGTTGGTTTTGCACTACCGGAGGATTATTCCTTGCTTCTTCTTGTGACAACAAGTTTTGAATAATAGCTTGCATTTGTTGATTTTGCAAGTACATTTGTTGAGCATAAACTTGTGGCACAAACTCCAGATTATTGTGTCCTCCTTCATCAACCATGTTTGCATTATCCCTTACTTCTTTCATATTTTCCTCCATAGGTTCTAACACTCCTCTTTTTTGCCTTCTCAAGGTAGCTTCCAATCCCAAGTTCAAAGGTTCAATGGATTGAGACCTTGAACGAGTTCGCATGCACCTACAAGAAATTCCAAGTTAGCTCCCAAAACAACCAAGACAAGTAAACAAATAACAAATAAAAGAAATCCTTATCAAAACTAATCAACTTCAAACTCGTTACAGCCAAATGTTTAACATTTCCCGGTAAGCGGTGCCATGAACTTAGTCGTATTTTTATTAAAATATCAAGAGCAAGTGTACTCTATCGTTGTTGCATACGCATGACCAAGTGCAAAATTTATAAGATTGTCATCCTAAGGGAAAGCAAATATTGGCTAGTATTTGAATTGTTCATCGATTTATGCTTTGTAAAGATAATATGTTTGAAGGTTTGGTATTAAAACTAATGCTTAAGATTCTACTCAAATAACTAGAATGTAAACTAGCTAAGTAAATGATCAAATAACGAGGAAATGACTAATGGAATGGATGTAGAATACACTTGAGAAGAGAGCAAGGCTAATCATACTTATAGTTGATGCTTGAGCTAGATATGCAAAGCCATTCATAGTAATTCTCATTAACTTGTGGATTAAAAGCAATCACAAATTTACCCATAGTCCCTATGAGGCAACTAAGTTCTCGACTCTTTTACAAGCCTAAGTCTCCTAAGATTGGTCTTAATCTCAATTCCCTTAAGGTACTATGATCATAAGTTGATTCTTTTCACTCAATTACTTAAGTGTCCCTCTATGAATGTTCTAAGCTTAAGGAGGGTATGTCTTACCTCCCCTTATACTAACATGCATGCACAACTCAAATATATGATTCAATTAAAACTTCACTCACAACATTGGAATAACCATTCTAATATAATGAATAGAGAATTTAATCACACATACATTGAAACGAAACATGATTGATATATCATAGAAGAAAATCCACAAATCAATTCAAATCACTACTCAAGTTTTACATATCTAACTCTTCCCCTCAACCACTCATATGACTAGCCCTACTATAAAACTAGCCACTAAACATGGTAATTATTAATTAGAAAGTAGATTTGCTTCCCTTGCGTAGGAAAAGCCTTCCTCCTCTTCAATTGATCAACTTCTTCAACAATTGATGCTCCAATCTTCTCAAATGGTGGTAGGATGGATGGAATGAAGGTTTTATGGATTGAAAATGTAGATCAAATAGTGATTTGATGGATCTAGATGGTAGAGATGGAAGATGGATCTACTATGTGCGGAAATGTGGTGTTTTGGTTTGTGTAACTGCTCTAATCTGATCTCTAATGAATTCCCCCTCTAAATTTTGCACAAGTCATGATTTTATATCACTTATGGACCTTCTAGAAGCTTTCGGAACATTCTAAAAAATTACACAGGATTTTGCACCTACACGGCCCGTGCTGCAGTGCACGGCCCGTGTAGGGCACACCTGCTTCGGCATGTTGTGCGTGCTTTTGGATACGGCCCGTGCACCATCGTATGGCCATCCTTCTGGGCGAGCAGTGAGTTCTGATGACACTACACGACTGTTGGGTACAGGGCCATATTCCGCACACGGCCTGTGTAACAACATTCCCTGTTCTTCGGTCTCCTTTTCGCTCTCAACTCCGTTTTTGTCCATTTCTTGACCTGTTTTACATATATTTAAGCTCATTTACACAATTCTATCAATTTATACCACATTCCTCAAAATAACAATAACTCCACCAAAAGTAACACAAATACGGATAAAAATATCCGAAAATACACAAATAAAGACACTAAAATTTAGGTGAAAATGACTACGATCATTAAGCTATATGCCTGTTGGGTTGCTGACCATTAAACTTGTGTTACTCTTTTCATTTCTGCGTGCCTTCTGCTTGGTCGCTATCATTTATTTTGGATAAATAGTCTTGCTAGTAGCAGTTTCTATCTACTAGTTTCTGCGAATTTGACGTTGTCCATTCTTTACCTACCCATTAGACGAGATAATTTGTACTCACTACCTTTTAACTTCTAGTGACTTTCTTTTAGTATTTTACGCAAGAATGATAATAATTTTTGGAACGAAGAGGAAAGTAGGGCCTTTCATAGTGCGTTTGAGAAATGGAAGAAGTGTTGGATTGTATACTAAAAGTCTAACTTTTTGTATGAACAATATTGTAACAATTAATTTGAAATGAGAATCATATGATCAAATGATTGCATCTTATAATTTATTTATATGTTCGATGCAATAGTCCACTTACTTTATACTGTAGATAATATGTTGTGCGACAACACGCGGAAGATCATATTATCGATTTCCTTATAAAGTATAAACTGATGCTCACAACCGAGATAGACGGGGACTCTCTATCGGGATGGTTGTAGTGTGGTTTGGTATTAGCTTGTCTTGGCTATAGAATCACATTAGTGCACTTGTGTGTATTGAGCAGGACCGCTTGAGATCGTTCGACTTATACTGACTTATAGGAGAACTTGATCTCAGTTATTATGGAAGTTCGTGCTCTTAATCCCTATACAATAACCTCGACACGTAGGGCAGTATATATTTCTTTGATTCATCAATGGGTGAGATTTACATGTAATTAAATCAACAAACTCGATGAGTTGGGAAGTAGTGCTGTCTCTATGGTGTGCTGTTGATTGTAGAAGGAATCCGTGTCCATCATAGGTTGATGATGTCCCCTTGAGGAGCTCATAAGGATTATCATGTAAACCCTGCAGGTGGAATTTATTCCGGCATGATAATGAGGTTGAGTGGTACTACTCTTGGATGAGATATTAATTAATTGGGTTGTCAGTAACTTAATTAATTAATGGACATTGTATATCTTAAACATGGGGAGACTAATGGACTCATAATAAGAAGGAGCCCAAAACGTAATTTTGGGATTGGTACGGTAGTGCAATAATAATATTTTAGTGGAATATATTATTATTATTGGACTTAAATATAAGCTTTGGGCTAAGCTTGGATACTTAAGCCCAATGGAGGCCCAACCCAATTTCTCCTCCTGGTCCCTGCTGTAGCCCATGTATATAAGTCACCTCAGCTTATCTGGAACCCTAATCTAATTGATTATTCACGTGTGATGAGGGTTGAGAGCAGATTGAGGAGGTCTCGTAGATCGTCGCCCACACGACGTCGAGATCGGACTTGGGACATACAGCAGAAGATCAGAAGGTAGTTTGCTGCTGCTGTCTGCGACCTTGCGAAATTTGTATAAATTTGTATAGTGCTCAGAATTTGATGATCAATATACTGACGGAAAGCCGTCGAAGAGAGGATCGTCTGAACGCAAAGATCACTCAATTCCGATATCAGACGAGGAAGTTATGGCCATTCTCGTGGGACTGCACAGGCTGCCTGCAATAATTAATCTTCATCAACATACCCTGGAGAACGGTAATCGTTTCTATGATTTATTGCTTCCGCTGTGTTAGAAACGCATGGTATGCTAACGGTTCACGTTAACCAAACGATCGAACGCCATCAAGAAGGACATGGTTATTCAAGGTTGGTGTTATGATATTTTTGTTGGCGTGTCATGGCATGTGTGGGAATCTATTCATGTACTATTAGCTAATTTAAATGAATGGTTCTTGAACTAAATATAAATGGATGTTCATTTACCATGGCTGGGTTAATTCCTTATCCAATTTTATTTTACGTTTATGAAATATTGCCCAACAAATTGTAGTTACTAATGTTTTTTTATTGTTTTGAGATTCTTCAGTTTTGATCTGTACTTGAAAGAGATTTAACTCACATGGTTTATGAAACCAAAAATTGGCTTTATGCAGGTGGCTTTGGTACTGGTATAGCTTAGGAAGGGAAAGATATTCTCAATGGAGAAGTATTTCATAATTGGTTATTCGTCCTTAACCAATTATTGAGTCAGCTGATCCTTTAAAGCGAGTGTAATTTACTAAGGTTATTTATCCTGGTTTTTGTGATGTCAGATCTACTATTTTGTTTTATTTTTTTTAATCAGGCAACAAGGTCTACTACTCTTAAGCTTTCAAATTTTAAACTGATTATTGTTTCATATTATAGCTTGTATATTTCTGAGTTCTTATACTTATATGAGTATGACATCAGCCCATGAACCTTTTATATACATCAGGTTAATGGATGCTCCATTTTATGTTGATGCATTATTGACCATGCACTATAAAATATTATATTTTATATTTTTAATGCCGTAAGACAAAACTTCTAATATTTTCTCATGACTTCAGGTGCTTGATGCATGGTTGTTGAAATATGTGGTACAATATAGAAAGAACCCATCATTTTTGGGAACCATCTACGTTTCTAATGAACTTTTTACTACAGAAGTGAAATTGAACACTTTTTGAAAAAAAAATCATGTCATCCTATCAACACTTTCAATATATTAATTTTTTTTATTATGACCACCTCTGATGAGCTTTTTACTATAGAACTAAGTGAAATTGTTGTTTGATCATTATTGATGGTAATGCAGGTTTGACAAAGCTCTCAGATCTCTTAAGTTCATGAAACGAGATTCAACCAGAAGATAAAGAAAATTCTCAATGTATTATGCTCCTCAATGAGGTTTTACCCTTTAAATTTAGGTTTTATTTTTGTAAAATTGAAGTTTGGGTTTAATTAGTTAGGATATTTTTTTTACTTTTAGATATAATGGATTATTCACTATGTATTTGAAATTAAATATTTGAAATTCTTGTAAAAAATTCATAAATTTTGAGTTATATAGCATGATTTTATTGAATTATATTTTAATGATAGTATAATTTATGTAAAAAAAATTAAATTAAAAAAAAATAAAAGACATCATGTAATAACCGATGTCTATTTGATTGAAACTGATGTCTATGCTTGGAAAGACATCGTTGGAAAAACGATGTGTTTGATGTGAAACGATGTCTATCGAAGAATAGACATCGGTTTGTAAACGATGTCTTTTGTTTGCAACCGATGTCTTTTCCTGAAAAAGACATCTGTTTATACCCGATGTCTTTTTGGTCGAAATTGATGTCTTTTCTTGAAAAAACATCAATTTATAACCGATGTTTTTTGATATCCAACCGATGTCTTTTCTTGGAAAAACATCGGTTGATAACCGATGTCTAAAGGTTATCAATCGATGTCTTACAAAGAAAAGACATCGGTTGGATATCAAAAGACATCGGTTATTTACCGATGTCTTTTCAAGAAAAGACATCGACTAAAAACCGATGTCTATCAGCTCCCACTTTCAACATCACCGTATTCAACATCGGCTGGCTGGTGAAATAGACATCGGTTAAAAACCAATGTGTATCAGCATTTTTGGTGTAGTGGTTTCTATATCAGTGGAAGCAAGAAATCATAGAAACGTATTACCTTTCACTAGGGTATGTTGAAGAAGAAAGATTCTAGTTGGCAGCCTGCGCAACCTCACGACTTTGGGCATAACTTCCTCATTCGATCTCCGATTTGAGAGATCTATGCGCCAAAATGATCCTCTTTTCAGTTACTTTCCAATGATGTATCACAAGTACAGTTTGGAGTTACATATGATTTTAGAAAAATCATGGAAATTGATGGACAGAAACAGAAAATGACCTTTCGATCTTATGTTGTATTCCTAAGCCACGTCTTGACGTGTGGGCAACGATCTACAAGACAATCTCATTCTACATTCAATCTCCTTAATTCACAGTGTTAGGCGTGTGTAGAATATCTCCAGACTGCTGAGATTAGCTATTATATAGGCTACAACAGGGACCAGGAAGAGAAATTAGGGTTTGGACCTCCCATTGGGCTTAAGCATCAAAGTTTAGCCGAAAACTTATACTCAAGTCCAATAATAATAAATCAGTTCCCTAAAAAAATATTATTGCACTACCACCCTAATCCCAAATTATGTTATGAGCTCCTTCTTATTATGAGCCCGTTAATCTCCCTGTGTTTAAGATTCAATGCCCATTAATTAATTAAGTTACTGACAACTCAATTAATTAATATATTTACCGAGAGTAGTACCACTCAACTCCATTAATTGATTTAATTACATGTAAATCTTACCAATTGATGAATCAAAGAAATAAATACTGCCTTACGTGTCGAGGTTATTGTATAGGGATTAAGAGCACTAACATCCATAATAACAGAGATCAAGTTCTCTTATATAGTCAGTATAAATCGAACGTGATCTCAAACAGTCCTGCTCAATACACACAAAGTGCACTAATATGATTCTATAGTCAAGACAAACTAATACCAAATCACACTACAACCATCCTGATAGAGAGTCCCCGTCTATCTCGGTTGTGAGCATCTGTTTATACTTTATAAGAAAATCGATAATATGATCTTCCGTGTGTTGTCGCACAACATATTATCTATAGTATAAAGTAAGTGGACTATTGCATTGGACATATAAATAAATTATAAGACCCAATCATTTGATCATTGATTCTCATTTCTAATAAATTGTTAAAACATTATTCATACTAAAGCTAGAATTTTAGTATACAATCCAACAAACTCCCACTTATACTAAAAGACTATGCTGTCATGTCTTCTGCCATACATCTGATTCCCACTCACACTACACGACCATCAAAAGCTATCGGCTTAAGGACCTTGTAAATGGATTTACTAGGTCATCATCCGATGCAATCTTGGCGACAATAACCTTCCGTCATCATATGATTTCTCGTAATATGCAGTACTCGCGCTCCATATGTTTAATTGCTTATGGGCTCGTGATTCCTTCAAGTTTGCAACTGCACCATTATTATCACAATAAATTGTGATAACCTTGGGCAAACTTAGAAACACTTCGAAGTCCATCATGAAATTTCTAGAGTAATATAAATACTTTGGCTACCTCAGAAGCTCCAATTTATCATCTTTCCATGGTGGAGTCTAAAATATATTTCTATATAACACTCTTCCATTTTATGACTCTACTTTCTAAAATTAAACACATAACCTTTGAGGTGGATTTACTGTCGTCCCTATCTGATTTGAAAAATCTGAATCTATGTAACCCATAAGAAGTAGTGAATCTATTCGGTAAGTCCACATATAATTTCTGGTCATTTTCAGGTACGTAAGTATATGTCTTACCACAGTTCATCAATCTTGTTTTGGGTTACCTTGATACTCACTGACCATGCCTTTGGCAAAACAAATATCTGATCTCGTGCATTGCAATACTTAGATTAAGCTTCCTTATTCACCGAAGCATAAGGAACCGCTTTCATCTCCTTTATCTTCTTTTGTGTCAAGACAAATTTCCTTATATAAAGTCACATGCTAGAACGAGTAAGGATTGTATCATTTCATGAAACTTGAGATAAGCACAAGATCCTATCTTGTGATCACCATGATCGCAAGGATATATTTTGCTTCTCTTAAGTCCTTCATTTCATACTACTTTATCAACCATACCCATACGCCCGACAATACTCTTTCATTATATCCAATGAGCAGTATGTCATCTACGAATAGTACAAGAAATATCACCATGTTTTCGTCACTCTTTTCAATACACAAGACACATCCGCGTATTGAATAAATCCATATGCCTGGATTTTCTCATCAAAATGGATGTTTCATGATCTTGAAGCTTGCTTTAGTCCATCGATGGATACCTTTAAGCTTACAATCAAAATGCTCTTAGCCCTTTGCAATAAATCACTCTAGTTGCTTCACATAGATGTTTTCCTCAAGACTTCCAATCAGGAAAGTTGTCTTGACATCTATTTGTTATTCCTTATATTTCATATGAGTAGCAACAAAAAGAATCCAGATCGACATAGGCATAGCAACTGGCGAATAGGTTTTCTCATAATCGAACCCTTTCGTTATGAGTATACCTTTTCGCAACAAGCTTTGCTTCCAAGGTTTTCACCTTACTGTATGATCCTCTTTTATTTCGTATGACTACTTCCAATGGCTTTTTCACCATTTAGTGGTAGTACAAGTTCCCATATTTGATTTAGAATCCATAGATCCTTTCGTTCTGAGTATACCTTTTCGCAACAAGCTTTACTTCCAAGGTTTTCACCTTACTGTATGATCCTCTTTCATTTCGTATGACTACTTCCAATGGCTTTTACACCATTTGGTGGTCGTACAAGTTCCCATATTTGATTTAGATCCATAGATCCTATCCCAGAAATCATTTAAACTTACTAAGACATCATACTTTTATCTTGTAGTGCTTCGTCGTATCCGTGGGTTAATTCCATGTTTACTAGGGACCAAGTCTCACGACTTTCCAAAAACATATAACTATTAGGTTGTAGAACAACCCTCCCAATACGACAAGGCGCTACAGGCAATTGTGTATCAGATGTGACACGCGATGCAATTTACTTGTGGTATATCCTCTTGTACAATTGGTACTATACTTTATTTTTTCCTTTCACTTCCTTTAGAACAATTTATACATGGGTATGTGATTTATTTCATTGTCCTTTCCAAAAATCTAGTATTTGGGTTAACAATCACCCTTTCGATCTTTTGGACTAAATAAAGCACCCTTCATTTTTCCTAGGATATCCCACAAACATCAATACTATATGTTGTTTCTAGGACTTACCCATAAAATGAATTTAATAATTTCAGATAACTCATTATCTATCTAACTATTACCATAAGAGTCTTATTCCTTCTTTCTGCCACACCTTCAGCTTGGGTATGCCCGGTGTGGACAACTTGAGATTTAATCTCATTCTCTGATAAATAGCTCCTAAATATCCTAAGAGGTACTCGCCACTACGATTAAATCGTAATGACTTGATATATTTACTATGACGCCTCACCATACCAGCCTTACAATTCTTGAATTAATCAAAAAACTTAGACATGCTGTGCATCAAATAAATATATCGGTATCTAGAATAATCATCAATTAAATTGATGAATATTCATAACCACATCTCGCAGGGATAATCTTGGGATCGTATAAACCATAATGAACCATTTCCAACATATCTTTGGCTCTAAACCCCTTTGCCTTAAAAGGCCTTTAATCATTTTACTTCCAAGCAAGACTCGCAAGTCAGATAGTTTCCACTTCCAATAAACGCAATGGTCCATCGGCTATCTACCTTTGAATCCTACTCAAGTTAATATGATTTAGTCTTAGATGCCAAGAGTATGTTTAGTTCATCTTCGAAGGTTCCTTTCTCTTACTAAGATTAGAAAAATGTATTATTAATTACTATTTGTTGCATCATGAGAGAACCATGATTTAAGAGTTTACAAATTCTCACCAACGTGCCATAACAGATTATAGCTCCATCCCTCATCACTATGACCATGTCATTTAAATGAAATGGAGTATCCATCCGTAAATTCATAGAAAACTAAAATCAAATTCTTTCTATGAAAATGTACATAAAGTCAATTTCACATAATTAAACCGACTCTATGGCGCAAGCTTTCAAGCATTTTAATACTCTGAAAACATATTCTCCAACTATATTCTCATGTCTAATAACTAATTTGACCATAAAATTGGCAAGAAAATGCTCACTTCAAGTATTTCTTGACCTGACTCACAGAGTAGAATTAGCTCTGCACTTTGACATCTTAGTGACTCTATGGTGCAAGCTTCCTAGCATTTTATACTATGAAAACATGTTCTCCAACTATATTCTCATGTCTAATAACTAATTTGACCATGAAAATGGCAATAAAATGCTCATTTCAAGGTCTTGACCTGGCTCACGGAGTATAATCAGCTCTGCACTATGAGTTTTTAGTGACTCTATGGTTAAAGTTTCCTAGCATTTCTATACACTTAAAACATGTTCTCCAACTATATTCTAATGTATAATAACTAATTTGACCATAAAAATGGTAAGAAAATGCTAACTTCAAGGAGATATTGACCTGGCTCACGAAGTAGAATCAGCTCTGCACTTTGACTTTTTAGTGACTCTATGGCGCAAGCTTCCTAGCATTTTTATACTCTAAAAACATGTTCTCCAACTATATTCTCATGTCTTATAACTAATTTGTCCAAAAAATGACAAGAAAATGCTCACTTTAAGGAGTTTTTGACCTGGCTCACGGAGTAGAATCAGCTCTGCTCTTTGACCTTTTAGTGACTCTATGGCGCAAGCTTCCTAGCATTTTTATACTCTAAAAACATGTTCTGCAACTATATTCTCAAGTCTAATAACTAATTTGACCGTAAAAATGGCAAGAAAATGTTCACTTCAAGTAGTTCTTGACTTGGTTCACGGAGTAGAATCAGCTCTGCACCTTGACTTTTTAGTGACTCTATGGCGTAAGTTTCTAGCATTTTTATACTCTGAAAACATGTTCTCCAACTATATTCTCATGTCTAATAACAAATTTGACCATAAAAATGGCAAGAAAATGCTCACTTCAAGGAGTACTTGACCTGACTCACGGAGTTGAATCTGTTCTACAGTATGAGTTTTTATTGACTCTATGGTGCAAGCTTCCTAGCATTTTTATACTTTGAAAATATATTCTCCAACTATATTCTCATGTCAAATAACTAATTTGACCATAAAATTAGCAAGAAAATGCTCACTTCAAGGATTTCTTAACCTGGCTCACGGAGTAGAATTAGCTCTGTACTTTGACATCTTAGTGACTCTATGGTGTAAACTTCCTTGCTTTTTTATACTATGAAAACATGTTCTCCAACTATATTCTCATGTCTAATAACTAATTTGACCCTAAAAATGGCAATAAAATGCTCACTTCAAGGTCTTGACCTGGCTCACGGAGTATAATCAGCTCTGCACTGTGAGTTTTTGGTGACTCTATGGTTAAAGTTTCCTAGCATTTCTATACTCTTAAAACATGTTCTCCAACTATATTCTAATGTATAATAACTAATTTGACCATAAAATGGTAAGAAAATGATAACTTCAAGGAGATATTGATGTGGCTTACGAAGTAGAATCAGCTCTGCACTTTGACTTTTTAGTGACTCTATGGCACAAGCTTCCTAACATTTTTATACTCTGAAAACATGTTCTCCAAATATATTCTCATGTCTTATAACTAATTTGTCCAAAAAATGACAAGAAAATGCTCACTTTAAGGAGTTTTTGACTTGGCTCACGGAGTAGAATTAGCTCTGCACTTTGACATCTTAGTGACTCTATGGTGCAAACTTCCTTGCATTTTTATACTATGATAACATGTTCTCCAACTATATTCTCATGTCTAATAACTAATTTGACCCTAAAAATGGCAATAAAATGCTCACTTCAAGGTCTTGACCTGGCTCACGGAGTATAATCAGCTTTGCACTGTGAGTTTTTGGTGACTCTATGGTTGAAGTTTCCTAGCATTTTTATACTCTTAAAACATGTTCTCCAACTATATTCTCATGTATAATAACTAATTTGACCATAAAATGGTAATAAAATGCTAACTTCAAGGAGATCTTGACCTGGCTCACGGAGTAGAATCAGCTCTGCACTTTGACTTTTTAGTGACTCTATGGCGCAAGCTTCGTAGCATTTTTATAATCTGAAAAATATGTTCTCCAACTATATTCTCATGTCTTATAACTAATTTGTCCATAAAAAGGCAAGAAAATGCTCAATTTAAGGAGTTCTTGACCTTTCTCACGGAGTAGAATTAGCTCTGCTCTTTGACTTTTTAGTGACTCTATGACGCAAGCTTCCTAGCATTTTTATACTCTAAGAACATGTTCTCCAACTATATTCTCAAGTCTAATAAATAATTTGACCGTAAAAATGGCAAGAAAATGTTCACTTCAAGTAGTTCTTGACTTGGTTCACGGAGTAGAATCAGCTCTACACTTTGACTTTTTAGTAAATCTGTGGCGTAAGTTTCTAGCATTTTTATACTATTAAAACATGTTCTTCAACTATATTCTCATGTCTAATAACTAATTTGACCATAAAAATGGCAAAAAAATGCTCACTTATAGGAGTTCTTAACCTGACTCACGGAGTGGAATTAGCTCTGCACTTTGACTTTTTAGTGACTCTATGGAGCAAGCTTCCTAGCATTTTTATACTCTGAGAACATGTTCTCCAACTATATTCTCATGTCTAATAACTAATTTGACCATAAAAATGGCAAGAAAATGTTCACTTCAGGGAGTTTTTAACCTGGCTTACGGAATGGAATCTGCTCTGCAACTGTGAGTTTTTAGTGACTCAACGCTACAAGCTTCCTAGCATTTTTATACTCTGAGAAAATGTTCTCCAACTATATTCTCATGTCTAATAACTAATTTGACCATAAAAATGGCAAGAAAATGCTCACGTCAAGGAGTACTTGACCTGGCTCACGGAGTTAAATCTACTCTGCACCATGAGTTTTTAATTACTCTATGGCGCAAGCTTCCCAGAATTTTTATACTTTGAAAACATATTCTCCAACTATATTCTCATGTCTAATAACTAATTTGACCATATAATTGTCAAGAAAATGCTCACTTCAAGGATTTCTTGACCTGACTCACAGAGTAGAATTAGCTCTGCACTTTGACATCTTAGTGACTCTATGGCGCAAGCTTCCTAACATTTTTATATCAGAAAACATGTTCTACAACTATATTCTAATTTCTAATAACTAATTTGACCATGAAAATGGCAATAAAATGCTCACTTCAAGGTCTTGACCTGGCTCATGGAGTATAATCAGATCTGCACTGTGAGTTTTTAGTGACTCTATGGTTAAAGTTTCCTAGCATTTTTATACTCTTAAAACATGTTCTCCAACTATATTCTCATGTATAATAACTAATTTGACCATAAAAATGGTAAGAAAATGCTAACTTCAAGGAGATCTTGACCTGGCTCACTGAGTAGAATTAGCTCTGCACTTTGACTTTTTAGTGACTCTATGGCGCAAGCTTCGTGGCATTTTTATAATCTGAAAAACATGTTCTCCAACTATATTCTCATGTCTTATAACTAATTTGTCCATAAAAAGGCAAGAAAATGCTCAATTTAAGGAGTTCTTGACCTTGCTCATGGAGTAGAATCAGCTCTGCTCTTTGACTTTTTAGTGACTCTATGGCGCAAGCTTCCTAGCATTTTTATACTCTAAAAACATGTTCTCGAACTATATTCTCAAGTCTAATAAATAATTTGACCGTAAAAATGGCAAGAAAATGTTCACTTCAAGTAGTTCTTGACTTGGTTCACGGAGTAGTATCAGCTCTGCACTTTGACTTTTTAGTGACTCTATGGCGCAAGCTTCCTAGCATTTTTATACTCTAAAAACATGTTCTCCAACTATATTCTCATGTCTTATGACTAATTTGTCCAAAAAATGACAAGAAAATGCTCACTTTAAGGAGTTTTTGACCTGGCTCACGGAGTAGAATCAGCTCTGCTCTTTGACCTTTTAGTGACTCTATGGCGCAAGCTTCCTAGCATTTTTATACTCTAAAAACATGTTCTCCAACTATATTCTCAAGTCTAATAACTAATTTGACCGTAAAAATGGCAAGAAAATGTTCACTTGAAGTAGTTCTTGACTTGGTTCACGGAGTAGAATCAGCTCTGCACCTTGACTTTTTAGTGACTCTATGGCGTAAGTTTCTGGCATTTTTATACTCTGAAAACATGTTCTCCAACTATATTCTCATGTCTAATAACAAATTTGACCATAAAAATGGCAAGAAAATGCTCACTTCAAGGAGTACTTGACCTGACTCACGGAGTTGAATCTGCTCTGCACTATGAGTTTTTATTGACTCTATGGTGCAAGCTTCCTAGCATTTTTATACTCTGAAAACATATTCTCCAACTATATTCTCATGTCAAATAACTAATTTGACCATAAAATTAGCAAGAAAATGCTCACTTCATGGATTTCTTGACCTGGCTCACGGAGTAGAATTAGCTCTGTACTTTGACATCTTAGTGACTCTATGGTGTAAACTTCCTTGCTTTTTTATACTATGAAAACATGTTCTCCAACTATATTCTCATGTCTAATAACTAATTTGACCCTAAAAATGGCAATAAAATGCTAACTTCAAGGAGATATTGACGTGGCTCACGGAGTATAATCAGCTCTGCACTGTGAGTTTTTGGTGACTCTATGGTTAAAGTTTCCTAGCATTTCTATACTCTTAAAACATGTTCTCCAACTATATTCTAATGTATAATAACTAATTTGACCATAAAAATGGTAAGAAAATGCTAACTTCAAGGAGATATTGACGTGGCTCACGAAGTAGAATCAGCTCTGCACTTTGACTTTTTAGTGACTCTATGGCACAACCTAACATTTTTATACTCTGAAAATATGTTCTCCAACTATATTCTAATGTCTTATAACTAATTTGTCCAAAAAATGACAAGAAAATGCTCACTTTAAGGAGTTTTTGACCTGGCTCACGGAGTAGAATCAGCTCTGCTCTTTGACCTTTTAGTGACTCTATGGCGCAAGCTTCCTAGCAATTTCATACTCTAAAAACATGTTCTCCAACTATATTCTCAAGTCTAATAACTAATTTGACCGTAAAAATGGTAAGAAAATTTTCACTTCAAGTAGTTCTTGACTTGGTTCACGGAGTAGAATCAGCTCTGCACTTTGACTTTTTAGTGACTCTGTGGCGTAAGTTTCTAGCATTTTTATACTCTGAAAACATGTTCTCCAACTATATTCTCATGTCTAATAACAAATTTGACCATAAAAATGGCAAGAAAATGCTCACTTCAAGGAGTACTTGACCTGACTCACGGAGTTGAATCTGCTCTGCACTATGAGTTTTTATTGACTCTATGGTGCAAGCTTCCTAGCATTTTTATACTCTGAAAACATATTCTCCAACTATATTCTCATGTCTAATAATTAATTTGACCATAAAATTAGCAAGAAAATGCTCACTTCAAGGATTTCTTGACCTGGCTCACGGAGTAGAATTAGCTCTGCACTTTGACATCATAGTGACTCTATGGTGCAAACTTCCTTGTATTTTTATACTATGAAAACATGTTCTCCAACTATATTCTCATATCTAATAACTAATTTGACCCTAAAAATGGCAATAAAATGCTCACTTCAAGGTCTTGACCTGGCTCACGGAGTATAATCAGCTCTGCACTGTGAGTTTTTGGTGACTCTATGGTTGAAGTTTCCTAGCATTTTTATACTCTTAAAACATGTTCTCCAACTATATTCTCATGTATAATTACTAATTTGACCATAAAATGGTAATAAAATGCTAACTTCAAGGAGATCTTGACCTGGTCACGGAGTAGAATCAGCTCTGCACTTTGACTTTTTAGTGACTCTATGGCGCAAGCTTCGTAGCATTTTTATATTCTGAAAAATATGTTCTCCAACTATATTCTCATGTCTTATAACTAATTTGTCCATAAAAAGGCAAGAAAATGCTCAATTTAAGGAGTTCTTGACCTTGCTCACGGAGTAGAATCAGCTCTGCTCTTTGACTTTTTAGTGACTCTATGGCGCAAGCTTCCTAGCATTTTTATACTCTGAGAACATGTTCTCCAACTATATTCTCAAGTCTAATAAATAATTTGACCGTAAAAATGGCAAGAAAATGTTCACTTCAAGTAGTTCTTGACTTGGTTCACGGAGTAGAATCAGCTCTGCACTTTGACTTTTTAGTAAATCTGTAGCGTAAGTTTCTAGCATTTTTATACTCTTAAAACATGTTCTTCAACTATATGCTCATGTCTAATAACTAATTTGACCATTAAAATGGCAAAAAAATGCTCACTTATAGGAGTTCTTAACCTGACTCACGGAGTGGAATTAGCTCTGCACTTTGACTTTTTAGTGACTCTATGGAGCAAGCTTCCTAGCATTTTTATACTCTGAGAACATATTCTCCAACTATATTCTCATGTCTAATAACTAATTTGACCATAAAAATGGTAAGAAAATGCTAACTTCAAGGAGATATTGACCTGGCTCACGAAGTAGAATCAGCTCTGCACTTTGACTTTTTAGTGACTCTATGGCGCAAGCTTCCTAGCATTTTTATACTCTAAAAACATGTTCTCCAACTATATTCTCATGTCTTATAACTAATTTGTCCAAAAAATGACAAGAAAATGCTCACTTTAAGGAGTTTTTGACCTGGCTCACGGAGTAGAATCAGCTCTGCTCTTTGACCTTTTAGTGACTCTATGGCGCAAGCTTCCTAGCATTTTTATACTCTAAAAACATGTTCTCCAACTATATTCTCAAGTCTAATAACTAATTTGACCGTAAAAATGGCAAGAAAATGTTCACTTCAAGTAGTTCTTGACTTGGTTCACGGAGTAGAATCAGCTCTGCACCTTGACTTTTTAGTGACTCTATGGCGTAAGTTTCTAGCATTTTTATACTCTGAAAACATGTTCTCCAACTATATTCTCATGTCTAATAACAAATTTGACCATAAAAATGGCAAGAAAATGCTCACTTCAAGGAGTACTTGACCTGACTCACGGAGTTGAATCTGCTCTGCACTATGAGTTTTTATTGACTCTATGGTGCAAGCTTCCTAGCATTTTTATACTCTTAAAACATGTTCTCCAACTATATTCTCATGTATAATAACAAATTTGACCATAAAAATGGCAAGAAAATGCTCACTTCAAGGAGTACTTGACCTGACTCACGGAGTTGAATCTGCTCTGCACTATGAGTTTTTATTGACTCTATGGTGCAAGTTTCCTAGCATTTTTATACTCTTAAAACATGTTCTCCAACTATATTCTCATGCATAATAACTAATTTGACCATAAAATGGTAATAAAATGCTAACTTCAAGGAGATCTTGACCTGGCTCACGGAGTAGAATCAGCTCTGCACTTTGACTTTTTAGTGACTCTATGGCGCAAGCTTCGTAGCATTTTTATATTCTGAAAAATATGTTCTCCAACTATATTCTCATGTCTTATAACTAATTTGTCCATAAAAAGGCAAGAAAATGCTCAATTTAAGGAGTTCTTGACCTTGCTCACGGAGTAGAATCAGCTCTGCTCTTTGACTTTTTAGTGACTCTATGGCGCAAGCTTCCTAGCATTTTTATACTCTAAGAACATGTTCTCCAACTATATTCTCAAGTCTAATAACTAATTTGACCGTAAAAATGGCAAGAAAATGTTCACTTCAAGTAGTTCTTGACTTGGTTCACGGAGTAGAATCAGCTCTGCACCTTGACTTTTTAGTGACTCTATGGCGTAAGTTTCTAGCATTTTTATACTCTGAAAACATGTTCCCCAACTATATTCTCATGTCTAATAACAAATTTGACCATAAAAATGGCAAGAAAATGCTCACTTCAAGGAGTACTTGACCTGACTCACGGAGTTGAATCTGCTCTGCACTATGAGTTTTTATTGACTCTATGGTGCAAGCTTCCTAGCATTTTTATACTCTGAAAACATGTTCTCCAACTATATTCTCATGTCTAATAACAAATTTGACCATAAAAATGGCAAGAAAATGCTCACTTCAAGGAGTACTTGACCTGACTCACGGAGTTGAATCTGCTCTGCACTATGAGTTTTTATTGACTCTATGGTGCAAGTTTCCTAGCATTTTTATACTCTTAAAACATGTTCTCCAACTATATTCTCATGTATAATAACTAATTTGACCATAAAATGGTAATAAAATGCTAACTTCAAGGAGATCTTGACCTGGCTCACGGAGTAGAATCAGCTCTGCACTTTGACTTTTTAGTGACTCTATGGCGCAAGCTTCGTAGCATTTTTATATTCTGAAAAATATGTTCTCCAACTATATTCTCATGTCTTATAACTAATTTGTCTATAAAAAGGCAAGAAAATGCTCAATTTAAGGAGTTCTTGACCTTGCTCACGGAGTAGAATCAGCTCTGCTCTTTGACTTTTTAGTGACTCTATGGCGCAAGCTTCCTAGCATTTTTATACTCTAAGAACATGTTCTCCAACTATATTCTCAAGTCTAATAAATAATTTGACCGTAAAAATGGCAAGAAAATGTTCACTTCAAGTAGTTCTTGACTTGGTTCACGGAGTAGAATCAGCTCTGCACTTTGACTTTTTAGTAAATCTGTGGCGTAAGTTTCTAGCATTTTTATACTCTTAAAACATGTTCTTCAACTATATTCTCATGTCTAATAACTAATTTGACCATAAAAATGGCAAAAAAATGCTCACTTATAGGAGTTCTTAACCTGACTCACGGAGTGGAATTAGCTCTGCACTTTGACTTTTTAGTGACTCTATGGAGCAAGCTTCCTAGCATTTTTATACTCTGAGAACATGTTCTCCAACTATATTCTCATGTCTAATAACTAATTTGACCATAAAAATGGTAAGAAAATGCTAACTTCAAGGAGATATTGACCTGGCTCACGAAGTAGAATCAGCTCTGCACTTTGACTTTTTAGTGACTCTATGGCGCAAGCTTCCTAGCATTTTTATACACTAAAAACATGTTCTCCAACTATATTCTCATGTCTTATAACTAATTTGTCCAAAAAATGACAAGAAAATGCTCACTTTAAAGAGTTTTTGACCTGGCTCACGGAGTAGAATCAGCTCTGCTCTTTGACCTTTTAGTGACTCTATGGCGCAAGCTTCCTAGCATTTTTATACTCTAAAAACATGTTCTCCAACTATATTCTCAAGTCTAATAACTAATTTGACCGTAAAAATGGCAAGAAAATGTTCACTTCAAGTAGTTCTTGACTTGGATCACGGAGTAGAATCAGCTCTGCACCTTGACTTTTTAGTGACTCTATGGCGTAAGTTTCTAGCATTTTTATACTCTGAAAACATGTTCTCCAACTATATTCTCATGTCTAATAACAAATTTGACCATAAAAATGGCAAGAAAATGCTCACTTCAAGGAGTACTTGACCTGACTCACGGAGTTGAATCTGCTCTGCACTATGAGTTTTTATTGACTCTATGGTGCAAACTTCCTAGCATTTTTATACTCTGAAAACATATTCTCCAACTATATTCTCATGTCAAATAACTAATTTGACCATAAAATTAGCAAGAAAATGCTCACTTCAAGGATTTCTTGACCTGGCTCACGGAGTAGAATTAGCTCTGTACTTTGACATCTTAGTAACTCTATGGTGTAAACTTCCTTGCTTTTTTATACTATGAAAACATGTTCTCCAACTATATTCTCATGTCTAATAACTAATTTGACCCTAAAAATGGCAATAAAATGCTCACTTCAAGGTCTTGACCTGGCTCACGGAGTATAATCAGCTCTGCACTGTGAGTTTTTGGTGACTCTATGGTTAAAGTTTCCTAGCATTTCTATACTCTTAAAACATGTTCTCCAACTATATTCTAATGTATAATAACTAATTTGACCATAAAAATGGTAAGAAAATGCTAACTTCAAGGAGATATTGACGTGGCTCACGAAGTAGAATCAGCTCTGCACTTTGACTTTTTAGTGACTCTATGGCACAAGCTTCCTAACATTTTTATACTCTGAAAATATGTTCTCCAACTATATTCTCATGTCTTATAACTAATTTGTCCAAAAAATGACAAGAAAATGCTCACTTTAAGGAGTTTTTGACCTGGCTCACGGAGTAGAATCAGCTCTGCTCTTTGACCTTTTAGTGACTCTATGGCGCAAGCTTCCTAGCATTTTTATACTCTAAAAATATGTTCTCCAACTATATTCTCAAGTCTAATAACTAATTTGACCGTAAAAATGGTAAGAAAATTTTCACTTCAAGTAATTCTTGACTTGGTTCACGGAGTAGAATCAGCTCTGCACTTTGACTTTTTAGTGACTCTGTGGCGTAAGTTTCTAGCATTTTTATACTCTGAAAACATGTTCTCCAACTATATTCTCATGTCTAATAACAAATTTGACCATAAAAATGGCAAGAAAATGCTCACTTCAAGGAGTACTTGACCTGACTCACGGAGTTGAATCCGCTCTGCAATATGAGTTTTTATTGACTCTATGGTGCAAGCTTCCTAGCATTTTTATACTCTGAAAACATATTCTCCAACTATATTCTCATGTCTAATAATTAATTTGACCATAAAATTAGCAAGAAAATGCTCACTTCAAGGATTTCTTGACCTGGCTCACGGAGTAGAATTAGCTCTGCACTTTGACATCTTAGTGACTCTATGGTGCAAACTTCCTTGTATTTTTATACTATGAAAACATGTTCTCCAACTATATTCTCATGTCTAATAACTAATTTGACCCTAAAAATGGCAATAAAATGCTCACTTCAAGGTCTTGACCTGGCTCACGGAGTATAATCAGCTCTGCACTGTGAGTTTTTGGTGACTCTATGGTTGAAGTTTCCTAGCATTTTTATACTCTTAAAACATGTTCTCCAACTATATTCTCATGTATAACAACTAATTTGACCATAAAATGGTAATAAAATGCTAACTTCAAGGAGATCTTGACCTGGCTCACGGAGTAGAATCAGCTCTGCACTTTGACTTTTTAGTGACTCTATGACGCAAGCTTCCTAGCATTTTTATACTCTAAGAACATGTTCTCCAACTATATTCTCAAGTCTAATAAATAATTTGACCGTAAAAATGGCAAGAAAATGTTCACTTCAAGTAGTTCTTGACTTGGTTCACGGAGTAGAATCAGCTCTGCACTTTGACTTTTTAGTAAATCAGTGGCGTAAGTTTCTAGCATTTTTATACTCTTAAAACATGTTCTTCAACTATATTCTCATGTCTAATAACTAATTTGACCATAAAAATGGCAAAAAAATGCTCACTTATAGGAGTTCTTAACCTGACTCACGGAGTGGAATTAGCTCTGCACTTTGACTTTTTAGTGACTCTATGGAGCAAGCTTCCTAGCATTTTTATACTCTGAGAACATGATCTCCAACTATATTCTCATGTCTAATAACTAATTTGACCATAAAAATTGCAAGAAAATGTTCACTTCAGGGAGTTTTTGACCTGGCTTACGGAATGGAATCTGCTCTGCAACTGTGAGTTTTTAGTGACTCAACGCTACAAGCTTCCTAGCATTTTTATACTCTGAGAAAATGTTCTCCAACTATATTCTCATGTCTAATAACTAATTTGACTATAAAAATGGCAAGAAAATGCTCACTTCAAGGAGTACTTGACCTGGCTCACGGAGTTAAATCTGCTCTGCACCATGAGTTTTTAATTACTCTATGGCGCAAGCTTCCCAAAATTTTTATACTTTGAAAACATATTCTCCAACTATATTCTCATGTCTAATAACTAATTTGACCATATAATTGTCAAGAAAATGCTCACTTCAAGGATT
Organism: Pogostemon cablin; assembly: GCA_023678885.1. Lineage (NCBI taxonomy): Eukaryota > Viridiplantae > Streptophyta > Magnoliopsida > Lamiales > Lamiaceae > Pogostemon > Pogostemon cablin. The sequence goes on along the minus strand of CM042979.1, from coordinate 21,893,848 downwards.
TCTTGACCTGACTCACGGAGTAGAATTAGCTCTGCACTTTGACATCTTAGTGACTCTATGGCGCAAGCTTCCTAACATTTTTATATCTGAAAACATGTTCTACAACTATATTCTAATTTCTAATAACTAATTTGACCATGAAAATGGCAATAAAATGCTCACTTCAAGGTCTTGACATGGCTCACGGAGTATAATCAGATCTGCACTGTGAGTTTTTAGTGACTCTATGGTTGAAGTTTCCTAGCATTTTTATACTCTGAAAACATGTTCTCCAACTATATTCTCATGTATAATAACTAATTTGACCATAAAAATGGTAAGAAAATGCTAACTTCAAGGAGATCATGACAAGGCTCACGGAGTAGAATCAGCTCTGCACTTTGACTTTTTAGTGACTATGGCGCAAGCTTCGTGGCATTTTTATAATCTGAAAAATATGTTCTCCAACTATATTCTCATGTCTTATAACTAATTTGTCCATAAAAAGGCAAGAAAATGCTCAATTTAAGGAGTTCTTGACCTTGCTCATGGAGTAGAATCAGCTCTGTTCTTTGACTTTTTAGTGACTCTATGGCGCAAGCTTCCTAGCATTTTTATACTCTAAAAACATGTTCTTGAATTATATTCTCAAGTCTAATAAATAATTTGACCGTAAAAATGGCAAGAAAATGTTCACTTCAAGTAGTTCTTGACTTGGTTCACGGAGTAGTATCAGCTCTGCACTTTGACTTTTTAGTAACTCTGTGGCGTAAGTTTCTAGGCGTAAGTTTCTAGCATTTTTATACTCTAAAAACATGTTCTTCAACTATATTCTCATGTCTAATAACTAATTTGACCATAAAAATGGCAAGAAAATGCACACTTATAGGAGTTCTTGCCCTAACTCACGGAGTGGAATTAGCTCTACACTTTGACTTTTTAGTGACTCTATGGCGCAAGCTTCCTAGCATTTTTATACTCTTAGAACATGTTCTCCAACTATATTCTCATGTCTAATAACTAATTTGACCATAGAAATGGCATGAAAATGTTCACTTTAGGGAGTTTTTGACCTGGCTTACGGAGTGGAATCTGCTCTGCAACTGTGAGTTTTTAGTGACTCAACGCTACAAGCTTCCTAGCATTTTTATACTCTGAGAAAATGTTCTCCAACTATATTCTCATGTCTAATAACTAATTTGACCATAAAAATGGCAAGAAAATGCTCACTTCAAGGAGTACTTGACCTGGCTCACGGAGTTAAATCTGCTCTGCACCATGAGTTTTCAATTACTCTATGGCGCATGCTTCACAAAATTTTTATACTTTGAAAACATATTCTCCAACTATATTCTCATGTCTAATAACTAATTTGACCATATAATTGTCAAGAAAATGCTCACTTCAAGGATTTCTTGACCTGACTCACGGAGTAGAATTAGCTCTGCACTTTGACATCTTAGTGACTCTATGGCGCAAGCTTCCTAACATTTTTATATCTGAAAACATGTTCTACAACTATATTCTAATTTCTAATAACTAATTTGACCATGAAAATGGCAATAAAATGCTCACTTCAAGGTCTTGACCTGGCTCACGGAGTATAATCAGATCTGCACTGTGAGTTTTTAGTGACTCTATGGTTGAAGTTTCCTAGCATTTTTATACTCTGAAAACATGTTCTCCAACTGTATTCTCATGTATAATAACTAATTTGACCATAAAAATGGTAAGAAAATGCTAACTTCAAGGAGATCATGACCAGGCTCACGGAGTAGAATCAGCTCTGCACTTTGACTTTTTAGTGACTATGGCGCAAGCTTCGTGGCATTTTTATAATCTGAAAAATATGTTCTCCAACTATATTCTCATGTCTTATAACTAATTTGTCCATAAAAAGGCAAGAAAATGCTCAATTTAAGGAGTTCTTGACATTGCTCATGGAGTAGAATCAGCTCTGTTCTTTGACTTTTTAGTGACTCTATGGCGCAAGCTTCCTAGCATTTTTATACTCTAAAAACATGTTCTCAAACTATATTCTCAAGTCTAATAAATAATTTGACCGTAAAAATGGCAAGAAAATGTTCACTTCAAGTAGTTCTTGACTTGGTTCACGGAGTAGTATCAGCTCTGCACTTTGACTTTTTAGTAACTCTGTGGCGTAAGTTTCTAGGCGTAAGTTTCTAGCATTTTTATACTCTAAAAACATGTTCTTCAACTATATTCTCATGTCTAATAACTAATTTGACCATAAAAATGGCAAGAAAATGCACACTTATAGGAGTTCTTGCCCTAACTCACGGAGTGGAATTAGCTCTGCACTTTGACTTTTTAGTGACTCTATGGCGCAAGCTTCCTAGCATTTTTATACTCTAAGAACATGTTCTCCAACTATATTCTCATGTCTAATAACTAATTTGACCATAAAAATGGCAAGAAAATGTTCACTTCAGGGAGTTTTTGACCTGGCTTACGGAGTGGAATCTGCTCTGCAACTGTGAGTTTTTAGTGACTCAACGCTACAAGCTTCCTAGCATTTTTATACTCTGAGAAAATGTTCTCCAACTATATTCTCATGTCTAATAACTAATTTGACCATAAAAATGGCAAGAAAATGCTCACTTCAAGGAGTACTTGACCTGGCTCACGGAGTTAAATCTGCTCTGCACCATGAGTTTTCAATTACTCTATGGCGCAAGCTTCCCAAAATTTTTATACTTTGAAAACATATTCTCCAACTATATTCTCATGTCTAATAACTAATTTGACCATATAATTGTCAAGAAAATGCTCACTTCAAGGATTTCTTGACCTGACTCACGGAGTAGAATTAGCTCTGCACTTTGACATCTTAGTGAATCTATGGCGCAAGCTTCCTAACATTTTTATATCTGAAAACATGTTCTACAACTATATTCTAATTTCTAATAACTAATTTGACCATGAAAATGGCAATAAAATGCTCACTTCAAGGTCTTGACCTGGCTCACGGAGTATAATCAGATCTGCACTGTGAGTTTTTAGTGACTCTATGGTTGAAGTTTCCTAGCATTTTTATACTCTGAAAACATGTTCTCCAACTATATTCTCATGTATAATAACTAATTTGACCATAAAAATGGTAAGAAAATGCTAACTTCAAGGAGATCATGACCAGGCTCACGGAGTAGAATCAGCTCTGCACTTTGACTTTTTAGTGACTATGGCGCAAGCTTCGTGGCATTTTTATAATCTGAAAAATATGTTCTCCAACTATATTCTCATGTCTTATAACTAATTTGTCCATAAAAAGGCAAGAAAATGCTCAATTTAAGGAGTTCTTGACCTTGCTCATGGAGTAGAATCAGCTCTGTTCTTTGACTTTTTAGTGACTCTATGGCGCAAGCTTCCTAGCATTTTTATACTCTAAAAACATGTTCTCGAACTATATTCTCAAGTCTAATAAATAATTTGACCGTAAAAATGGCAAGAAAATGTTCACTTCAAGTAGTTCTTGACTTGGTTCACGGAGTAGTATCAGCTCTGCACTTTGACTTTTTAGTAACTCTGTGGCGTAAGTTTCTAGGCGTAAGTTTCTAGCATTTTTATACTCTAAAAACATGTTCTTCAACTATATTCTCATGTCTAATAACTAATTTGACCATAAAAATGGCAAGAAAATGCACACTTATAGGAGTTCTTGCCCTAACTCACGGAGTGGAATTAGCTCTGCACTTTGACTTTTTAGTGACTCTATGGCGCAAGCTTCCTAGCATTTTTATACTCTAAGAACATGTTCTCCAACTATATTCTCATGTCTAATAACTAATTTGACCATAAAAATGGCAAGAAAATGTTCACTTCAGGGAGTTTTTGACCTGGCTTACGGAGTGGAATCTGCTCTGCAACTGTGAGTTTTTAGTGACTCAACGCTACAAGCTTCCTAGCATTTTTATACTCTGAGAAAATGTTCTCCAACTATATTCTCATGTCTAATAACTAATTTGACCATAAAAATGGCAAGAAAATGCTCACTTCAAGGAGTACTTGACCTGGCTCACGGAGTTAAATCTGCTCTGCACCATGAGTTTTCAATTACTCTATGGCGCAAGCTTCCCAAAATTTTTATACTTTGAAAACATATTCTCCAACTATATTCTCATGTCTAATAACTAATTTGACCATATAATTGTCAAGAAAATGCTCACTTCAAGGATTTCTTGACCTGACTCACGGAGTAGAATTAGCTCTGCACTTTGACATCTTAGTGACTCTATGGCGCAAGCTTCCTAACATTTTTATATCTGAAAACATGTTCTACAACTATATTCTAATTTCTAATAACTAATTTGACCATGAAAATGGCAATAAAATGCTCACTTCAAGGTCTTGACCTGGCTCACGGAGTATAATCAGATCTGCACTGTGAGTTTTTAGTGACTCTATGGTTGAAGTTTCCTAGCATTTTTATACTCTGAAAACATGTTCTCCAACTATATTCTCATGTATAATAACTAATTTGACCATAAAAATGGTAAGAAAATGCTAACTTCAAGGAGATCATGACCAGGCTCACGGAGTAGAATCAGCTCTGCACTTTGACTTTTTAGTGACTATGGCGCAAGCTTCGTGGCATTTTTATAATCTGAAAAATATGTTCTCCAACTATATTCTCATGTCTTATAACTAATTTGTCCATAAAAAGGCAAGAAAATGCTCAATTTAAGGAGTTCTTGACCTTGCTCATGGAGTAGAATCAGCTCTGTTCTTTGACTTTTTAGTGACTCTATGGCGCAAGCTTCCTAGCATTTTTATACTCTAAAAACATGTTCTCGAACTATATTCTCAAGTCTAATAAATAATTTGACCGTAAAAATGGCAAGAAAATGTTCACTTCAAGTAGTTCTTGACTTGGTTCACGGAGTAGTATCAGCTCTGCACTTTGACTTTTTAGTAACTCTGTGGCGTAAGTTTCTAGGCGTAAGTTTCTAGCATTTTTATACTCTAAAAACATGTTCTTCAACTATATTCTCATGTCTAATAACTAATTTGACCATAAAAATGGCAAGAAAATGCACACTTATAGGAGTTCTTGCCCTAACTCACGGAGTGGAATTAGCTCTGCACTTTGACTTTTTAGTGACTCTATGGCGCAAGCTTCCTAGCATTTTTATACTCTAAGAACATGTTCTCCAACTATATTCTCATGTCTAATAACTAATTTGACCATAAAAATGGCAAGAAAATGTTCACTTCAGGGAGTTTTTGACCTGGCTTACGGAGTGGAATCTGCTCTGCAACTGTGAGTTTTTAGTGACTCAACGCTACAAGCTTCCTAGCATTTTTATACTCTGAGAAAATGTTCTCCAACTATATTCTCATGTCTAATAACTAATTTGACCATAAAAATGGCAAGAAAATGCTCACTTCAAGGAGTACTTGACCTGGCTCACGGAGTTAAATCTGCTCTGCACCATGAGTTTTCAATTACTCTATGGCGCAAGCTTCCCAAAATTTTTATACTTTGAAAACATATTCTCCAACTATATTCTCATGTCTAATAACTAATTTGACCATATAATTGTCAAGAAAATGCTCACTTCAAGGATTTCTTGACCTGACTCACGGAGTAGAATTAGCTCTGCACTTTGACATCTTAGTGACTCTATGGCGCAAGCTTCCTAACATTTTTATATCTGAAAACATGTTCTACAACTATATTCTAATTTCTAATAACTAATTTGACCATGAAAATGGCAATAAAATGCTCACTTCAAGGTCTTGACCTGGCTCACGGAGTATAATCAGATCTGCACTGTGAGTTTTTAGTGACTCTATGGTTGAAGTTTCCTAGCATTTTTATACTCTGAAAACATGTTCTCCAACTATATTCTCATGTATAATAACTAATTTGACCATAAAAATGGTAAGAAAATGCTAACTTCAAGGAGATCATGACCAGGCTCACGGAGTAGAATCAGCTCTGCACTTTGACTTTTTAGTGACTATGGCGCAAGCTTCGTGGCATTTTTATAATCTGAAAAATATGTTCTCCAACTATATTCTCATGTCTTATAACTAATTTGTCCATAAAAAGGCAAGAAAATGCTCAATTTAAGGAGTTCTTGACCTTGCTCATGGAGTAGAATCAGCTCTGTTCTTTGACTTTTTAGTGACTCTATGGCGCAAGCTTCCTAGCATTTTTATACTCTAAAAACATGTTCTCGAACTATATTCTCAAGTCTAATAAATAATTTGACCGTAAAAATGGCAAGAAAATGTTCACTTCAAGTAGTTCTTGACTTGGTTCACGGAGTAGTATCAGCTCTGCACTTTGACTTTTTAGTAACTCTGTGGCGTAAGTTTCTAGGCGTAAGTTTCTAGCATTTTTATACTCTAAAAACATGTTCTTCAACTATATTCTCATGTCTAATAACTAATTTGACCATAAAAATGGCAAGAAAATGCACACTTATAGGAGTTCTTGCCCTAACTCACGGAGTGGAATTAGCTCTGCACTTTGACTTTTTAGTGACTCTATGGCGCAAGCTTCCTAGCATTTTTATACTCTAAGAACATGTTCTCCAACTATATTCTCATGTCTAATAACTAATTTGACCATAAAAATGGCAAGAAAATGTTCACTTCAGGGAGTTTTTGACCTGGCTTACGGAGTGGAATCTGCTCTGCAACTGTGAGTTTTTAGTGACTCAACGCTACAAGCTTCCTAGCATTTTTATACTCTGAGAAAATGTTCTCCAACTATATTCTCATGTCTAATAACTAATTTGACCATAAAAATGGCAAGAAAATGCTCACTTCAAGGAGTACTTGACCTGGCTCACGGAGTTAAATCTGCTCTGCACCATGAGTTTTCAATTACTCTATGGCGCAAGCTTCCCAAAATTTTTATACTTTGAAAACATATTCTCCAACTATATTCTCATGTCTAATAACTAATTTGACCATATAATTGTCAAGAAAATGCTCACTTCAAGGATTTCTTGACCTGACTCACGGAGTAGAATTAGCTCTGCACTTTGACATCTTAGTGACTCTATGGCGCAAGCTTCCTAACATTTTTATATCTGAAAACATGTTCTACAACTATATTCTAATTTCTAATAACTAATTTGACCATGAAAATGGCAATAAAATGCTCACTTCAAGGTCTTGACCTGGCTCACGGAGTATAATCAGATCTGCACTGTGAGTTTTTAGTGACTCTATGGTTGAAGTTTCCTAGCATTTTTATACTCTGAAAACATGTTCTCCAACTATATTCTCATGTATAATAACTAATTTGACCATAAAAATGGTAAGAAAATGCTAACTTCAAGGAGATCATGACCAGGCTCACGGAGTAGAATCAGCTCTGCACTTTGACTTTTTAGTGACTATGGCGCAAGCTTCGTGGCATTTTTATAATCTGAAAAATATGTTCTCCAACTATATTCTCATGTCTTATAACTAATTTGTCCATAAAAAGGCAAGAAAATGCTCAATTTAAGGAGTTCTTGACCTTGCTCATGGAGTAGAATCAGCTCTGTTCTTTGACTTTTTAGTGACTCTATGGCGCAAGCTTCCTAGCATTTTTATACTCTAAAAACATGTTCTCGAACTATATTCTCAAGTCTAATAAATAATTTGACCGTAAAAATGGCAAGAAAATGTTCACTTCAAGTAGTTCTTGACTTGGTTCACGGAGTAGTATCAGCTCTGCACTTTGACTTTTTAGTAACTCTGTGGCGTAAGTTTCTAGGCGTAAGTTTCTAGCATTTTTATACTCTAAAAACATGTTCTTCAACTATATTCTCATGTCTAATAACTAATTTGACCATAAAAATGGCAAGAAAATGCACACTTATAGGAGTTCTTGCCCTAACTCACGGAGTGGAATTAGCTCTGCACTTTGACTTTTTAGTGACTCTATGGCGCAAGCTTCCTAGCATTTTTATACTCTAAGAACATGTTCTCCAACTATATTCTCATGTCTAATAACTAATTTGACCATAAAAATGGCAAGAAAATGTTCACTTCAGGGAGTTTTTGACCTGGCTTACGGAGTGGAATCTGCTCTGCAACTGTGAGTTTTTAGTGACTCAACGCTACAAGCTTCCTAGCATTTTTATACTCTGAGAAAATGTTCTCCAACTATATTCTCATGTCTAATAACTAATTTGACCATAAAAATGGCAAGAAAATGCTCACTTCAAGGAGTACTTGACCTGGCTCACGGAGTTAAATCTGCTCTGCACCATGAGTTTTCAATTACTCTATGGCGCAAGCTTCCCAAAATTTTTATACTTTGAAAACATATTCTCCAACTATATTCTCATGTCTATTAACTAATTTGACCATATAATTGTCAAGAAAATGCTCACTTCAAGGATTTCTTGACCTGACTCACGGAGTAGAATTAGCTCTGCACTTTGACATCTTAGTGACTCTATGGCGCAAGCTTCCTAACATTTTTATATCTGAAAACATGTTCTACAACTATATTCTAATTTCTAATAACTAATTTGACCATGAAAATGGCAATAAAATGCTCACTTCAAGGTCTTGACCTGGCTCACGGAGTATAATCAGATCTGCACTGTGAGTTTTTAGTGACTCTATGGTTGAAGTTTCCTAGCATTTTTATACTCTGAAAACATGTTCTCCAACTATATTCTCATGTATAATAACTAATTTGACCATAAAAATGGTAAGAAAATGCTAACTTCAAGGAGATCATGACCAGGCTCACGGAGTAGAATCAGCTCTGCACTTTGACTTTTTAGTGACTATGGCGCAAGCTTCGTGGCATTTTTATAATCTGAAAAATATGTTCTCCAACTATATTCTCATGTCTTATAACTAATTTGTCCATAAAAAGGCAAGAAAATGCTCAATTTAAGGAGTTCTTGACCTTGCTCATGGAGTAGAATCAGCTCTGTTCTTTGACTTTTTAGTGACTCTATGGCGCAAGCTTCCTAGCATTTTTATACTCTAAAAACATGTTCTCGAACTATATTCTCAAGTCTAATAAATAATTTGACCGTAAAAATGGCAAGAAAATGTTCACTTCAAGTAGTTCTTGACTTGGTTCACGGAGTAGTATCAGCTCTGCACTTTGACTTTTTAGTAACTCTGTGGCGTAAGTTTCTAGGCGTAAGTTTCTAGCATTTTTATACTCTAAAAACATGTTCTTCAACTATATTCTCATGTCTAATAACTAATTTGACCATAAAAATGGCAAGAAAATGCACACTTATAGGAGTTCTTGCCCTAACTCACGGAGTGGAATTAGCTCTGCACTTTGACTTTTTAGTGACTCTATGGCGCAAGCTTCCTAGCATTTTTATACTCTAAGAACATGTTCTCCAACTATATTCTCATGTCTAATAACTAATTTGACCATAAAAATGGCAAGAAAATGTTCACTTCAGGGAGTTTTTGACCTGGCTTACGGAGTGGAATCTGCTCTGCAACTGTGAGTTTTTAGTGACTCAACGCTACAAGCTTCCTAGCATTTTTATACTCTGAGAAAATGTTCTCCAACTATATTCTCATGTCTAATAACTAATTTGACCATAAAAATGGCAAGAAAATGCTCACTTCAAGGAGTACTTGACCTGGCTCACGGAGTTAAATCTGCTCTGCACCATGAGTTTTCAATTACTCTATGGCGCAAGCTTCCCAAAATTTTTATACTTTGAAAACATATTCTCCAACTATATTCTCATGTCTAATAACTAATTTGACCATATAATTGTCAAGAAAATGCTCACTTCAAGGATTTCTTGACCTGACTCACGGAGTAGAATTAGCTCTGCACTTTGACATCTTAGTGACTCTATGGCGCAAGCTTCCTAACATTTTTATATCTGAAAACATGTTCTACAACTATATTCTAATTTCTAATAACTAATTTGACCATGAAAATGGCAATAAAATGCTCACTTCAAGGTCTTGACCTGGCTCACGGAGTATAATCAGATCTGCACTGTGAGTTTTTAGTGACTCTATGGTTGAAGTTTCCTAGCATTTTTATACTCTGAAAACATGTTCTCCAACTATATTCTCATGTATAATAACTAATTTGACCATAAAAATGGTAAGAAAATGCTAACTTCAAGGAGATCATGACCAGGCTCACGGAGTAGAATCAGCTCTGCACTTTGACTTTTTAGTGACTATGGCGCAAGCTTCGTGGCATTTTTATAATCTGAAAAATATGTTCTCCAACTATATTCTCATGTCTTATAACTAATTTGTCCATAAAAAGGCAAGAAAATGCTCAATTTAAGGAGTTCTTGACCTTGCTCATGGAGTAGAATCAGCTCTGTTCTTTGACTTTTTAGTGACTCTATGGCGCAAGCTTCCTAGCATTTTTATACTCTAAAAACATGTTCTCGAACTATATTCTCAAGTCTAATAAATAATTTGACCGTAAAAATGGCAAGAAAATGTTCACTTCAAGTAGTTCTTGACTTGGTTCACGGAGTAGTATCAGCTCTGCACTTTGACTTTTTAGTAACTCTGTGGCGTAAGTTTCTAGGCGTAAGTTTCTAGCATTTTTATACTCTAAAAACATGTTCTTCAACTATATTCTCATGTCTAATAACTAATTTGACCATAAAAATGGCAAGAAAATGCACACTTATAGGAGTTCTTGCCCTAACTCACGGAGTGGAATTAGCTCTGCACTTTGACTTTTTAGTGACTCTATGGCGCAAGCTTCCTAGCATTTTTATACTCTAAGAACATGTTCTCCAACTATATTCTCATGTCTAATAACTAATTTGACCATAAAAATGGCAAGAAAATGTTCACTTCAGGGAGTTTTTGACCTGGCTTACGGAGTGGAATCTGCTCTGCAACTGTGAGTTTTTAGTGACTCAACGCTACAAGCTTCCTAGCATTTTTATACTCTGAGAAAATGTTCTCCAACTATATTCTCATGTCTAATAACTAATTTGACCATAAAAATGGCAAGAAAATGCTCACTTCAAGGAGTACTTGACCTGGCTCACGGAGTTGAATCTGCTCTGCATCATGAGTTTTTAATTACTCTATGGTGCAAGCTTCCCAGAATTTTTATACTTTGAAAACATATTCTCCAACTATATTCTCATATCTAATAACTAATTTGACCATAAAATTGGCAAGAAAATGCTCACTTCAAGGATTTCTTGATCTTACTCACGGAGTAGAATTAGCTCTGCACTTTGCATCTTAGTGACTCTATGGCGCAAGCTTCCTAGAATTTTTATACTCTGAAAACATGTTCTACAACTATATTCTCATTTCTAATAACTAATTTGACCATGAAAATGGCAATAAAATGCTCACTTCAAGGTCTTGACCTGGCTTACGGAGTATAATCAGTTCTGTACTGTGAGTTTTTAGTGACTCTATGGTTGAAGCTTTATAGCATTTTTATATTCTTAAAACATGTTCTCCAACTATATTCTCATGTATAATAACTAATTTGACCATAAAAATGATAAGAAAATGCTAACTTCAAGGAGATATTGGCCTGGCTCACGGAGTAGAATCAGCTCTGCACTTTGACTTTTTAGTGACTCTATGGTGCAAGCTTCCTAGCATTTTTATACTCATAAAACATGTTCTCCAACTATATTATCATGTGTAAAAACTAATTTGACCATAAAAATGGCATGAAAATGCTCACTTCAGGGAGTTCTTGACCTAGTTCGTTGAGTAGAATCTGCTCTGCACTGTGAGTTTTTAGTGACTCTACGGTACAAGCTTTCTAGCATTTTTATACTCTGAAAATAGGTTCTCTAACTATATTCTCGTATCTAATATAATTAATTTGACCATAAAAATGGCAAGAAAATGCTCACTTCAAGGAGTTCTAAACTTGGCTCACGGAGTATAATCAGCTATGCACTTTATTTTTTAGTGACTCTATGGTTGAAGCTTCCAAGTATTTTTATACTCTTAAAGCATGTTCTCCAACTATATTCTCATTTCTAATAACTAATTTGACCGTGAAAATGGCAATAAAATGCTCACTTCAAGGTCTTGACCTGGCTGACGGAGTAGAATAAGCTCTGCACTGTGAGTTTTTAGTGACTCTATGGTTGAAGCTTCCTAGCATTTTTATATTCTTAAAACATGTTCTCCAACTATATTCTCATGTATAATAACTAATTTGACCATAAAAATGGTAAGAAAATGTTAACTACAAGGAGATCTTGACCTGGCTCACGGAGTAGAAATCAGCTCTGCACTTTGACTTTTTAGTGACTCTATGGCGCAAGCTTCGTAGTATTTTTATACTCAGAAAACATGTTCTCCAACTATATTCTAATGACTTATAACTAATTTGTCCATAAAAATGGCAAGAAAATGCTTACTTTAAGGAGTTCTTGACCTTGCTCACGGAGTAGAATCAGCTCTGCTCTTTGACTTTTAGTGACTCTATGGCG